>JAJHZJ010000126.1:14645675-15203175 GCA_023548195.1 Bettongia penicillata ogilbyi
TGAGGGCCTACTCTTAATTACTATGTAGTATGGGTAAGTTGTTTTATCTGAGTGTCCTTCTCCTTTTATGTAAAACTGAGAAAATAAAACAAAACAAGCCTCCCCCAAAACCTCCAGAAATTATACAATATATCTCATAAAACTGTATTAAAGAAAGTACTTAGTAGACTATAAAATGTTTGAAAATATGACTGGTGATTATAATAATATAATTATAATAATAATTATAATTACTGGTGATTATGATAACATTGCTTCTGGCAGGAAGCACTTTCTATTTTAAAAATAAGTTTATTGATTTTTTGTTTTATATTATTTTACATTTCCCAACACATGAATAATTCCTTATAACAAAAAAAAATAAAAATGTAGTTTAGCAAAACTAAGTAAATGATTAAAAAATTTTAATTTTATGAAGTGTTCCATACCTGCATCCACCCTCCCTACAAGTATCTTCCATCTCTTCTTTGGAGCTAAGCCTGATCATACTAATATAGATTACTTCAATTTTTATTATTTTATTGACATTGTTTTCACTTACATTGTGAGTTAGTGTGTTTGCTGCTTTCCATGTTTTGCTTAATTCAGTTTATATTAGTTTTTATAGGTCTTGCCATACTTCTCTGTACTCATCATATCCAACATTATATTTTCCAAAAACAGAGTAATCTTCCATTAAATTAAAGTAGCCATCAACTATCCAACAATTCATCTTATTCTATAAATTTAAATTCTATAAATTGGTAGGTAGATGGAATAGAAAATACCGTACTGGACATAGAATAATAAAAACTTCAGTTCAAACCTTGCCTCAGACATTTTCTTGCTGTGTAAACCTGAGTAAATTGTTTAATTTCTATCTTACCTAAGTTTCTCATCTGTAAAGTGGAGTTATCATTGCAACTACCTTAAAGTGCTCTGTAAATGTTAGTTATTTTTTCCATATGCATGTATGTATGTATAAAATTCAATTTGATCATCACTAAAAGTGTTCAAGGTAAGTATTAAAGGTATTACTGTTACCACTGAGGAAACTGATGCTGAGGTATATTAGTTGACTTGTCTGTGGTCATGTTGCTAGTAAGTGTTGGAGGCAGTATTTGAATACATACGTCTCCTGGCTCTAAGTTCAGCATTTCAATTGCTATACCATGCTATCTCTCATGTAGGATGGTCTATAAGACTTTTGTCCATTTGACTATAAAAATAAATTCTCAGCACCTATGACTTATGGAGTGGTGGTTGGACATTCATATTTTCATTATTATTTTTAATTATAAATTATTCAGCAATCGCAGTGTCATATGTAGAATTGTGGATTATCACCCATCCTTGAGGACTTAGATGGCAAACAAAAAAAATATATATTTTCTAGGGTTACAGTCTTTGGTACTTTAAAAATATACATTTTGGTTCTTTATACATTTGGTAGTTTAAAAATATACATTTATATTTGAACTTCCAATTTTATAGGAAGCAATCCGTTCTGATAAATCTGTCTTTTAATCTATTTATAATGTAGCCTCATTGAGGAAACTTTTAAAATTCTCTTTATCATGGTTTTGATAGAATTCTATTTAATTTTGTTCTGCTTTGATAAAATCTTTTTCTTCAATGAGGAACAGTAATGTATGTAGGAAACAAAACAAATTACCTAAAATAATAAAAATGAGTCATGATATGATCTCAGAACCAAATTCTTATCTATCAGTTAATAAGCAGGAAGATACCTAGAGCTTATCCTAGGCTGTTCCCTAACGGTAGACCCTTGATATGCTGCTACATAAATTCTAAGGGCAAAAATAATAAATAAAATTGGCAGAAACCTCATTATTCCCTTTTCTTAAAAAAACGAAAGTAATATATCCACACTTAGGATATTGTGAAGAGTCCTGAAAATCATACTCATGACCCAGTGAAGTACAAAAAGGCAGGAGAATTACAAGAGGCTTAGCGTTTGGGACTATCAAAGTTAGACACCTATTGTTTTTGGCTTTGGTCAGAACATATATGAAGAATCCCTTTCACTTCTGGATATAGCATTTTAGGAAGGACATTGATAAGATATAGAGTATCTCAGGGCAATAAAACGCCTTAAGATCACAACATGCGAAGACTGGGTGAAGTTTAGTTTGAAGAGCAGAAGGCAACAGAAACAGGGCACTTCTAGCTGCCTTTAAGTGTTTTTAGGGCAGTAAAAAGGAATAGGAATTGAAAATTGCCTACACAGTTACAGAGTGAAGAACTTGGAGCAGTGTATAGAAGTTATACAAAAGTGTACTTAGACTCTATGCAAGGGAAAATAAGAACATTAATAAATACAAAACTTTACAGAACAAATTTATCCCATTGTGCCAAAGCCTATCTCTCTGTAAGTTCTATTCCTTTGATCGAAATTTTGTCTTCTGGAAGTAGAGAGTATAAGTTGAGTTCTTTTTCCATCACATTTTTACAGTCAAGAAAAGTGCTCCCCATTGAAATCTTTTATTTGCCAGGTTGATCTCTCTCGATTATTCAACTACCACGCATATGCCATGGTAACTAAAATTGTCTACCCTTCTTTAAGTGTTCCAATTTGTAAATGTCCATTATTTTTTTCTGAGATGGTGTCAAAGGTCACCACAATTTCCTGTGGCGACTGGGCCAGTACATAGTACAAAATATCTAAAGATCATATTATGTGGTCTGACAGAACAAAGGACTGCATCTGAGACAATCTGAACTGGAGTCCCAGATCCGACAAATATTAGCAATATATTTATGAACAAATCACTTCATGTGCCTCAGCTTCCTCTTCTGGAAAATGATGATAATAATCTTTGTACTATTTACCTCCCAGAATGATTTTAAAGGGAAGAAAAAAACACTTTTAAAACTTAAAATTCTGTAGAACTAGGATTTATCACTTTTGTTGATGTGGGCACTATGGTTATTTCTTGTAACTTTATTGTTTAAGTTCCAGGAATGATAAGTGAACATTGCAAAGAGAATTACTGTTGGAGAAAACAAAAACAAAACAAAACCAAATCCACCTCCACAAAATCATTTTAGGTATCCACCAGTGGAATGGGTTACCTTGAAAGGTAATTGGCTTCTCCTTGGGCTGTTCAAGCAATAACTGGATGACAGTTCGTTGAGTACGATTGTGGGAATTACTTTAATAACTGTTGGATTACATCATCATGGTGGCCCCTTCCAATTGTGAAATTCAGTGATTCTATTTTAAGCAAGAGGATGCTTTTTTCTTTTTGTTTTGCTTAATAAATTACCCATTTTACATTAAGTGACATTGAACTTGGAGTTGATTTAAACCTCCAGATCATTTTCATAGGATTGACTGGTAAGCAGCAAGTCATATATTTCTGAATTTTTTAAAGTCAAATGTATATTTTCTCTACGAAATATGTTAATGTTAGTTTATTATTCCAACTTTGTGAAATCTCTGAAATTTGTGGTTATCTTATAAGAACATTTGATATCCCTCTAAGCCATAGTTATCTGAGAATTTGATGAATATATTTTTCTGCATTTATCATGGTCTGTGATTAAAAGTGCTCAAATACACTCAAGAATTAATAATATTGAAATGTAATAAGTTGTAGCAAAAAAAAAAGCTGGTCTTGCAAAAAAGAAAGACTTGGATTCGAATTCTGTCTCTAATATATGGATATGAATAAGGTCCCTTATCCTCTCTGTTTCTATTTTCTCAATTACAAAATGAAGACAATAATGTCTATAGTAATCGTGTGGCAGGGTTTTTCTTTTCTATGCGAAAATAAAATGAGATTATGCATATACAATACTTTACAAAACTTAAAAGCAGTCCATAAATGTCAGCATATTTTTCCTCTTCCTGACTACTAGTATCTAACATCTGGCATTTGAGTGAGAGATGATATTCATTCACTTACTCATTAATTTATTCCACAAACATTCATTCAGCATATATTATAAGTAAAATATTGCACTAAGCATATCAACAAATCCATCAACAATCATTTATTTATTTAATAGATAAAATTTTCAAGGAATTTACAACCTAATTGGGGATTTGCTACATATACATGAACAATTCAAAGGAATTTGAGATAAATGCACAGGAGAGTCCAAATAGCTATGGGATCAGTGATGAAAGAGAAATCACATTTAATGGAAAGAGGAGAGTAAAGCAAATTAGGTTTCATTGAAAAAGTGGCACCTGAATTGATCTTTTTTTTAAAATAATATTTCACCCCAATTATATGTAAAAACAACTTTAACATTTGGGTTTATTTTTCAGTTTTTAGCTCCAAATTCTATCCTTCCTCCCCTCATCCTGCTCCTCCTTGAGAAAGCAAGCAATCTGACGTAGGTTACACATGTGTAATCATGTAAAACGTACATCCTTATTAGATATTTTGTGGAAGAAAACTCAACATTCCTCTCACATAAAAAGATGAAAGAAGTAAAAAAGTGAACAATTGTATACTTCAGCCCCTATTCAGACTCCATCATTTTTTCCTCTGAAGGTTGATAGTATTTTTCATCATGAGACCTTTGCGATTGTCTTAGATCCTTGTATTACTGAGAACAGCTAAATCATTCACAATTCATCATCCAACAATATTGCTGTTACTGTGTACAATGTCCTTCTAGTTCTGCTGACTTCACCTTGCATCAGTTCACAATAATATTCCATTACAATAATATACCGCAACTTGTTAGGTATTTCCCAGTTGATGGGTATCCACTCAGTTTCCAATTCTTGGTCACCATAAAAAAGACCTACTATAAATATTTTTGCAAAAATAGGTACTCTTTCCTTTTATTTTAGTGCTTTTTGGATACAGAACTAATAGTAGTATTGCTACATCAAAAGATATGAAGATTTATAGCCTTTTAAGTATAGTTCCAAATTGCTCTCCAGAACAGTTGGATCAGTTCACAACTCCAAAAAGAGTGCACTAGTGCCCCAATTTTCCCATATCCCTTCCAACATTTATCATTTTCTTTTTCTATTATATTTGTATAATGTTAATTATGAGAGTTAAAGATCTTCCCCACTCAAGAATGATTGAAAGTCCTCTGTTTCATTGAAAGATATGAAGATTTTATAGCCTTTTAAGTATAGTTCCAAATTGCTCTCCAGAACAGTTGGATCAGTTCACAACTCCAAAAAGAGTGCACTAGTGCCCCAATTTTCCCATATCCCTTCCAACATTTATCATTTTCTTTTTCTATTATATTTGTATAATGTTAATTATGAGAGTTAAAGATCTTCCCCACTCATTAATAGGCCTACACATTAAGGGAAGCTTGATTAAGGGAGGCTCACACCATTTGTCAATTTTCTAATGAGACACTGGTTCTCAAGGGTTTGGATGCCCTCTGGATCTAAAAAGTGTATAAATATTCTGGGGTTTTACTTTTGGGTTTACTCATTGAAAGTGTTTGTTTGGCCAGACAAGACTCCAGGCAGTTGCTGAGGACTCTCCCCCCCCCACCCCACTGTGGCTTTGCAAACTCAGATGTTGGTCCTTCTTTCTGGTAATTATGTTTGTATGGTCAGACAGTTACCTGTCTGTTGATCTGCAATGTATGTATTGCTTATGGTCAGATAGTTGGAAGCCCTGTCTGTTGGTTGATCTTTATATCTCTGTTTGTATTTTCTCTGAAGTTCAGTGTGCTGACTTTTCCCCTTGAACTAAGTGAATGATATATCTGCTTGATTAAAGAAGATTGTTGACCCCTCAAAGGTTGCTTTTCCTTTTAGAAAAACAGATTAAAGAACCTGTGCTAGCAGGCCATCCTGGATGTGTCAGGGTGCTTGTTTCTACAATTAGCCAATTTAATAGATGGGTGGTGGCACTCCAGAGTTGTTTTAATTTGCCTTTCTCTAACCAACAGTAATTTAGAGCATTTTTCTACATGACTATATATGGCTTTGATTGCTTTGTCTGAAAACCACATGTTTATATCATTTAAACATTTGTCAATTGGGGAATAACTGGTATTCTTATAAATTTGACTCATTCATCTATATATTTGAGAAATGAGACTTCCAACATAGATACTTGCTGTAAACTTCCCCAGCCCCTAGCTTTCTGTTTTTCCTTTAATTTTGACCGCATGAGTTTTGATTGTGCAAAACCTTTTTCATATAATCAAAATTAGCCACTTTACATTTTGAAATGTTCTCTATTTCTTGTATCATCCTAAATTCTTCTTTTCTCCCTAGTTCTGACAGTTAAACTATTCCATTCAACTGGATACACACTCAGGGAGCAAGCAGAAAAGATCGCATGTGTCTTCTCCATGAAAATTCTATTGGAACATTAATATCTGCCTCCTCATTAATCTTCTCTTCTTTCAAGGTTCACATCTCAAAATCAAAATGGCAGTTTTCGGGTCTTTCACCATTTAGCTACTTTCCTCTTTTTTGTCAATTCTGACTCCGATATGGAATGTTAATTACAAGTATTAAAATCTCCTATTCTAGATTTCAGTGACATGCCCCCTATGACTCTTCTTTGGACAAGGTAGACTTAAAAATGGATGATTCCCTGTAACCCTTAAGCAGATAAGGTCAGGATACTCCTATATAACAATAAAGTAAATAAAATTTTCCATTATTATGATGTAGACTGGAGATTTGTGATTTTTCAGGGGTAGTAGTTAAGGAAAACCATATGCTTTTCATGCAGATTTTTATTGCTCTCAAAAGCACAGATAGGTGCCTGAAATGCTGATAAGTATGCTGAGTCACTTTAGACAGGGTTGTATAAATGGCAGAGGTAGATGTGAAGAAGGAACTTTATAAACCTTAAAACACTAGATAAATGAATTAGGAGGCACAATGCATACAAGGCTAGACCTGGATTCAGGAATATTTGAATTCAAAATCACCTTCTTACACTTACTAGCTGTTTCTCTCAATTTCTTTGTTTGTAAAACAAGAGTAATAAGAGCATCTATCTTTCAGGGTTGTTGAGAATAAAATGAGATCATATTTATAAAGTGCTTTGCAAATATTCAGGTGTTACAGATTTAAATGCTAGTGATTACCATGGAAATAAAAGTGGTTATTTTTAGGACATATCTAGGTCATTGGCCTGTTTTCTAGTGATGTCACCCCACAATGGCCCTCCATTACATATTTACCAGGAAAAACAATAGATAGGGATCTAGATTATTGCCAGGAGTTAGGGTAGTCAACCTTCCCCAAGGGTAAATGACCTTCAAATCTAGATTCTTCTCTTTTCTACTATACTGGAGTTAGACTGGTCATGGATCACAAGATAGCCAAAAGGGCTTTTAAAATAGGTTTAATCTGTGTAAGAAGAAAAATGATCATCATGTTGAGCTTGAGAGCATAGCCGCAAATAAGCAGAAAAATATCTCTGCACGTAAAATGGAATATATGATTCCAGGGCCCAGCTATTTAATTTTATTCATTCCTGTATCTAGTTTTTGCATCTCACAGTTTGGGCGCAACAGGAGGTGACACTGTTGACTGTTACTCCTTTCACTTACGTTTTTTCCCCTCGCTGAACATAAACATATCATTACACAGTTACACTGCACTATATTTAGAGCTGATTTTTAACTATCTATTAAATGCAAGACTGGAGCCGGCCTGCATTACCTGAAATGAAAGGGGACTTGCTGGGAAGAGATGGTCTGCTCACTAAATCAAAAATGGGGAGAACTACTTTCTAAACCACATTGTTTCCCAAGAAACCAGCTTCCCTCCTCTTCTCTGAAAAATGATAGCACATCACTTTGGCTGGGGGAGGACTAGCTTGATTTTTTATTTATATATTTTATACCTTTTATTAGCCAAAGATCCTGCTTCATCACAACCTAAAGTAAGTGTTAAGACTTGGAGCTAGGGAGAGTTTACCTCCCTCAATTCTTCTGGTCTGAATAAATGATTTTATTTCTTTGGTCAGTAAATTTCCTTCCCACTCTAATATGCTATATTTATGATGACTTATCCAGCACAGTTACTGAATTGTGGAACTAGATGACACTTCATTGAGTCTCCTCTTTTTAGATATCATTATGATTGTGGATTATATTATTTTTATTATAATATTTACAAATGAGGGCATTGCAGACCAGAAAAAAGATATGACATGTTTGAAGTAATCCAGATGGTTGATTAAGATTTGATATGATAACCTGAGCCTCTTGACTCATTGTCTTTTTCATTTTTTTATTTTTAGTTTTCAACATTCATTTACACAAGATTTTGAGCTCCAAATTTTCTCCCCATCTCTCCCCTCCCCCCACCTGAAGACACCATGCATTTTGATTACCCCTTCCCCCAATCTGCCCTCTCTTCTCTCAGCCCCCCTCCCTTTCTTTATCCCCATCTTCTCTCTTTTCTTGTAAGACAACATAGATATCTATACCTCATTTCCAGTAATTCTTATTTCCAAGTTTCAGGTAAAAACAATTCTCAACATTTGTTCCTAAAACTTTGAGTTCCAACTTCACCCCTTTTCCCCCTTCCCATTCATCCCTACTGAGAAGGCAGGCAATTCAATATAGCTTATGTATGTGTAGTTTTGCTAAAACTTTCCATAATAGTCATGTTGTGAAAGACTAACTATATTTCCCTCCATCCTATCCTGTCCCCTATTTATTCCATTCTCTCTTTTGACATTGTCCCTCTCCTAAAGTGTTTACTTCTAATTACTCTCTCCTCCCATTTACTCTCCCTTCTATCATCCCCTCACCCCACTTATCCCCTTCCTCCCTACTTTCCTGTAGTGTAAGATAGATTTTCATACCAAATTGAGTGTGTATGTTATTCCCCCTTTAAGCCAAATGTGATGAGAGTAAGCTTCACTTTTTTCATCTCACCTCCCCCCATTCCCTTTCCATTGAAAACACTTTTTATTGCCTCTTTTATGAGAGACAGTTTGCCCCATTCCATTTCTCCCTTTCTCTCCCCAATTTATTCCTCTCATCCCCTAATTTTATCTTTTTAGATGTCATCCCTTCCTATTCAATTCACTCTGTGCTGTCTATGTGTGTGTGTGTGCGTGTGTGCGTGTGCATGCATAATCCCTCCAACTACTCAAATACTGAGTATTCTCTCCATCTACAAATGTTGTTTTTCCAATGAGATATTACACATTGTCTTCTATTTTTTCATTCTTTTGGCTTTGTTTTGTAATTTCTTGGTTTCTCATAAAGTCATTAACTTCCATCTGCTCCATTGTAATTTTTAAAGAACTATTTTCTTCAGTGAACCTTTGAACCTCCTTTTCTATTTGGCTAATTTTGCTTTTTAAAGCATTCTTCTCCTCATTGGTTTTTTGGACCTCTTTTGCCATTTGAGTTAGTCTATTTTTAAAGGTATTATTTTCTTCAGCATTTTTTAGGTCTGCTTTAGCAAGCTGTTGACTTACTTTTCATGATTTTCTTTTGCATTGCTCTCATTCCTCTTCCCAATTTTTCCTCCACCTCTCTTATTTGATTTTCAAAATCCTTTTTGAGCTCTTCCATGGCCTGAGACTATTGTATATTTATTTTCATGGTTTTGGATGCAAAAGCCTTGACGTTTTTGTCTTCATCTGATAGTATGCACTGTTTTTCCTCATCCAAAAACATGGAAGAAAATACCTGTTTACCAAGAAAGTAACCTTCTGTAGTCTTATTTTTTTCCCTTTTTTGGGTATTTTCCCAGCCAGTTACTCGACTTTTGAGTCCTTTGTCAAGTGGAGGGTATACTCTAGGGATGTGTAAGTTCTCAGTTTCTCTAGGGTGGTATAATCAAGGGAGAGGAGCTTCCTCCTCTCCTGACCTGTGCTCTGGTCTGGGAGTGACCACAAGCTTTTTTGCCCAGGAGCTGTGAATAGTATTCATCTCCAGAGCCTCCATCGTCTCCACCAGGCTCCTCCTCACCCCAGGGCCACTACTTAGTGCTGAGACCCAGATCAGGCACTCGATTGCCGCAGGGTCTTTAGGGTGAGGGCTGCAAAAATGGATGCTGCTGCCACCTGGGGCCAGGGCTAGGGCAGGGCCCTGCCCCCTTCTCACCCAAGTTAAAGAGATTTCTCACTGACCTTAGAAGTTGTCTTTAGCATGTGTGGTTTGAAAATTCTGGGAACTGCAGGTGCTGCCCAGGATTCCATGCCGTGAAGCCTGCCGTGGTCCTGTCAATGACATGATGCATGGTCAAAGTGGAGTTGCTCTGTGCTGTGAGACTGGTGCGCTAGACCTTTCCTGTTGGTCTTCCATGCTACCTTGGGCTAGAAATCTCTTTCACTCTGTCATTTTATGGCTTCTGCTGCTCTAGAATTTGTTTTGAGTCATTTTTACAGGTATTTTATGGGCTGTGGGGGGAGAGCTTCTACAGGTCAATCCTTCTACTCTACCATCTTGACTCCATTCCCCCTTGACTCATTGTTTTGTGATGATTCCTCAAGATCAGGGAAACATAATGCAAGAGTTAGAAAAGAGTAGAAGGGTTTAGATAGCATTAGGATTCAAGGCAGAAGAATTAGACTGAGTAGAGAGAGTGCTGGTTAATGGGGAAATTCCTGAGAATTGGAAAGATTGCAGGTAATGAAGGATAAGAAGGAAGAGAGATGAACCTATCAAATCAGTGGCCAAGACTGACTCTACTTCTGAGTCTTTGTTTGATCATTTGATCAAATCTAATTGCAATAATTAACTGTAATCAGACCATGTGGTCAAACTTAGTTTTCCACATTCCCTGTTCATCAAAACAGTAATTGACCATTTGCTCATTTGCCAACAAGGTTTGTATAGCTGATTTTCTAGCTACCTCTTTCTTATCTGACAGCAAAAGATTGGGTTCCATTTTGGGAGTTGTGGGTTATAGTATTCAAGGTCCTTTCTGTGCCTTTCACATAGACTCAGTCTTGTGCAATATACAAATACTTTGTCCATGCAGATGGATACTGCTTCAACCACAAACTTCCTCTCTAATAGTATTATCAGCTAACTTCTTATTACTTTTCCATTTTATATGAAGTCTTTTTCTCTCACTAATTAGGGATTTGGGAACAATTTAAATGCTAGTTTTTAATAGCAATAGATGGAAGTATAGAGTATTGAAACACCTTATGGTATGTCTGGTCCTATCAATTATTTTATAAATGAGGACATTTAAGTATAGAGAAAGGAAATGACTAGACCTACTAGAACTCAGTTTTCCTGATGACCACCAGCAGCCCTTTTTTATCCATGTTACTTGACATCTGAAAGCAAAGATAAAAGAAATTTTAAAAGTGTATCTTTCTGAGAAGGGAGTTTTGTTTATTAAAAAAGATGTGGAGAATTATTCAGGAATTAGTCCCAACAATCAGAGATTAAGGCAATTAATCCATCAATAAGTTATCTGTTCTACTCCTACCAAGTGCCAATTACTGTGCTAAGGCACTAGGAGGATAAAGTGAAATAGTCCTATTCTCAAGGAGTTTACATTCTATAAAGGAAGATAACATACACAGACATGATATTTGCATACATGTAGATATAGACACACCTACACATATATTGTTCCATAACTATATATGAATGCATGTGTGTGTATATGTATGTATGTATGTATGTATAATGTATATATGTGTGTATACACACACATATATGGCAATTTTGGTAGAGGAAGGAGAGGGAGCCACCAGCCACTGGGAGAATTAGAAAAGACTGAAAGCTAAGTTAGAATTCTAATTAATGAGTAGCATTTAATTTAAAATTTGACATAAACTAGTGATTTCAAGAGGCAAGGGGAAGGAATGGTCACTATAAAGGTCAGCTTAGTAGAGGATAATAGTATAGTTCCTTTACCTTTTACAGGAAAGTGTGAAGTCAAGCATCTAGTTTCAGGGAAGAATAACTTTGTGTTTTAATTCATGAAAATCTTGGTTCTACATATACTTTTTTGAAATAATCCAGATGACCAGAGGAAGTCAGGTCAATATAGTGAAGTGGAGAAAACACTAAATTTAGGGTCAGAAGATGTGTTTGAATCCTAGTTCTATCACTTACTATGTCTTTGACTTTGAGTCAGTAACCACCTTCTTTGTAACTAGGATATTAAGGACCTAGACTAGATAATCTCTGATATTTGTTTCTGGCTCTACAGTAAATCTCATGATCCTAGGTTGCTATTTAGACTGAATTATTTAGCATTTTTATATTTTTTTCAATGAGTTCATTTCAGAAGAATTAGTGACTTTCACCAAATATAAAATATTATGAAAGAGAATGATGATCGATTAATATCTACCCTTTTAGAGTGTCATCTTAAAACAAAATGACAGTCACTAAATGTTTTTTTTACAAAAATATACTTTGAAAATTTAGCAGATCATTAATTATAAATATATATTGAGCAGCTATTATGTATAGGGTGCTCAGTTATTTTATGATGTAAACTAATAGAAAATACAACCCTAACCCTCAAGTAGTAGTAGTAGTGTTAGTAGTAGTATTAGTAGTAATGGGAATGGTGGTAATAATAGTAGCAGTAGCAGCAGTAACCATAGCATTTATATAGCATTTAAAAAGTTTACAAAATGCTATACCCTCTTATTTTATCTTTTCAATAACCCTAGAAAGTTGGTGCTATTATTATCCCAATTTTACAGATGAAGAAACTGAAATAGACAAGAGATAATGACTTGGTCAGGGTTATACATCAGCTACAAATTGTCTGAAACTGGATTTAAACTCAAATCTTCCTGACTCTAGTTCCAGCATTCTATCTACTATATAAATTTTCTGGTTACTATTTTCTTAGTGAGACAAGATGTGAAAAATGAGATACTAGTATTAACTAGATTTCTTGGAGGAGGACACAATTGAGAAAGTTGGGAACATAATGAGAGATTCCGAAATTTTGGAAGACAGAAATCTGAGGAATTTAACCATTGTCTTATAGAAAATTGGTCTACATATTATATATCTCTGTTATGTTAAAAAAAAAAAGCTTGAGCATCTATTGTCAATACGTATATTTATTTATACATTGTGCATATTGATTGCTGTATTAATAATTATGGAATTTACAAAATATCCATAGTTTTAAAATATGAGATAAATATGAAATAATACTTGATTCTCCAATCATTGGAGAAACACTATAATTTATTAAATAGGAGAATGATAGGGGATGAATTATACTTTAGGAAAAACCAAGCATTTCAGCAGCTATGCAGAGGGTACATTGGAGAGGTGAGAAACTTGAGTCACAGAGGTTAATAATTGAAATAATAACTAATGTTTAATGTAAAGTTTAATAATAACTAATGTTTAATGCTAACTAATAGCACTTTAAGATTTACAAAGCATTTGACATTTATTCCATTGTGATGTGTCTGCTACTATTTACAAATCTGAAAAGTAAGAATGGGACAGAGTTGAGTGAATTATCCAGGGTCATATAGTTAGTTAGTAAGAAACTGAAGTTGAACAAGATTAATTGAACTTGCTTTGGGTCTCATCATTAGTAATCATCTGAGGTGGGATTTGACTTAAGGTAGCCCTAACTCCAAGCGTATTGCTCTTACTCTATGTGCTACCTGTTGTTGCCTTTTGCTATAGCGATAGCTCAGGTGAGAATTAATGTGGTCTGAATTAGGGTGGCGCTCTGTGACCAGCAATAAAGAGACAAATGTATCAGATATTGTTGAGGTAGAAATAATTGTATTTGGCAACTAGATATATGGGATGAGGGAAATGAACATTCAAAGATGACTCTGAGGTTATGAATTTGGATGACTAGAAGGATGTTTATGCCCTTAACCATAATAGGGAAGATAAGGCAATGAGATACATGATAAAGATGAGTACCCATTCATATTGGCTCATCATATGTGATTTGTTTTGTCCTCATAAAACCAAAAGTCAAGAGACTCATACAATCATCATTAACCCAGGGTACATAGTTCAGTAGATGCCTGTTGTACCTTCTAAGGCTATGCTGGGGTTAGGCATATAGGGAGATTTCCTAATGCCACCAGTCCAATTCTGTCTGTGCATTAGTGAGTCATGGTTAGGTCATAACTTCTCAGAAGTGCTGATGACTTACTCAGAAGTTGAGCACTTGTGGTAAAGTACTGGGGTATGTGAATGAGTAAGTACTGGGGTATGTGAATGAGTGATAATAGCCAACATTTATATGGTACTTTGAGGTTTGCAAACTGATTTGCATATGTTAACTCCTATGTGGTTACGTTATGATATGAATTTCATGATAGGCTATTTTACAGAGATGATGGGATGTTACCCATCTTCCTATTCTTTGATTAGTTGATCAAATATCCCTTGTGGTCAGGCCCATACTCAGGTGGCCACAGTACCTGTTCTGGGCACCATCACCATAAGCATGTGAGAGTCATTTATTAAAAAAATATTAAATTGAATATTTACTTTTTAAAAAGACAGAGAAGCAAAGAGTTGATGCTTTCCCAGGTTTGTAAGGTGGAATTTCTGGGCAATTAATCAGAACATCCTCAAAAAAATGTTTGACTTTTGAACCTCATCATAGTGAGGCAGGTAACCATGGGTTTTTGAAATCAAACCCAAAAAACTCTAGCAGATCCTACAAATTTGGAAAAAATTCAAGTAGATAAATGGTAACTAACTGTGTAACTTTCATTAAGAAATAGGCTATATTAAGTTATATTTTTTCCCTCGAAGACTGATTAACAGGTGCTGAATACACATACATACACATACTTTCACACACATATGCATACAAATACATGCATATATATAAAGATTGTGATATATAATCATATGTGTAAATGCCCATATATGTATGCAGTTGCATGAATATATTTACATGCCAAAGCAGTTAATGATGATTGCCTGTTAAAATAGGGAAGAGTTATGATTTGTATCTTTGCAGGGGGTGCCCACAACTTAAATCTTCTGAAATTTTTTTTAATATAAATTTTATTTAACTTTTTACATTGATTTTCACAAAATTTTGGGTTCCAAATTTTCTCGCCTTTTATCCCCTCCCCCCACCCCATACACCAAGCATTCTAATTTTCCTTATCACCAATCTGCCCTCTTTTCTATCATCCCTCCCTCCTCTTGTCCCCATCTTCTCTTTTGTCCTGTAGAGCCAGATGACTTTCTCTTCCCCATTAACTGTATTTATTTCCTAGTAGCAAGAACAATACTAAACAGTTGTTCCTAAAACTTTGAGTTCCAACTTCTCCCCATCCTTCCCTTCCCACCCATTCCCTTTGGGAAGGCAGAGAATTCAATATAGGCTATATCTGTGTAGTTTTGCAAATGACTTCGATAATAGTCGTGTTGTATAAGACTAACTGTATTTCCTTCCATCCTATCCTGACCCCCATTGATTCTATTCTGTCTTTTGATCCAGTCCCTCCCCAAGAGTGTTGACTTCAAATTACTCCCTCCTCCCACTACCCTCCCTTCCATCCTCCCCCCCACCCTGCTTATCTCCTCCCCCACTTTCCTGTATTGTAAGATAGATTTTTCATAGCAAAATGAGTGTGCATTTTATTGCTTCCTTTAGCCGAATGTGATGAGGGTAAACTTCATGTTTTTTTCTCAGCTCTCCTCTTTTTCCCTCCAACAAAAAAGTCTCCTGCTTGCCTCTTGAATGAGAGATAATTTACCCCATACCATTTTATCCTCTCTCCTCCCACTATATTTCTCTCTCACCATTTACCTTTCTTTTAAGATATGGTCCCATTCTATTCAGTTCACTCTGTGTTCTCTCTCTCTGTATGTGCATGCACACGTGTACATGTGTGTGCATGTGTGTGTGGTGTGTGTTTATGTGTGTGTGTGGTCCCACCAACTACCCAGATAATGAAAAGTTTTAAGAGTTACAAATATTGTCTTTCCATGTAGGAATGTAAACAGTTCACCTTTGGTAAGTCCCTTATGAATTCTCTTTGCTGTTTACTTTTTCATGCTTCTCATTCTTGTGTTTGAAAGTCAAATTTTTTTTTCAGCTCTGGTCTTTTCATCAAGAATGATTGAAAGTTCTCTGTTACATTGAATGACCATATTTTCCCCTGAAGTATTATACTCAGTTTTGCTGGGTAGGTGATTCTTGGTTTGAGTCCTAGTTTCTTTGACTTCTGGAATATCCTATTCCACGCCCTTCGATCCCTTAATGTAGAAGCTGCTAGATCTTGAGTTATCCTGATTTTATTTCCACAATACTGGAATTATTTTCTAGCTGCTTGCAATATTTTCTCCTTGACCTGGGAGTTCTGGAATTTGGCCACAATGTTCTAGGAGTTTCTCTTTTTGGATCTCTTTCAGGCGGTGATCGATGGATTCTTTCAATACTTATTTTGCCCTCTGGTTGTAGAATATCAGGGCAGTTTTCCTTGATAATTTCATGGAAGATGATGTCTAGGCTCTTTTTTTGATCATGGCTTTCAAGTAGTTCCATAATTTTTAAATTGTCTCTCCTGGATCTATTTTCCAGGTCAGTTGTTTTTCCAATGAGATATTTCACATTCTCTTCCATTTTTTCATTCTTTTAGTTTTGTTTTGTGATTTCTTGGTTTCTCAGAAAGTCATTAGACTCCATCTGTTCTATTCTAATTTTGAGAGAACTATTATCTTCAGTGAGCTTTTGAACCTCTTTTTCCATTTGGCTAATTCTTCTTTTGAAAGCATTCTTCTCCTCATTGGCTTTTTGAACCTCTTTTGCCAATTGAGTGAGCCTATTCTTCAAGGTGTTATTTTCTTCAGCATTTTTTTGGGTCTCCTTTAGCAACGTATTGACCCATTTTTCATGCTTTTCTTGCATCTCTCTCATTTCTCTTACCAGTTTTTCCTCCACCTGTCTAACTTGATTTTCAAAATCCTTTCTGAGCTCTTCCAAGGCCTGAGCCCATTGGATATCTATTTTGGATGTTTGGGGTACAGAGGCCTTGACTTCTATGTCTTTCCCTGATGGTAAGCATTGTTCCTCATCATCAGAAATGAAAAGCAGGAACATCTGTTCCCCAAGAAAGTACCCTTCTATGGTCTTATTTTTTTCCCCTTTTCTGGGCATTTTCCCAGCCAGTTACTTGACTTCTGAGATTCCTCTCCACTCCCTCCTAGATCTGCCCAGCTAGTGCTTGGGGTCTGAGATTCAAATTCTGCTCCCCAGTCTCAGGGTTTTCAGTGGCAGGTGCGGCTGCTATTCAATGTGAGCTTAAGTTCTGGTGCTCAGGCAGGGGCAGGGACACCTCCCAGGCTCAGTTCCCTCAGGAGGTTTATGCGGAGATCTTCAGTAATGGAGCGGAACTCCTGTCTGCTCTGGGAGCCCCTGGCTGCCACTGTCTCTGCCGCTGCCTCCCTAGAGGGTCTGAGTTATGGAGACACCACACGCCCCTCTCAGTCAGCCTAGAAGTCTCTCTCACTGACCTGTAGCACCTGTGGGTGAAGGGACCTTCACGGCCACCAGAGATTCTGTCCCTGAAGCCTACTCAGATCTGTTCCTCTGGGGTTGTCCAGCCAGGGCAGGGCAGGGGCTCCGCTCCATGTCCGGTGCGCAACTGACCTTTGGGGTCAGTTTTTCAGGGCTCTCTGGAATGGAAATCTTCTCCCCTCTGTTGCTGCATGGGTTCCACTGCTCCAGAATTTGTGAGGAGTTCTTTTTACAGGAAATTTATGGGCTGTGGGTTCTGGAGCTAGCATACATGAGTCTTTCTACTCCACCATCTTGGCTCCTCCCCCTGAAATTTTTAAATGCCAATTTTTATATACAGGATGATTGCAATAGGAATATCTGAGGGGAGAGTCCCTAGATAAAAAGCTACTGAAATAGATATGAATATACAAAGTATGAAATTACAAAGATCTAAATAAGTTATTAATGGTGTTCCTGGACAAGGAAAGAGAGGTAAACACAAGTAATGCTGCCAGGAAACTCTAGGCCTTGTGCCCTGGTTATTCTATGCACAGCAAGTGAAAGGGAAGAGTTCCTGGGATAAAGGTAATGTAAGAAAGAAAGAGCTACTCAACTCTATTTTACTTCTTGATTCTCTGTCAAGAAGAATAACTTTTGAATCTTTGAAAGTAGATGATAGGGAACCAGGTAATGGTTACCAGGAGTCTACCAGTTATAATGTGCTGAGATTAACTTCCATTTCCAGAAAAAAAATTAGAATATACTGGTGATATAACTAGTGGACACAACAAACACAAAGAGATGGCATAGCTTCATCAAGGTAAGTCATAACATACCCCCTTATTTTCTTTTTCAACAGTTATTAGATTAGTCAGTCAAGAGAATGCTGCCAATTATGTTTTTTTGGATATCTGAAAAGTATTTGGTCACATTTCTGGTGAATAAGGTAAGGAGATATGGGTTAGATTACAGAGCAGTGGATTGGAGTTGCCAAAGGTTGAATCACTGGGCTCAAAGAGTAGTTATGGAAAAGATGATGCTAACCTAGAAGGGTTTCCCCATTGAATCCCCCAAAGGTTTGTCCTTTTCTATATGAGTTTCAATATTTTTATCAATTACTTGAACAAAATAATAGATCACATGTTAACTAGATTTGTGGAAGAAATATGTTCTAGAGGTATAGCTTAACTTTTGATGATAGACTGAATCCCAAAGATCTCATCTGGCTAAAACAAGGGACCAAATCTAAGAAGATGACATTCATTAAAGATAAATACAAAAACATACAATGGAGGTCAAATAATTTCAAAAATAGAGGATTGGGGAAACACAGATCTGAAAATTTTAGCAAATTACAAGCATAATCTGCATCATTTAAATTTGGCAGTTGCCAATGCTAATGTGATTCTAGGTTGCATAATGTAGTAAAGTATCCAGAGCAAAGGTTGTGCTGCAGCCTAGTCAGACCACATTTGGAGTATTCTGCTCAGTTCTGACCACTACTTTTTAAGAAATTCATTGATTAGCTGAAGACAATCAAAAGGTGAGTATTACATCATGCCATATAGACATTATGTGAAGGAATTGGAGATAGTTTGCACAGTAAAAAGAAACTTTGGGGAAGATATGTTATATCCAATATCTGAAGTGGTATAATTTGGAAAAAGGATTGAATCTGTTTTGCTTGATCTCAGAAACACTTAAAGGAGAAAAAATTAAATTGTCAATAATTTTATCACAGAACAAAACCAGGAAAAGAGGGAAGATTTGGGGGCAACAGAAGTGAAAGTTTCTTAACAATCAAAGATGGCCAAAGGTGGAATGGGCCACCTTGGGAGATAGTGGGTGGTCACTTCTTCAGGTGAAGTAGAATATGAACTCCCTAATGGGCTAAATATGAATTCCTTAAGGGCAGGGAATTACTTTGTTTTCCCTTTTGTCTTTGTATCCTTAGACCCTCTTAGAGCAGGTTCTGGGTGTTTTTTGAACATGTTGGAGGCTCTTCAATGTTCATTGAAATGAAAGACTAGATGTCTACTTGATGACAATATTGTCGACTAAATTCTTGATGTGATACAAGTGGTACTAAAATGAGTCTGAAATTCTTTCCAAATCTGAGATTCTTCAATTCTGAAAACTTATCAAACTCAGTTAACAATGGAAGTGTGTAGAGAAGTGGGAACAGTATTTGTGATTTGAGTAAACTTGAACTAGAGTTCCCCAAACTATTAAGTGACATAGAAAAGCAATAGGAAAAGGCAGAATGAAGGAAAGCACCAGAATATTAATCAGTTAAAGAAAGAACTGATTGGCCAAGATGGCAGAGTAGAAAGATGCATATACTCTATCTCTTCCCCCACAGCGCATAAAATACCTGTGAAGAATGACTTTCAACAAGCTCTGGAGCAGCAGAAACCACAGAATAATGGAGTAGAGGAGACTTCCAGCCCAGGGGGACCTGGAAGGCTCATGGGAAAGGTCTGTTGCACCAGACAAGGAGCAGAGCCCAGCCCACCCTTGAATGCCCAGGGCAGGGAAGAGGACTGGAACTGGCCTCAGGGAGAGTATCCCCAGTGGCAGCAGCGAGGGTTCCCTCCACTCACAGGTGCCAAAGGTCAATGAGAGGGCTTTTTCAGCTGGCCAAGAAGGGGATAGGGTTGCCATCCCTCCCCACATAGCAACAGCCCCAGGTGGCAGTGGAGGCCTCAGTAGGCAGCAGTGGCTCCCATGGCAGGCAGCAGCCAACATCCATTGTTGGAGGCCTCATTGTAAAGCTCCTGGGGGAATTGAGCAGCTGATTTGAACCTCAGCCCTGAGTGCTGGCATTGCAGAACTGGAGGTAAAGCCATTGTGGAAAGGAAATTCTACTACTTGCAGATTCCAGGCACAAAAGTTTCTGGTTGTTCCCAGATCAATGTGCAGACTTGATTGTGCCACGTTGGGGGAACTAAGAGCTGACAGAGTATACCTTGCTCTTGACAAAGAACCCAGAAGTCAAGTAACTGGTTGGGAAAATGCCCAAAAAAGGGAAAAAATGAGACTATAGGTTACTTTCTTGGCAAACAGGTATCTTCTTCCATTCTTTCAGATGAGGAAGAACAATGCTTACCATCAGGGAAAGAAATAAAAGTCAAGGTTCTATATCCCAAACATCCAAAATATTCAATGGTCTCAGGCCATGGAAGAGCTCAAAAAGGATTTTGAAAATCAAGTGAGAGATAAAGGAAAAATTGGCAAGAGAAACGAGATACAAGAAAATCATCAAAAGAGAGTCCAAAATAGAGTCCACCACTTGCAAAGGAGACCCAAAAAAACCCTGAAGAAAATAACACCTTTAAAAATAGGCTAATTCAATTGGCAAAAGAGGTTCAAAAAAGCCAATGAGGAGAAGAATGCTTTAAAAAGTAGAATTAGCAAAATGGAAAAGGAGGTCCAAAAGCTCACTGAAGAAAATAGTTCTTTAAAAATTAGAATGGAGAAATCACAAAACAAAACCAAAAGAATGAAAAAATGGAAGATAATGTGAAATATCTTATTGGAAAAACAACTAACCTGGAAAATAGATCCAGGAGAGACAACTTAAAAATTATGGTGCAAGGAAGGAATAACATGCACACTCAATTTGTTATGAAAATAACCTTACAATACAGGAAAGTAGGGGAGAAAGGGATTAGCAGGGTGGGGGGAAGATATAAGGGAGGGCAAATGGGAGGAGGGAGTAATTAGAAGTAAACATTCTTGGGGAGGGGCAAGGTCAAAAGAGAGAATAGAAGAGATTGGGGGCAGGATAGGATGGAGGGAAATATAGTCTTATACAACATGACTATTTTGGAAGTCATTTGCAAAACTACACATATATACCCTATATTGAATTGCTTGCCTTCTCAGTGGGGATGGACAGGGAAGGAGGAAGGAAGAGAAGTGGGAACTCAAAGTTTTAGGTACAAATGTTGAGTATTGTTCCTGCACACAACTGAGAAATTAGAAATACAGGTAATGGGGTATAAGAATTTATCTTGCCCTACAGGACAAAAGAAAAGATGGAGATAAGGGAAGGGAGAGATGTTAGAAGGGAGGGCAGATTAGTGGAAGGGGTAATTAGAATGCTCGGTATTTTCGGGTGGGAGGGAGGAGGGATGGGGAGGGATGGGAAGAAAATTTGGAACTCAAAGTGTTGTGCAATTGAATGTTGAAAACTTAAAATAAATAAATAAATGTAAAAAAAAGGAAAGAAAGAACTGACTTTTTCAAGGACGAATTTTCAAGTAGAGTAAGGTATTCAAAGATAGCCAATCTATATTTTTTTTTACCAATCACCCAGATAAACATACTCTAGGTTGATATGATACCTTATTTTTTATGGAGTCCTGTCTTTCAACAACCCTGGGAAGTGAGAAGTGAAAGGAATCTCTCCATCTCTAGAGTGCTTTGATTGTCCTCACAACAAGCTATCTAAAAGTGGAGTGAGTGCCTCCACTAGGCTTCTTTCTGGATAAGGCTGGATGATAGCTACTGAGTACTTCATAAGAGGGTTTTTTTTTGAGAATAGTTTGGACTGGAAAGCGTGAAGTCATTCCTAATTCTGAAATAATGAAATACTGTAAGTGCAATGTTGTCCATTACCTGATATAAATATGACTTCTTTGATCAATTAATAAAAAAATTATTAAGTATTTTCTACGTCAAGTACTTTCCTAAATTCTAAGGAAAAGAAAGGTTAAAAAAAAAGAACCCTGACTTCAAAGAGCTCACATCTTATGAGACAGCATGAATATAACTAGCTACATACCAGATGTATACAGAGTCAGTAAGATGCTATGATAGAGTGAAAGGCGCTAGCAGATGGGACCAGGGATGTGAGGGAAAGCCTCCTCCACTAGGTAAGTTTTTGAGTTAAGCCTTGAAGGAAACCAGGAAAATCAGGAGGTGGAAGTTAGCAAGTAGAATATTTAGATATGTGCAATAGCCAGTGCAAAGGTAAGGTGAGTAAGGGATAGATTATCATGTGCAAGGAACAATAAGTAAACCAGAATAGCTTATTCGTAGGGTACATGGAAGTGATGGAGAAAGTGAATCTCAGCTAAGACGTTGAGTGCTCATGAACACAAAGCTGTTTATTGGCAGATATTTGGGACCGTAATCTCTGGGCAGCTAGGTGGTGCAGTGGACAGAGCACAGGACTTGGAATCAGGAAGACAAATTCCAATCTTGCCTCAGAAACTTAATATGTAACCGTAAGTCAGTCATTTGACCTCAATTTCCTATTCTGTCCAGTGAAAATAACAATAGCATCTTCTTCGTAGTAGATATGAGGATCAGATAAAATTCGTAAAGTACTTTGCAAAATGAAAAGTGCCATATATATATGCTCTCTATTTATGCTCTCCAGATCCTTTTCAATCTGATGTCAGAGCTCAATGACATCAATATTTTATCTCACAATAACTGGTCTTTATTTAAATCTTTAAGTTACAAAGCATTTTCCAGGAATTATTCCATTTTACCCTCATAAGCATTCTGTGGAGTAAAGCAATGTTTCTTCAATGTCCCTAAACAATGACAGTGGGGCTTTTTCTCAAATATAGATGAAGCCATTCATTCTGCAAAGTTTCATATTAAGAGACAATTGTCTCCTGGACACTATGTTGCATGAAAATTACCACCCTTACCAGAAGGCAACCTGGGTCACTGCATAGAATGTCATCAGGTCATCTTAGGATGGTCTCACCACCCTACTACAGTACCAATCTCTTGGGGCTTGAATTATTTTCAATTCAATAATCTCCTCTTTAAAGATATATATATATATATATATATATATATATATATATATATATATATATATATATATATGTAGATACATAGATCTCTCTCTCTCTCTCTCTCTCTCTCTCTCTCTCTCTCTATATATATATATATATATATATATATATATATATATATATATATATATATAACCGTTCTGGAAAGTTCCCCTGGGTACTCCAGAGCTATTAGAACTTAATAGATAAAAAGGTGACTCTGGAGTCCTCTCCAGATCTAGCTTCAAGTTGGCAACAGGTTAGAAAGTCTCAGTCTGTGTAATGGTATTTGAAAGCAGATGAGAGCTCTCTTCTCAGTGACAGAATTTGGAAGGAGAACCTAGTCTCTTCAAATCAAATCCCAGACTTGATCCCTGACATACTAATTTTTATACCTCAGCTATGACATATTCACAGAGGGTACATTATTCCCTTCTCTTATTACTGTGTAATAGCAATATACCCCTTAATGGCATCGTTAGTGAGTTTTTCTTTCCCCTTTCATGGTTTTATCTCTTCCACAACAAGTTTTATCAGAATTTGGGCATCTCAATATTTATAAGGGAGTGTAGAGTGGCCAACACATGCTTGGAGGAGTAACAGCTTTTGATGATACATAATTGATCACCTAGCAATTCAGCCATATTTGGATTTTACTGTGGTGCCAATGAAGAGAGAAAGAAAAAGAGAGATAGAGACAGAGAGAGAAAGAGAGATCCAAAGGGTATAAAATGGTGTCATCTGGTCATGCTGTGTAAACTGCTATAACTTCCTCACTGGTGATTCCTTGTATGATAATGGAACTCTGAAATAATATTAGAGGATATGTGAAAGATCCATGGCCAATTTAGTCACTCAAGCAAGGCTCAGAATCTCTGGGTTGAGGCTTCAGAGGGAGATGACTTGCCATAAGATGAGTTGACTGGAACTCTGAGAAATCTATGCTTCACTGCTTCTGAGAAGAGCCAAGAGCTATGTGTACATTCATGGGGGAGAACGGAATCCACAAGGCAGATGCCAGTGGCTGCAGATTTTCAGTTTGGAGTCTAATGATGATTTGATGGCAGCTCTGTTAATTTTTTCAAAAGCAATTCTGATGACTGCTCTTCAGTAGTCCCTGTAAACTTAGAAATTCACAGAGAAGCCAGGGGCTAGGTGGCGAACTGAACTTGGTTCTGAGAAAAGGAATCATAGGATTATAGTTCTAAGGTTTCGAGGGACTTTTGAGCTCATGTTGTCCAACTCCCGCATTTTATAAAGAAAATATATAAAAATGATTCTGAGACAACTTAAGTTACTGGATTCTTAAGAATTCAGGTCCCCTGAATAAATCTAGCATTCTTTTTGTGATGATGGGTAAGTCACTTAATGTCTCTGAAAATCGGTTCCCTCAACTGTAAAATAGGAATGACAGGATGATAGGATCAGTGATTTAAAGTTAAAAAAGATGTCAAAATGAACGTTCTTCATTTTTATAGATGAGGGAACTGTCACTTAGGTATTTGAAGCAATTCCAAAAGGAGGTGGAGTAGTGAATAGTGTTGGACTTGTGTTCAGATCTAGTCTCAGACATTAGCTATGTAACCCTGGACAAGTTACTGGTCCTTGCGCTCTCTGTTTCCCCTTATCTGTAAAATGGAGAAAATATCATACCTTAACCCCGCCCCCCCAGTGCTGTAGTGAGACTCAAGAGAAATAGTATTTGCAAAGCACTGTCTAAATGAGAGATATTATTGGTGCAAGAGCATGCTAGTAATAAATGGTAGATTGAATATCTAACTAGGTCTTTTCATTCTGGATCTAGTACTTTTCCTAGAGTACTAGCCTACCTCTTATCATACATACAACATAAATTAAATGCTTTTAAAATATGTTAAGGTGCTAAATAAATAGGAATTATTATTCCATGAGAGAAAAGAGGCAGAGTGGATAGAAGGTCTTAATTGAACTGAGGAAGATGCTAGGTTCTCATCCTGTCTCTGACACATGCTAGAAGCATTATCCTTAACTCTCAGTGCTGCTAGTCAAGGAAATTCTCAGTTCTCATATAGCATACAGTAGTTGACCATCTTCGTTGGTGGAGGGATTATTTTTAACTAGGAGTTTCTTATTCTGTTTAAATCATAGGCTGACTCCTATATATTCATACAAAAAGATACATATAGAAAGAATGTGAAATAAATAACTCCTTATTCTAAAGATGAAAAATAGAATACTCAATTTCCAAACAAGGTTTGGTTTTGATTTTTTTAAGACTTTTTCTATGGTGCTAAATACAACTTTTCTCTTTTCCAAACATTCTTTGGACCAAAAAAAAAATTATATTCTTATTTAGAGGCAGTTAGGTGGTACAGTGGATAGAGCCCCAGACCTGGAGGCAGGAAGACCCCTCTTCCTGAGTTCACATCTGGCCTCAGACATTTACTACGTGTGTGACTCTGGCCAAGTCACTTAACCCTGTTTGCCTCAGTATCCTCAATTGAAAAATAAACTAGAGAAGGAACTGGCAAATCACTCTATATCTTTGCCACAAAAACCTCAAATGGGGTCATGAAGAGTCAGATATAACTGAAAAATGACTGAAAGAGTAGAATTTGCATGAGGAAAATTTAAAGTGCCAAAGGAAATCACTTCAGTGAAAACATGAAGCCTTCCTTTTTCACACTGGCTGCAATGAATCCTTTCTGCATTTGATCACATAACTAGGACCTTAAGGCAAAATCCCTTCATCCTAGAAGAGGGTGGGCAATAGAGGAGGTAAAGAAGACAATAGTATGCCTATGCTGGAGAGGGTGGAGGGTGCAAGGCCAAAAGTGCTGGGAAAGCAGCGGTGCAATAGGAGGATGAGGAGAGAAGAGGATAGTCCTACAACTAGTGTATTTGTATCTGGAAAGAATGTATCTGTAAGAAAGTATCCTGTTTCTGTAAGAGGTTGGGAGAGAAGAGAGGAGCGTCCCTGGGAGAATGAATCCATGGCAAAGTAATCTTGGGGATCATTACTGGTGAGGAGGTGGTACCCTAGGAAGTGTTAAAAGAGCACTGATGGTGGAATTAGGAAAGAAAGGTAGCTCCTGATTTTCATTTAAGCCAGTGACAGACCACAAACTACAAGAATTGTGATCTCCATGAGATTCGAGGGAGGAAATGGATAGTGTATTGTTCTTTGAGCCAAGAATTCCTAGATTAAAAAACTGCCTCAGATACTTAGTAGTTTTGTAACATTGGGCGATCACTTAACACCTCTGTGGCTAAATTTTCTCATCTGCAAATTGAAAAGGTTGGACCAGATGGCATCTAAAATCTCTTCTAGCTCTATGGTTCTAAGTGTATGATCAAATGATGAGTATATTGTGAGCTGGGTTAATGCTTCAGGGGTCCTGTCCTGGACTAGGTTCTGCTTTATTTATTTGTTTACTCCTCTTTGGAACATAAATCAACATTTAGAAAGGTCCTCAGAACCCTTCTAGACAAATTACCTCAAATTTAAAATGAGTGTTATGGTATTTGAGCAAATTAAATACTTTGTCCAAGGTCACATATGTACTAAGAATCAGGGAGGAGATGGCTTAGGATTCCAAAGTGAATATTCTTTCCACTATACCTCAACTATTTATTAATTGTTAAGTAAGTATAATTAGGTTAGTGGAAATGGGGGCATCTAGAGAAAGAAGAAAAAAACTTGGGATCACATGATTTTTAGTCTTCAAGTATTTGAAATGCTCTTTCATATGGAAGAGGTTACAAACATTTCACTTGACCCCAAAGGGAATAGTTAGGAACAATGAGCAGAAATTGCAAAAAGGAATACTTGGATTTGATGTCAGATATACAAGTAGAATCTTAACAAGTAGAATTATCCAAAAGAAAAATGGTCTGCATCAGGAAATAGTGGGTTCTTCATCTCTGGAGGTCTTCAAATAAGGCCTGGAATACTACTCATTGGCTACGCCGTTGAGGAGGTCAGATTAGAATGCCACTGAGCTCCCTTCCAACCCTAGAAATTGGTGAATCAACCTCATGTATGTCAAAGATCCTAATCCAGTGGTGTGATGGCAAAAGTTTAACAAGGAACTCTCAGAAGGAAAAAAACACACCCAATATGCTCTTAAGTTTAATTTACATTAACTTTTTCTTCAAATTTTCTCAAGCCTAAACACTCAAGGAAACAAGAACTTAAGCCCTGATGTGTAACATTTATTGATTTCTGAGATGTGATTTCTCTGATGTAAATGCTCACAATGGAAATTTAACAGTTGACTCTCTCAAACTTATCTAAACTGGCTCTTATTCCAAGGACTCCTCTTGATCTACAAGGGACCCTATGCCCTTAAACACTAAACTAGGAGAAACAAAATATATGAAAGATTTTATTAAACTAAAAAGACTTTGGGGGGAGGCACAGAAACATTCTAAATCCTCTCTACTTAGTTGTAGAAGTGTTAAATTTCTGTCAGTGGAGAGAGTGTTCATTGATAAAGACCACAAGGTCCTGAAGTACTGAGCTACGTACTTATATTATAACCCATATTATGTTTCTCTATTGGTATATTTTAACCTTTCTACGATATTTTAAGATTTTTTTTTCTTTATCTAATATATATTGCCTGTACAGTAGTACTGGCATTTAGTAATGCTTAATGAATCTATGTTGATTGATTTCTTCAGGCTAGAAGCTAAATGTTTTGTATATTTTTTATGTGTGACTGAAAGAAGGAATCTTTGATCCTAAGTCAGAGGTTTTCTTCCTATAGAATTAGAAATCAGAGCTTTAAGTCATGGGAGAAATGTCATGGGAGAGGGGCCATGTGATCAATATTATCTGTAACTGCATCTTTATCTACTCTCAGTTAAGTATTAAAGTCAACCAAGGCTTGCTTAAGTTAATAATTCTATCTGAAGTAAAGTCAAACTGAAGGAATAACATTTAGTATGAGTCATAGCATTCCGTCATTTGCCATTTGCCAGATGGCAAAAAGTAAAATCAGTACTTCAAACTTTGGAATGTAATTAAACACAGAACTACCAAAGAACATGTGTATTTACATAGTTAAAATTAGTCACCTTACACAATACAAAACAATAGAACTTTGGGGCCAGAAGAGACCTTACAAGATCATCTTGTCCACAGCTGCGTCGTTTTATAGGAGAGGAAACTGAAGTCTAAAAGTAAATTCTTAGCTTCATAAAATGTAAGAGAACAAAAGGAAGGAAAGGAGAGAAGAAGAGAGGAGAAGAGACGTGAGGGGAGGAGAGGAGAAGAGAGGAAATAGAAGGATGGAAGGAAGGAAGGAAGGAGGAAGGAAGGAAGGAAGGAAGGAAGGAAGGAAGGAAGGAAGGAAGGAAGGAAGGATGGAAGGAAGGAAGGAAGGAAGGAAGGAAGGAAGGAGGAAGGGAGGGAGGGAGGGAGGGAGGAAGGAAGGAAGGAAGGAAGGAAGGAAGGAAGGAAGGAAGGAAGGAAGGAAGGAAGGAAGGAAGGAAGGAAGGAGGAAAGGAAAGAAGATTTATATCGTGCCTTCCATGAGTCAGTGGGCTGCTAGGTGGATAAAGTACAAGGTCTGGAGTCAGAAACTGAATCTTTCTGAGTTTAATTCTGGTCTCAGACATTTATGATCCATGTGACCCTCGGTAAATCACTTAATCCTATTTGTCTCAGTTTCCCCATCTGTAAAATGAACTGGAAAAGGAAATGGAAAACTTCCCTGGTATCCTTGCCAAGAAAACCTCAGTGGGGTCATGAACAGTCAGACAGGACTGAAAAACGATTGAATAACTATGTGTCAGGTATTGTGCCAAGTGTTTTTAAAAATATTGTCTCATTTATACCCACAGCAATCCTCGGAGGTAGATACTATTATTTTTTTCCTTTTCACAGTTGATGGAACCAATTCAAATAAAGGTTAAAATGGTTTGCCCAGGGTCACACAGCTAGCAAATGTCTGAGGTCAGATAATAACTCAGCTCTTCTGAGACCCCAGGCCCAGAGTTCTATCTACTGGTCTGGGGATGGAAAATCTTGCCAAAGACACATGTATTGTAAGAAAAAATATCAGGAATAAAATCCAGACCTGTTTGATGTCCTTCAGTCATTTTAGTCACATCTGACTCTTTGTGACATCATTTTCTGGTTTCCTTGGCAAAGACACTGTAGTATCTTTTTCCATTTCCTTCTCCAGATAATTTTACAGTTGAGGAAACTGAAACAAACAAGGTTAAGTGACTTGCCCAAAGTCACACAACTAGTAAGTGCCTGAAGCCAGATTTGGACTCATCCTGATGCCAAACCCAATGCTTTCATCTACTATGCCACCTAGCTGCCAAGTCTTTAGTCTTTTCCATCTTTAAACCTTCTGCCACACATCTGCCAGGATTCACTATGTCACTGATTTGCTAAATAAATTACATTGGCTACCCACTGCTCCCAAGATCAAATACAACTTCCTCATTTTGACATTCAAAGCCCTTGACTCCAATCTATCTTTCTAGCTTTATGACACATTACTTTTCTTATACTTAGATTGATGTCTGTGCTATTCCTCTAGCCCAGAATTCTATCCCCCTTTTCCCTGCATTCCCAAAGCTGTCTCTTATGCATGGAATGCACTCAGTCCCCAGTTCTGCCTTTGAGAATCTCCAGTTTCTTTCAAAGACCAGTTCAAATGTTATTTCCCACATGAGGTCTTTTCTGAACTCCTATATGCTAATATTCCCTATTTATACCTTATAATTTATCTTGTATGTGGTTACACGTGTATGGGTTTTCCTTTATCCCTCCCTTTCTCCACAGTCAAATGTTATCTCCTTAAAAGTTTGAGATTACTTCACGTCTTTGTCTCTATACCTCAATGCCCAGCACAGTGCCTGGCCCATAAGGAAGCACTTAATAAATGTGTGTGGATTGATTGGTTGTTTCAGACTCCAAATATTCTAGTCCTTCCTTTATCTAACTGGTTGCTTCCACTTAACTCTTGGACCAGTGCTCTTGTGGGCCCTAGCAGAAATGGATGTGTTTTTGATAAGCATAAAGATATGGGAAATTTGCATTTTAAATGTTTCTAACATCTCATAATTTGTTCAGAAAATGAGTACAAACACAACACCTCAGATGCCTGCAAACAATCTATCAAATATGACATTTTCCATTTTGTAAACAACAACCTTTGCTCATTTGTGGGACTAATAATTTTGTCAATTTCAACTTCAATCCTTTATTAGATATCCAGTCTGTATACAGTACTACATGGGGTAGGGGAAATAAAAGTATTGATTTAAAATTTCATAGTCACTCTTACCTCAAGAATATACAGTCTATTAGATTAATAGAATAATAGATCCAATTGATAGTTTTTGTATCATGATGAGATCCTAATTTTTATACTGGTTAGAGATGAATTTATCAGCTTTCACTAACATTGACCTTCTTTTCTGTTTCTTAAATTTTAGTAATTAAAAGTAACTCATTTGGTAAAGAGTTAATAGCTGTTCATCTGAGTAACTTTATTTTGTTCAGGGAAATTCAGTTAAATTTAAAATACTGTAGAGAAAATTCACTTATTATGGAAAGCAGAAATCTGCTGAACTGCCCAAAAATAACTCAGGCAGTTAACATTCACCAGCTTGCAAATGCTATTGATACACTCAGTTTACTACTTTGAGCCCATCTGCCAGATATACCTGGTTTCAGATGGGGATGTATTTGCTAACTGATTTAATGAAGAATATAGAATCCTTAAAAAAACACTCAAACATATTCTTTTACCAAGGTTATTATGTATATCAGCATGGTGCTTGATTTTTCCTTAAATTATAAATAGAATTTTACATCTAGGACCAAATACTTCAAATAATGTAAAGACCTTGTTTTAAATAGCAATGTCTAAAATAGCTTAAAATAGCCCACTATTTAAACAAAAAGGCATACAGGTCTAGGAAAATGCAAAGTCCTTAAAGACTTTTTTGCTTCCTGTAGCTTCAAGGACAAGAGATTCTATACTGGTATCCCTCAACAGAATTTAAGTTTCTTGAGGAAAGGGACTATTTTTATTTCTTTTTTCTTTATACGCAGGAGTGCCTAACACATTGTAGGTGCTTAATGAATGCTGGATGATTCACTGAAAATAGAGGGTCAGTTTGAGAGTTATACTGGTGTCCACAAAATATTAAGAGACTCAGTGCAAGTTCTATAGCACATAAGGTTGATAAATCCTTAGGACAGGACTTGGAGAAGGATTTAGATAGCAATCATATGGTATGAAAAGACATGGGTGAGGTGAAATCTGCACTGGAGGAGGGAATGAATAATTGTAACAATGGTACCTCAGAACCATCAAATCATCAGAAATTAGAATACAGAAAATTTTTCAAATTAGTAGACCTTGAATTTAACCCAGAGCTATGAATAAAAATCAAACAGAGAAAATTGCTAAGGAGGTAGCTACATAAGGAAAATGTTGTTCAGTTGTTTCGCTCATGTCTTACTCTTCATGACCCCACGGCTGGGGGATGAGGAGTTCCTTTGGCAAAGATTCTGTAAGGATCTGCCATTTCTTTCTCCTATATAAGGGAATTAGGAATGCTTAATATTCGCTGGTCTAATGATACTAATAGAAGCTTATCTTGAAGTGTCTAGTTTTTAGCATTTTCATACTCCACTCAAATTACTTATATTATTTGATTATGTGTGTATATGTATATGTGTGTACATATATACATATATATACACATGTGTGTATTATGAAAAATTATGAAAAAAAATCCCCCAAGAGAATGTAAATTCCTTGATTATTGGGTATTTTTTTCTTCTGTCTCTAGTATTTATGTCCCTTGAACATAATAGGTGCTAAATAAATGGCTGTTGAATTAAATTCTTGGAAAATTATACATGTATGTGCAGTGGAGGGGAGCAGAAGAGAACTGAGTTAAAAAACAGGATGAAAACTTCATGTAGGCAAAAATCTTATTTTAGTCATTGCATACCACTGAACCTAGCCCAGAACCTAAAACATAGTAGGTGTTTAATACGTTTTTGATTGACTTGGTTATCTGTTTCCAGAAGAGGGGAGGGCTCAACTGCGTTGTAGAACTTTTCTGGAATAACTCTAAGTGGAGAGAGTCTCTCAGGTGAAGACTATAGTGAAGCAAATATACCGCAAGGAAGAGGCAAGGACTATATTGCCTTAGAAATGGCATTAGATGCCTTAGATCTTAACATCATCCTTATTATTCCTAACAGGAAAATAGTCAACCAACATTTATTAAGTGCCTACTATGTGTCAGACCTGAAACATGTCAGCGAGTTAGGGGAATGTCTACTCTAACCATGTGAAGACTTCCCTCTGTGAAATAGACAGAGGAAAACAATTTGTTCTAACAACAATGAATTCTGCTGAAATAGGTGCTGTGTAGCAGTTAGAGCATAGACAGATATTCAAGATGCCACGGTCATCTACTGCACCCTGGGCCATCACCAGTTACTTTTGTGACTTTTGTCCTGCCAATGGACTTTGATGATTCAGGGAAAGAGACTGAGGCTAAAGACTTTGCACAACTCTGCCTCACTTAAATCCAGTTCATGTGCAAGTCAGCCTGATATCACTTGGAAAACAAAAGCTGAACAGCTGTTAAGCACCATACCATCATTTTCTCACTTCTTCCTGATGTTTGGTGATTTTTTTTTTCAACGTGTTCAATAGTATTGTCAGTTATTAGTCATATTCAGATTTCCTAATGAACTACTGATAGTAGAAATGAACAGAGGCTGCTTTAGACAGGCTTCAACACTTCGTACTGAACTTAACCTCTAAATTCCTTTCCAGCTTTGTCTATGCTTCTATGAATTGATATTTTTTCTGGAGAAGCTTACATACTTTGTACCTTATGAACTCTTTTGAAATTCTTCCTAAAACTTCAAAAGACTTAGAGCTGGAAAGAAACTTAGATGCAATCTGGAAAAGTCTTCATTTAACAGAGCAGAGGACTCAGACAAAGACAAACTAAATGATTTGTCCAAGGTTACACAGCTAATGGTATTCAGCAGAGGAAGATTAAGGACCTAAGGGCTGTAGGCACTCTTCAGTGCAAAGACTTAAGGGCCTTGTCTTTCTCTAGTCTGCAATTTTATAAAATTACAATAATAAATAATAATGAGAGTTAGCATATTTTATTGGATAGATAATTGGCCTCCAAGCTAGGAAGCCCTGCATTAAAGTCCCCCCTCAGGTACATATTGATCCTGGTCAAATCACTTAATTTCTTGGTACTCCAGACAACTCTCTAGGATTATAAATTGGAGAGAAAGTGCTAATCTACAATAACAGAGAAAATTTATCATTGGGAACTCCCTATATCAGTGCGAACATAGATCAAATTAATACATATACATATATATATCTGAACACACAGAGTATTTATAAAATTTGTGTCTATATTCTTTACATGTTCTTACATATATATGACATCATACTTAAATGTTCTGAATGAATTATAATATCTTAAAAATTGCAGAAACTATTTTGTCATTTCATTTTCTCTTTTTAAGCATTTAAACTGATAGTAAGACTTGAAATTTGCCAGAAATATCAGGGAATAAAGTAGATCTCATCTGTCCTTGTACACCATTCCCTAGCTTTTGTGGTGTGGGGCAATAAGGGGTGAGGACTCTCTTGTTCCCCAGCTCTTGGCTTGAAGAAAAGACTCCTCATTTGCGAGAGAAAGACTCAGGCTAATTTTCTTACCCTAAACTTGGTAACTACAAACATCACACAGCAAAAACAATGGTGATGATGATAATTTAACTAACAGTTACACGGAGCTTACTATGTGCCAGACAGTGTGCTAAGCCTTCACCATTATCATCTCATTCTATCCTCACAACGAGCCTAGAAGGTATTATTAATAGTATTCTTGTCATTTTTGTTTTTAGTTGTTTCCATCCTGTCCAACACTTCATGACCCCATTTGGGGTTTTCTTGATAAAGATACTGGAGTGGTTTACCATTTCCTTCTCGAGTTCATTTTACAGATGAGGAAACTGAGGCAAACAGGGTAGTAAACTTGCCAAGGGTCACACAGATAGTGTCTGAGGGAAAATTGAACTCAGGAAGATGAGTCCTGACTCAGGATAGGTGCTCTATCCATTAAGCCATCTAGCTGCCCTAAGCACCTGAGGCCATATTTGAATTCAAGTCTGTCCCTTCAGGCTCAGGGTTCTAATCTCTATGCCAACCTCATATGAATTGAGTGTCCCTGTTGAATGATTCAGAATTGAAATTTGTGTTTTAAACTCAGGGCACCTGCTTCCTATCTCAGTGCTTTTCCTGCTTTGTTTATTTTAGGTGGTTACATTTTACCATCACAAGAATCATATCTATTTAACTTTTTTAAAAAGGATGTCCAGAGAAACATCTTGCAAATATGAACAATTAATAGCTGCTTCAGTTGGTGGTGATGATTATAGAAAGCTGGGTTTGTGGGAAATGTCTAGCATTGACAAATACATTTCCCCCCTAAGGCATAAATATTAGAACAATCTGTGGGAATAGCAAGTGGTTAGTTAATTCTGGAAAGTAGATTAACAAAAGTAAATTTTCTGTTACTTTTAATTTAATATGATTAGACAAAGGAGATTGGGCTGTGAAAAAGGTTATTAATGAGATAAAAGAGCAGGATTTACATTCCTGGGAGCTGTGCAGAAAGCTATTAAATAAGGATTCAGCAAAAGGAGGTAAAGTGAAGCAAATGAAATAATTCAAGGAGAAAAGGAGATGTCTCCATTTATGGGGAAGAAAAATACAGAAGTAAAAAAGTAAGATGAGTACAGTAATGGGGGAAGAGATGGAGGAAGATGGTGATGCCACCCAAAACAACTGATGGAAAGGCAGGCTTCCAACTAACTCAATATTTCACATTCATAACATTCATAACATAAGTCCTTTCAGATAGCAGAATACGTGATAAAGGGAGTGCAAGGAATAGTCCCTATTGGGATTCTTTTTGGATTGGAATAAATAACTTGAATGTTATTTTGGGTCCCTTCTCCATCAGTGCAGATCACTACAAAATAAATAAGAACACCTGTGGATTTGCCTTCCTCAACAGCCAATGACTTTGAACTTCCTCACTGTCATTGAGGGTATTATGGGTGGTTCTTCAAATGTCCCCCAAGATCAGTGGAGCAAAGTCTCAGACTTTTTCAGGTCCAAGTGGTATTAGAAATGACTGATTATCACAGACTCACCTCTACACAGAAGGATGGACCAGTCATGCTCAAGTGGGAATGTACCAACCACCACAATAATAATGATAAATGACAAAAATAAACATTCATAAGCCAGGCATTATGCTAAGCCCTTTACAACTATTATATCATTCGATCCTTACAACAACCCTGAGAAGTAGGGGCTATTATTATTTCCCCTTATACATGAAGGAACTGAGGCAAACAGAGGTTAGATTACTTGCCCAGGGTCACATAACAAGTAAGTATCTGAGGTCAAATTTGAACTTAGATCTTCCTGACTCCAGCTCCAATAGACACAACTAAAATAACTGTGCCCAAGGGGGGAGGAAAAGAACAGCACAGTACACTGGGCAGCTGGGCATCTCTCAATGGGTTATTACACCAAAAAGGACAATGAGTGATATATCCATAGATTAGAATGCTCACCACAAGAATTTTGGAAAAACCATCCCTGATCTTCCCCCAACACAGAGGTTTTCCTGGATCGAAATCATAGCAGGAACTCCCGTGTCATAAGGCTCCAGATACTGGTAAGAGGAGTTACTTTTCGTTCTTAAATCCTTTGAACATAGGATCTGCCCCATGAATTCATAATGACCACACAATGAATCCCAGAGTAGTCAGCTCTAGAACCAAGGACCTACCTCACCTAGGACCGGTCATATTACTGCTTGCTGCCACTGTGCTGACCAAAGAAGTGATATCATCTGGCTAGTGAGCTATTTCAAGAAAATAGGTGTATTGTTTGTACTCTGGGAGCTTAAATTTTAAAATGGACAATGATGATAAAGACAAAATAAGAAAATACAAACATCTTTATCAACATGAACAATGCAAACATGAGCATTGCGAAAGGAACAAATGGCACTTAGAGGCAGGAACCATGTTTTCTAGTCTCTGTTGAACCACTACCTAGCAATGAGACATTGGGTGAGTTACTTAATCTCTCTGGCCTGAGATACCTTATCTGTGAAATTGGTGGTAAGAGTAATCCCCAAAATGTCTCCAGTCAGGGGACTGGGCTGTATTTTTTTATGTCCCTTCAACTTTAACAACTATGATTCTCTGGTGTGTTGGTAAAGGCAGGGGCTGGGGAAATGAGAGAGACTAGGAGAGCAAGGGCTAATTTAATAGGCAGGAAACTCCAGTTTTAGCCCTGGGTGAGCCTTGGTTTAAGTAAATTGTGAACTCTCCTTTCTTGTACCTGTTTACATTTTCTCTCTCCAAGTTCCATATCTAAAACACAATCATAATCTCTGCCACAGAGCACTGTGGGGAGGATGAAAGAAATAATTCTTGCAAAGCACGAAGAACTCTTTGGAAGAAAGGATATATAAATACAGGCTATAATTATCACATTAATACAGCGAGAATCATGAAGGCATAGACAACCAACATATGGCGCAAGGTGCAGGCCCCAGATCTACAACCAGAAAGAGAGAAAATGTTGCCTAAGGAAACAGAGTTATTCTTCAGAGATCTTTGCAGAATATGCCCTGTCCTCCTGAGCTTCCAAAGTGGGTGTCATATCCCCTTCCTAAAAAGGAGGGCAACAAGTGAGGATTATGAAAGGGAATTTTCACAGAGAGTCTAAGGCAAACTGGTGCTGTCAGCGAAATTAGCTTTCAGCATATCTGGGGACAATTCCCTTCATTTGTGGTGGCTACATCATAGAACCACAAACAGCTGGAGGAGACCTTAGAAGCCAAACACCCTCCCTGCTCTCAAAGTCTACTCTCAGAAATCATGAAATCTCAGAACAAGAAGGGGTGTCAAGAGGTTATCTATTCTGAGCAAGAATCCCTCACCACAATAATCGAGCGCTCTGCTTGAAGGTCTTTTATGACGTTAAGCAACTGCCTCTTGAGGGTATTCGTGATACTTGGGGAAAGCTTTAATATAGTGTTTCCTTATATAGAAGTGAAATCTCTCATTGGCGGTAACTCTATGACCTTTGGGACAAATCAAAACAAGCCATTTCCCTCTTCTACATTGAAATTATATCAAAACCTATACAGAATTTTAAAAATCTGATACCAGTCATTTATACTTTCATACAGGGGTGAGAAACATGTGGCTTCAAGGCTATATGTGACCCTCTAGGTTCCCAAGTGAAGTCCTTTGACTGAACCCAAACTTCACAGAACAAATCCCCTTAATAAAAGGATTCATTCTGTAAAACTTGAAATCAGTCAAAAGGCTGCACCCAAGGATCTAGAAAGCCACATGTAGCTTTGAGGCTGCAGGTTCCCCATGCCTATAAATATATGAGAAAGCTAATTGGCATGGTGGATAGATTTCTAGTCCTGGAGTCAGGAAGGCCTGAGTTCTAATGTGACCTCTAACTAACACTCATTAGCTATTTGACCCTGGGCAAGTCACTTGAATTATTTTTTTCCTCATTTGTAAAATAAGAATAACTGTGAGGATCAAATGAGATATTTGAAAAACTCATAACACAAGCCCTGCTTAGTAGGCATTATATAAATATTATCATTATTATGTTTGTAGCTTTATATTATTTATTATATTATTTCTTCTATGCAATTTTATCTATGCAATTTATTTGCATTTTTTTCCCAATGAAGGAAGTTTGGTTCTTTACTCAAACAGATTTCAGATATGGGAGCTTTGGGAAGATTTTGGATGATGGTTTCTCTAAAAACCACACTGTAAGCCCCCATCTATTCTAGCTATAAGATCTGCTGTACAAATCTAACCCAGCAGTGATATATCCTCCCTCAAGGAGTTTACTGTTTTGAGAATTGGATAGAAACTTCTATAATAGATTCCTCCCCCGCTTTTATAGCTTGAGGTTACTGACTCTAGACAGATGGCAAATTTTTGTTATCCCATAATAAAACTTCATGCATTAAGTTTCTATTGTGTCAATGTCACCCAAAGTCCTTGTGCTATTGTCTTTTTTTTTCCAAAATGGAAAAATATTCCTTCAAAGGAAAGCAAACTAATGATCTTTCTGCATGTCTCTGGGTCTTTGTCTTTCACCATCAACTCCATACAGGCTTCATAAACCCCTACTATGTGTACAGTTTTATATTATGTGCTGGCAATATGAAATCAAAACAGAAAACCATTCTTGCTATACAGAAGCATACAGTCTATTGAGAGGATATATCACCTAGAAAGATAGCTAAACTCTTGGTTCTATGAGGAAGGGGAAGAGGGTATTAATAGTAGGTGGCCACAGATAGATAATGTCAGGAACACACAGGAGCTGGCCCAGAAGTTGAGCCTTGAAGGAAGCTAAGAACTCTAAAACACAGAATTGAACTGAAAGTATATTCAGAGCACAGACCAGACCATGAAGAGGCGTGAAGGTGAGAGGCAAAAGACCATTTAGAACAATACCAAGTTGATTGGAATGTAGGGTGTGAGGAGAATAATATTCACTAGTCTTGAAAAAAAAAAGCTGGCAGTAAATTATTTGGGTTTTTAACTAGCATTTGCATCTATGTTTTGCAACTCTTTTTGGAAATCAGCAAAATCATAAAATGTGAAATTATCAAGACACTTTAGAAATCAAAGCATCAAGTTCAATGCTCTCATTTTATAGTGGATGAACTTGGGCTTCAGAGTAGGTAAAAGACTTATACAAGGTCATATAGCAACTTAGTGTCAGCGGCAGGTCTAGCACATGGTTTTATGACTTGTTCTGTAATACCTTTTGTGGTAATGCAGAGAAATCTTGAGAGCTTCCATCTGACTCCCCCAGTTTGGGAAAGGAAGGAAATAAGTATTTTAAGCACCTACTATGTGTTGGGGATTGTGCTAAGCACTTTACAAATATCATCTCATTTGATCCTTATAATGGCCCAGGAGGCAGGTACTGTTATTTATTGTTCCCATGTTGCAGATGAGAAAACTGAGGCAGGCATTGGTTAAGTGAATTTTTAGGGTCCCTCAGCTTGTAAGTGTCTGTTGCTGCATTTGAACTCAGTTCCTCCTGAATCCAGGCCCACTGCCCTATCCAATTTTTCACCTTGCTACATAATGTCACATGACTTATACCTTTTTAATCTACCCACAGAATATAGTATTTTTGCGCAATAGCAACACAAGTTAGGAATTATCATCTTAGGCACTAGTGGTATAGCAGAAAGAGAACTGAATTTAGAATCACAGGAAAACAGGTTCCCAGATTTAGATGGTCCCAGATGGGGACCAACTCCACCTATAAGAAAACTGAGACCCCAAGACTTTGAAGGACTTGTTCAAGGTCTCATAGGTAGTAAGTGACAAAGGTACAATTTGAACTCAGGTCCTCTGATTCCACATCCACCGTCCTATGTTGCCTCTTGACTGAAGTGTCCAACGTTTGTGTCATGGCTCTGATGCTTATTTGCTATGTGAATTCAATTCAGCTCTGCAAGTTTCAGTTTACTTATCTGTAGAATGGGGATAACAACTGAACTCCCTATCTCACAGAGTTCCTCTAAGCATAAAATACAATCATGCGTGGAAAGGGCTTAGTAAACCTCAACATGACATATAGAAATCATCTGTTATTAGTATATATACAGGATAGGCTAATACTCAACTACTCATATGACCTACTTCACAGGGTTGTGAAGGAAAACACAGGTAAACTTTACAGCTCTAAAGACATATAGGTTATTAATCTGAGGGAATATTGTCTTCTTTGTTGCCTGACTTAAAGATTTAGTATCACTCCACTATCCCCCTTCCCTCAATTCTCTTCTGCAATCACTGTCTTCATGAATCTGATGTTCGCTTTTTAAATTTATTTTTGATATTTGTTTAAGCCTAGAATTATAGGACTCCAAAGGTTTATAGAAGCTAAAAGGGCAGTACAGTCTGACCTCTGCCAGAAGCATGACTCTCCTTTATGACACCTTCAATAAAGGATCTCCTACCACCATTAATGGGCAATTCAGTACTTATTGTGAAGGCACCTTGTATTTTTGAAAAGCTCTCATTAATAAATCTTTCTTATATTAAAACAAAAAATAAGTCTACTCATTAGCTTACACATTTGTCTCATATTCCTTCTTCTTGGATAAGAGGAATAAATCTAACAGGTTTGTCTTATGGCTGTGCTTCAGATATTGGAAGACCAATCATATTTACCATAAGTATTGGCTTTTCCAAATGAAGGACCCCAAGTTCTGTCAAATATAGTGTATATAAAGGAATTTTGAGTCTCAGTCTCCTAGTTTCTTTCCTCTGGACTTGTTCCAGCTTGTCAATATCCTTACTAAAATATAGTATCCATACTGTAGATGGCATTTGATCATGATGATGTTGGCAATGGTCTTACCACCTTCCTCTATCTAAGTCAGGGGTGGGCCATGTGCAGCCTCAGAGTCACAGGTTCCCCACCCCTAAATATTTTATGTGGAGTCTGAAGTTTCTGCTTTTGGATTTTTCTAATGTCCCCCAAAATTAACTTCCTCTAGTCAGCCCTAAATACTAGATAGATGACTGGGGCATTTCAAGTGTGGTCCAGCAGAAAAGTTAAAGGGGATGAAGGAAGAAGCAAAACAAGGAATGGATTAACTAACCTTTTAAGATATCCTTTGAAAGTAACATGATTAATCATTTTCAAGAGCAACTTCACATCCAAAAATATAAATTTTTAAAAATCCTTAACTTGTTTATTTTGTGATTTAACCTATCTTAATTTAATCTTCCAAATTTTTAAACCTTATTTTGAGCAAATATATCCCAACTCTTTCATCTCATTATTAGTTTTCCTAATTAGTGCAAAATTGTTCATACAAAGTAATGGACACATGCCTTTACTTAAGATGCCTTACTGATTTCCTTTCCCTGCATCATGGGATCTGGCCTTTCTTTTCAGAAGGAACCCTGGAAGACCCTGCCTTTTATGCTTTCAGGCATCATCTGCTGAACTGTTAGGCCCCCATCGTGTCGAAGGCCTTGCTTGGTCCCCTAGAGATGACAGCTCCTGGACTACAGAACTCTCTGGCTCAAAGCTCCCTTTGCCATCAGCTGCTGCTTATTTCTTCATCTCCTTATTTGGCTCTTGGGAGGATGTTTCAGCAGACTTTTTAGAGAGAAAGGGGAAAAAACTACAATAGCTCATTAAGCTAATGACCCTTAGCCAGACTGGCTGCAAATGAACAGAGCCAGAGACAATCACAAAGCTTTCCAGTGTGGTTGTTCTGCACAACAATTTTCCACATATCCTCCGTTATCCTCCTCCTCCCCCTCTCCCCCATCCCTTCCCAACGACAACCATGTACATGGCTGTTGTTACCTGTCCTTAGGAGAAGAAAACCTTAGGGCTTAAGTTTGGTTTACATCCTGATTCAGACAAAGATTAGGCTCTTTTGGGGGGAGGGTAGGATGAAAGACAGTATACATCATAATGACTCATTTTATATAATGTAAAAAAAAACACTCTCCTTACAACAATGACATATTAGAATAAGAATTACTATCTCCATTTTACTACTGAGGAAACTGAGGCTTAGAGAATTAATTTGTCCATGATCTGAACTGAATTGTCCATGAACCCACAACTGCTAAGTGTAGAAACTACTGTTTGGACAAAGGCTCGCTGATTCTAACTTCAAAGCTCTTTAATCTTCCCCAGATTGAAAAGTCTTTACCTTTCAATGATGATGGAGATAATAATAATGAAAATATCTCATAACATTTTATCATCCCAAATCACTTTCACATTCCTTCTCACTTACTGCTGACAGCAGTACAGGGCAGAAAGTAGGCTTAGCGGCTATTTATTACCTTCACCATTTTGTAGTTTAGGAAATTGAGGGTCAGAGAGGAAAATTGGACTTGTACAAGGGTAACACAATTAGCAGGTGATGTGAGTTGGGACTAGAACTGATTTCTTTTGATGCCTTGAGAAGATTGCAACCTATCACACTGTGATGGTTATCAGGTACCAGAGAGAGAAACTAACTAGATTCTGAGACTCCACCTTGCATACCTCCCTTTCAAAAATTCTTTCTTTTTTTTTTCCTCCACAATACCCAATGCTTCTCATTTTAGATTAGACTTTTCATGAGCATAACCCTCCTACCATCCCTGCCAAAGCTCTCTACTATGTTAACAAAGAATGCATTTCTTGGCTTCTTTTCCCTTTTCCCATCAGTGAAAAGCTGTTGGGAACTTGTTAGATTGCACTTCACATAAGCACACATTTAGTGGCTGATTCAGCAGCAGGGGCCTATCTAGTGGCTCAGCTCAAATGTCAGCTTTTCCACAAAGTCCTCTTCAATGTATCTCCTGATATGAAAATGGCCTTAAACTAATATAGTTTGTACTATATTGTACTAAAATCGTATATATTCTACTTTTTAGTATAGTCATTTGTGGACATAGTGTGTACCCCTTCCTAGTCTATAACTTCCATGGACAGTGGTTATAGATGCAACTCTAAACATTTATTAAGTACCTGCTATGTGCCAGATACTGTGCTACTTATTGGGGATAAAAATGAGAAAAAGAATGACAAGCTTTCTCTTCAAGGAGTTTATAAAATAATGGGGGAAGATTACACATAAAGGGAGTTTGAAAGAAAAAGGAGGTGGGGAAAAGACCAAGTTGCTATAGATGCAAAGGAGAGGGAACTCAAAGTGTAAATGCTGCCCTTTGTAAAGGAAAGCTTTGGGAGGAGCTTAGGACTTTACCCTGCAGCCCTTCACTTAGAGGTGAGAGGAGGCTGAAAGAGGTAGAAACATGCTGAATATCCTAAGCAGACTTAGCTGCACATCGATGAAATCTGAAGGGATCAGCTTATCCAAAAAAGGGTATGCATGGAAGGTGAAGTGAGTTTTTATCATAAGGGGACCTGTGGATAGAGTGACGGACTTCAAGTTCGGAAAACTCATTTTCCTGAGTTCAAATCTGGCCTCAGACACTTAATAACAGTGCAATCCTGGGTAAGTCACTTCATTCTGTTTGCCTCAGTTCCCTCATCTGTTAATGAGCTGGAGGAGGAAACGACAAGTCACTCCCAGTATCTTTGTCAAGAAAACCCCATATGAGGTCAATTGAAGAAACCAAAAATATTTATGGAACGAGCAAATGTCTTGTGATGAAAGGGATTTTACCAACCCATATTCAAACTGTTATTCAACCTTATCTGGCCTATAACATGTAAATAAAATTCATCCTACCTTTCTATATTGTGTCCTGGAAATGACCTCCACGTGAATGGCTTGGGATCCTGCTACATGGGGTCAAATTGAGAGAAACTGGTTTGTTTCCCATCCAGAAGGGAAGACTTGGGACCTGGGAGGATGACTGTTTCCAAATAGTTGAAGGGTTGTCATACTGTGAGAGGGATTAGCTTTATCCTGCTTAGTCTCAGAGGGCTAAACCAGGGCCCACAGGTGGAAACCAAAAGGAGGCACATTTAGGTTCGTAGGAAAAAATTTTTAACAATATAAATTATCCAAAAGAGGACTGGGATAACTTGATAATTAGTGGTTTCTCCTCATGAAGTTCTTCCAATCAAGACTGTATGAACACTTGTCGGATTTGGTTGCAGAAGAAATTTTTGTTCAGCAATAAGTTGGAGAAGATAGTCTCTTTAACTCTGGTTTTAAGTGATTCTGTAAGCTTTCCTCTTTACCAGATGCCCAGAGTCTTTCAGCTGACACAGATCACAGAATTTTTAAAGTGGAAGAGTTTTAAGAGATCACTTAGTCCAACCTCTTCATTTTACATGTATGTATGTATGCATGCATGTATATGTATGTATGCATATATGTATATATACATATATGTGTGTACATATATAGACATATATAAATACTTTTGTATGTGTATATATGTATAGTAGAGTATTAGGTTATGAATTTAATTCATTCCAAGATTCTGTTGTCTTGCAATTTGTTCATATCTCAAAGTGAATTTTTACATAGGAAATAATGTAAAGTCGGATGATGGGTACCACATCCCCAAAAATATTCATTTAAAAATAATTATTTATAATTTTAAGTAAGTTTTTTGTTCCCTAATGCTCCTGAAATACAATAGCAATGATTAGAACACAATATAAACCAAAAATAAATAAACTTGCACTTTACCTTTGAGAAAAGGCATGGCTGGTGTGAGGGACACTAGAGAAAGAGGAGGAGGAAGGGTAATTGCCTGGAAGGAGAATCTCTTTCTGTGAGAACTTTGGGGATACCATCCTTGGAAGTGTTCTCTCTTATGCTACTTTCACTAAAAGTAGGACTAACACTACTGCCTTCATTTAGTTTTTGTTTTTTAGAATCACTTTTATGCTTTGACCTACTGATTTTTTTTCTTTATATTTGTTTCATACCAGGAATCTACCTGATGACACTTGTTTTTGTTTTTTTTAATTATTTATTTTCAGTTTTCAACAATCACTTCCAAGAGTTTTAAATTTTCTCCCCCTCCCTCCCCAAGACAGCATGCAATCTTATATGGGTTAAAAAAAAAAAAAAAACATCGCCCTAGCTGAGCATCATCCCTTTGAGAGCTATTCAAGTCCAAACGTGATTTTCGTATTGTGAATTTTTGTTCACCGAGCAAGATAAATTTTGCAAAAAATTTTTCCTCATCCAGTGAAGCATACATAAACCAGGTTACTTGTAAACTGAAGTTCTATTGTATATGTATATATGTGTGTATATATGTACATATATGTATACCATATGTATATCACATGTACATAAATACATACACATAAGTATATAAGATAAACAAATATAACCTTTGTATTCCTTAAACAAGACAAACTTCCTTGCGTTCTTTTTACTATATACTATTAATAAATAGTATACTATTAATAAATAGTATAGTATAGAATGTATAGTAGTACATTCCTACATAAGGTATAGATATTATTGATTGTATTATTTTATATTTTAGCTATATTCATCCACATATGTATACATATATATATATACATTCAAATTATATATGCATATTTGCCTAAAAGACTATTTTATGGAGAACTCACACAAGGCAAAAGCTCACATGGAGGTCAAAAAGAGATACAAGGATACTACCAAGTTCCCTCTGAAGAACTTTTCAATCAATTGTGAGACATTAGGGACACTGTCATAGCACCAGCCAACATAGTGTGCCCACATCAAAGAGAAGGTACTATGCTGTTTGAACAAAGTAGAATTGCAGTAGCTCAAAAGAAAGGTGAGATGTACAAATTTAGACATCTCCACTCCAGATGTTCACATGAACTATTTGTGCCTGACCTACGCTCGAGCCTTCTGAACTTGCATTGGTCTGATCAGCCACAGCTGTACCTTGACTCTAACTTAGTGATACCAACTTGGTTCTTTTTGAGACGAAGGGCAACGGTACATAAAATATGTAAATTTTATATATCTCTTCCAACTATGACATCTTCTATACCCTAAGAAAGGAGGAAAAAAAATAAAAACAAAAAACAAAAACCCGCCCTGTCCTGGAGGAGCTCCCATTCTAGGTGAGGCAGAAACATGTACACAAGTACTCAAGTTCTCAGATTCTCCAGCCCCTCTCCTTTACCTTAGACCTCGACAAAACTTTGTCCTAACCCCTCAAGAACCTGATAGGTGACTAAAACTCCACAGTTACCAAGGTATTAATGGGTCCAGCTATGTTATTGGATTTTTCCAAAAGACAAGCTGTGCATTTTAAAATGGACCTTCAATGCCTTACCACACAGGAGTACAAGGTAGCAGTTCCTGAGACAGAGGCAGGAGAGATTTCTGGGAGGCAGCCCAGAAGTGTCAGCCATCAAGTTTTCCCCTGACAACTCCCGAGCTGCTTTTCCCTGCTGGTTGGGGTATAAAGAGAATGTAAACTAATTTTAACATTAGCCTACACAAAACAGGAAGGGGAACCTGCCTTAACAAAATCTGCTGCTTTCCAAAGATAAATATACATTTTAAAAAATTGCTTCCTGTTTTAGATCATCCATGCCACCGTTTCCTTCCCCTCCCCCTGGTTAGTGTGGATTATTGAGAAATAGTTATATTAGGTTGCTCTGATGAGAGATCTGCAGACCAGGGTTCTGCATTAAACACAAACAATGCACACCTACTTATGTGGTCAGTGGCTTATGAAGTTTATGCTTATAAACTCTATCATGTAACAAACTTGGGAGATTTTTCATGTCCTTCCTTTATTTTTTGACCATGCATGCCCCCTCCTGGTCAGGCAACCATTTACCTGTCTAAAACCAAGACTGACAATTCACGTATTAAAGCAGTAGTAAGATTTCCAAAAAGTTTTGCTCAACAGCCTGGTGAGGCAGCTAACACAAGAATTATTTTTCCTCATTTAAGAGCTGAAGAAACTGGGATTCAGAGATGTTAACGGACTGAATATTACAGCTAGTAAATTTCAAATAAGGAATTGAACCCAAGTCTATAGACTCGGTCCAGTGCTCTTTCCACTACCTCTAGTAGCTGGCCATGGGCTGTCCATCTTAAGAGGAAGTATACAATAACTTTCTGTCTGGGGTATATTTAGACTTCAAATCAAGAATTTAATGTCTTCCCTGTGGCCACCACTCAATGGCCATTCATTAAGGTCTAAAAAGGGAGAAGATGGTATTAACAAAAATTGGACTTCAAATGATCTAGGTATTTTAATATAATAGTGGCCACCATGTTATTAGAACATCAATTCCCTGGAGAATAAGGGAAGACATGTTTCCAGCTAAAGGCCCCAAAAAGAAATTTATACAGTGTTCTGCAAAGATTATCTACATGACTTCAAGGTAGTAATTGTGGAGAACTAAGAAAATCCAGGACTAAAACCCAAGGTTGATAAAAATGCATATAAGAAAAGCCTTCAAAGTCCAACTAGAATCTCAGTCCCTGTTTTATGTTCATCCCCTATCCATTCCCAAAGAGATTTGGAATGGAAAGGACTTTAGAAATAATTTATTCAAAACCCTTCATTTTTAGAGGCAAGGAATAACACAAGTTTTTAACCTGGGGGCTACCTATACTCAAGTGATCTATCTATTGATGTCAGGGAAGCGGATAGACCTGTGAACTTGAATGGGAAGAAAAGATTACATCTTATTTTTACGAATCTCAAAATGATACTTAACATTTTCTTCATTTAAGAATGTAACAAACATTATTCTGCAGAGGCCAATAGGATTCACCCATTGCCCATGCATGGCAGAAAGAAAAAGAAAAAAGGTAAGAACTCTTGTCTAGAGATAAAAGTCACCTCAATAAAATTCTTCAGGTTGTAAGTAACTGGACCAGGATTCCATGCAACGTCCCCTGAATATTTGTTTGTTTTATCCTACTTCTACAACATGCTGCCCACCCATCTTCTTCCCACTCACATAATCATAGCTATTGTTTCAGCCTTCATAAGCTCTCACCCCTGAACTATTAAAATAGTTTCCAACTTTCTTTCTTTCTCCATTCCAATCCATCCTTCACGGAGTCAAAGTGATGTTTTTAAAGCAATCTGACCACCTCACTCACCTACTCTTTTCCCTGTTTGATATTTTGTTGGGTGATCTCATAAGCTCCCATGTAGTTAATTAGTATCTCTGTCAATGATTCTCATATTTATTTACCTAGCCACAGGGGTAGGGAACCTGTGGCCTTGAGGCCACATATGGCCCTCTAGGTCCTCAAGTGTGGCCCTTTGACTGAATCCAAACTTCACAGAACAAAGTCCCTTAATAAAAGGATTTGTTCTGTAAAACCTGGACTCAGTCAAAAGACCTCACACAAGGATCTAGAAGGTCACATATGGCCTGGAGGTTGCAGGTTCACCACCCCTAACTCTACCCCTAAGCTTTCTTCTGATGCCCAGTCTAATATTTCTAGTCTATTAGGTATCTGAAGCTGGATGTCCTGGAGATATCTTAAACTCAAGATGTGTAAAACTGAATTCATTATTTATCCCCCCAAATCCTACTCTCTTCCTAATTTCCCTGCTAGATTTGAGGTTACCACCATCGTTTCAGGTATTCCAGCTCACAACCTAGATGTCATCCTTCTCTCTCTCTCTCTCTCTCTCTCTCTCTCTCTCTCTCTCTCTCTCTCTCTCTCTCTCTTTCTCTCTCTCTCTCTGCCTCTGTCTTTCTGTCTCTGTCTCTGTCTCTGTCTCTCTCTCTCCATCACTCCTTCACTCCCTTTTCCAATCTATTCTCAAGGTCTGTCAGTTTTACTTTCATAACATCTTTCATACATTGTCCTTTACTCTTCTCAAAATGCCATCACTTTGGTGTAGGTACTCATCACCTATCATGTAGACTATTCCAGTATCCTGCTGGCTGATTTGCCTGCCACAAATCTCTCCAGTTCATCTTCATTCATCTGTTAAAATGTTCTTCCTAAAATTCAGGCCTGATCATTCCACACCTCAATTTAATAAACCCCACTTACTACCTCTCACCTTCCATAGGAAACCTTTCTCAAACCCTCTTAATTTTAGTGCCTTCCATCTGTTGCTTATTTTCAATTAATCCTATTTATATCTTGTTTGTACATAGTTGTCTGCTCACTCCTCCCCCATTATACTGTGATGTAGGGAATGTGAGAGTAGGGACTGTCTTTTGACATTCCTTGAATCCCCAGTGCTTAGTACAATGCCTATAACATAATAGGCATGATATTTATTAAATGAATGACTACTCAATAAATTTCAGTTTTTATCTCTAAATTCTATGAACAAATATAATAATCTCATCTATTTATTTAAAGCCTTTTTGTAACTTTGCGCAACTGATCTATCCAGTCTTATTATTCATCATTCGCCTCCAGACACCCTTCAAAGCTGCACCTCATACAAGACACTCAATAGCCCATCTCCATACTTTTGGACTTCCTTGTTCCAAGCTTGCAGTGACCTTCTTCTTCACCAAGTTCTCAGGATCCTTAAGTCTTTCAATACTCAGCTCGAACACCATCTTCTATAAAGCTTCTTTCCTGATGTCATCTCCCATGCCTGGAACATGTTCTCTCCTTTACTGTACCTCCTGATATCCCTGACTTCCTTTAAATTCAAAAAAAATTTCACCTTCCGTAGGAAGCCTTCCTCAATCCTGCTTAATTTCAGTTTCTTTTTTTTTGTTAATTACTTCTCATTTATTCTGTATAAAGCTTGTCCTCTCTTTATATGTGTGCATGCTCTCTGTCCCATCAGACTGTAAGGTCCTGGAGAGCAAGGAATGTCACTTACCCCAGTGCTTAGTGAAGTGCTTGGCACCTAAAAACGTTTATTGATTAATTCATTCATATTCATAGTTGCTAATACTTACCCTTTAACTTTATATATACTCAATAGAGATAGATGAATACATATATACATACATTAGATTAGACACACAGATAGAAAGAAATTTCTACATGTAATACATATAGAAATCTATACTCCTATGTATCTATACAGGTATATACGTACATACATATATACTTATACACATACACATATGCATATAAATGTGCATGTGTTTGCATATCATGTGTAAAATAGTCCCTGCTCTCAAAGAGTTTCCATTTTAGTCTTCCATAATAAAATGGAAATACACTGAGGACAAGGACTATTTTACTTTTGTCTTTCCGTTCCTAACATTGTGTCAGGCACATAGTAGGACCTTAAAGGTAGATACTTGCTGATTAACTCTACAGTGCTCTTTCTTCTATATACTACAGGGTTTCTCCTCTGAGATCTTAGAGATATTGTCTATAGCATCCATTTAGGATTATACTACATTGTAGTGTTTCTTCTATTATTGTTTTAAAATATTAATTCTATAATTATTATCTAGTGTTTCATGTGTTTATGACTCATTTTTTCTACCAAACTATCAAGTCCTTGGGGCATTTGGGTAGCAATGGCCTTGCAATCAGGAGGACCTGAGTTCAAAACTGACCTCAGATATTTACTTTGTGGTCCTAGGCAAGTCTGTTAATTCTGTTTGCCTCAGTTTCCTCATCTGTAAAATGAGTTGGAGAAACCACTCTAGTAACTTTGACAAGAAAATTCCAAATAGGGTCACGGAGAGTCAGACACAACTGAAAGCAACCAAGTAACAACAAAAAGTCCTCACAGTCAGGGAGTGGGTTTCTACTTCTTTGCTTCCCCTGGCACTTGACATAAGGCTTTGTCCATACAAGGCACATAATAAATATTTGATCATTTGATCTTTCAGGACCTTCAGACCCCAAACTTCACATCCTCTGGGCCAATTCTGTTTGCAATGGGACAAAATTCAGTGTGGCAAAAACCTGAAATGTAATAGCTATATACTCTGCTTATCTACTGGATACTTTTTCAACATTTAATCATTTTTATTCTGGGAGTTTTATGAGGGGCTTATGAGATATGAGGACTTTCAAAATAATACCTGGACAAGGAGGCCACAGAATATGCTATAAAGGACAAAACTAATCACTTCCCTCTCTAAGCAATTTGATGATGTCACTGGGGACTCGGGACAAGCAGAGGAAACAACCAGACCTACAGTGAGGGGCAGAACGTATTGAAATAGACCAGTTGCCTACAGCAGACCCCCATGCCCAGATGGCCTTCTGCTCATAGGTGACAGCTGCCAAGCTTTTGTATCAAAATTGAACATTACATTTTACCTGTGTTCTGATCAACACTGAAGCAATAAAACTGGTTCTCTCTCACACACCCTGAAAGAGGGTGTCAGAGGCAAATCAAATTTCTAAAGTACTTGCCATCTGCTTCAGCTGAGAGCTAATCATGAATACTTATTTCTTATGAGCAGTGGCACCAACCCAAATATCAGTAAATACCGAGAATTGGATTATCAGCTCTCAACTATTAAAACACTGGAGATAGTACCCTCCTGTCTGCTATTCAAGAAAAAAAAATGTTTTCACTAGCAATTTTCAAGAAAAACATAAATTCTCCCATTGATTAGATGACGTAGAAGAAGTTGTTTCATTGTATCTCTGGATTAAAGGCTGTTTGTTGCTTGGTTTTTGTCATCCGAAGGGAGGTGACAAAGAACTGGGTCCAGAATTAAACAAGACGAGAAAAACAAGCTGGCTCCCAGCTGGGAAAATTCACTTTCAAGAATTCCAAATGACTCTCCCATCACAAAATTCCTCCTTTTGACACCAGTATGTCTTGGTGATTTTCTGTGGCTGTGAATGAAGAAGATACATGACTTCAGAAAGATTCACGAGGAATGGCAGTTGCCTGAAATATCTAATAATCCCCTTGCACAGCTCTCCCTCACTTAGAACAAAGTCAACTGAAAGTCTTGTCATCATCTCCCTGATGCCATGGTCCTCTTCAAGAATAAAGGACAAACACAACATAATATCCCCACAATAACTTGTATTTAAGAAGTGGCATGAATAACATTATCAAGGCCATAAAAAGATGGGAGAGTCAAATGACTAGTATATGGTACGATCTTAAAAACACTTGTTGTTTGATTGGTATACTGAGACATGCATACAGTGCAAGAGCACAATCCTGGAATCAGTGCACTTGGGACCAAAACTACTTCCTGTGTGATCCTAGATAAGTCATAAGCTAATTGAGTTTCCTTGTTCTCATTTACAATAGAAGGAAGTTGGGCTAGATGGCCCCTCAAGTCCTTTTCAGATCTAGGATCCCATTAGAGTGAGAGAAGACAGATAACTCAAGTGCCACATGTATTTGTGAAATCCTAAGAAAAAGAAATAACCCAAAAAGCCAAAAGGTACTCAGTTCAAATTCAGTTGTTTCTTTGGTGGAAGATTTATAGAAAGATATGGACAAACAAGAGAGGGAGGAAGAGAGACAGAGAGAGAGAGAGAGAGAGAGAGAGAGAGAGAGAGAGAGAGAGAGAGAGAGAGAGAGAATTAGTATGATAAACAACAGGTTAAAAGCTTATTGAACAAACACAAACAGACATCACATCCCCAAATAATAGTAAGACTGACAATAATAATACATCCTTAGATTTGTTGAATGCAACTAAAAGTGGTTCACTCCTGGATGGAATTTTTGAAACAACTATTATCAAAGAATAGAAATGCCTTCCCCCCACAATGGATGACACCCATATGGGCAATATGTCAACAAAGAAGTATTGCATAAATGACTGGATTAGGAGGATTTAGAGAAGAGATTATTATGTAATTCTGGAGCTAACTGTAACCATTCTCTTAGCACAGTGCCTGTCACTTAATAAAATGTTTACTTGAATTATTGACCAGACTTATTAACCAATACAAATTTATACAAGTAGTAGAAGCAATATAATAATATAATACTGCCTCCTGTAAAAATTTAGCCCCCTTCTGAATATCTAGCAAGATATGATACCTAATTAGGAAAAAATATATTTTCTAAAATAAGAGATAACAAGTTTCTCCAATAGAAATGTAGCCCTGAAAATGTCCTTGAAAATTCAGATAAATTGAACTAGAAATAGACCTTTATCATGGAAGGAACTGTCACTCACAATATCCTAGATTTAATGGTATCGATAAAATACTTAAGCACAATGGTTTTACATATGTCATCATTCCAAACACAGTTTCCAAATTATGATAAACAGGGCTTATCATAAGAAAGTTTGTCATTTAAAAAAAGCTTCAAAATATAACAAAAGAAATTAAAACCATGTAGGAAACAAAATGAAATATGCTCACTGTCCTTTTTTCCTACTAGAGATATCCTCCTGATGCTTTTAGTGAGCCGACAGAAGATGAGCTTCCATTCTAATATTTTAATTAACAATAAAAAGTGACTATTTCACCCTCCTATGAATCTGCAGGCTGTTAAAAGTAAAGGAACAATAGAAAGATAGTGATTTGTTTAATCGTTATTTCTACCTGAAAAAGTGAGAATGAGATAAAAATATTATCTATTATCCGGGATATCCTCCAAGTCTTAATGCAGTTTAAAGCTTTTGGGAACACTCTATATAATGACAGGATTTATCTTGAATCTTTACTGTCATATCCCCAGCTTAACATACTAAATATTTATTAAATGCTTGCTGATTGACACATACATAGTATTTTAATACCATATATTAGTGTATTATAACATATAGTTGGTTGGTCGTTGTCCATTCTCAAAGAGGACCAAAATAACATACCATGCTAGAGTCAAGTTTCAATGGGTTCAGCTGTGGATGATGAGACCAATATGACCTCCAAATATTCTGCTACACATCAGGCACAAAGAGTTCATGTGAACGTTTGGGGTGGATGCTCTAAATTTGCATGTATTTCCTTTGAACTGTTTCTACTTTGTACATAGAGAACCATCTCTGATGTGGGCACGCCATGCTCAGTGGTTCTGTGCCAGCTTCTCTCATTTCACAGAATCAATTCCAAAGTTCTTAAGAGAGACCTTGAGAGTGTCCTTGTATTGTTTCCTCTGACCACCATGTGAATGTTTGCCCTATGCGAGTTCTCCATAAAACAGTCTTTTGGGCAACAGCAAGTTTTGTATTCAAGCAATGTGGCCAGCCCATCAGAGTTGCACTCCCTGAAGCAGGGTTTGAATGCTTGGCAGTTTAGCTAGAGCAGGGACTTCAGTGTCCAGTACCATATCCTGCCAGGTGATCTTCAGAATCTTCCTAAGACAATTCAAATGGAACCTATTCAGTTTCCTGGCATGATGCTGGTATATTGTCCAGGTTTCACAGGCATACAACAATGAGGTCAGTTCCACAACTCTTTTAGACCTTCTGTCTACTGGTAGTCAGTCTAAAACCTCTTCCTCCCTATATTTCCTTTGAAGTTTCCCAAATACTGATATAGCTCTGGTAATGGGTGAATCAACCTTATTATCAATGTGTCCATCCCTGGAAAGTATACTATCAAGGTAAGTGAGCTTTTCCACAGCATTCAAAATTTCTCCATTTGCTGCAACCAAATGGCTCACATATGGATGTTGTGATGGTGGCTGATGGAGCACCTATGTTTTCTTGGTGTTAATTGTTAGGCCAAAATGAGCACAAGCGGCAGAGAATTGATCCATGCTTTGTTGCATCTCAGCTTCAGAGGCTGCATTGAGTGCACATAGAAAATCATGTACCAACAATCCCTCCACTTTGGTCTTGGCTTTTAGACTTTTTAAGTTGAAAAATTTATCATCAGTACCATAGCTGACCTTGACATCATGTTCATCCTCGCTGAAAGCATTTGACAACATAGCTGAAAACATCATGCTAATAGGCATGGGAGTAAGCACATAGCCTTGTTTCACTCCATTAGTGACTAGGAAAGCATGACAGAATTTTTCTATTATCCAGAACCTGGGCAAGCATGTCATCATGAAATTGGCATACAATGCTGATGAATATTTCTGAGCAATTGAATTTTGACATTATTTATCCTAACCCTCACAACTATCAGAGTCAAAGGCTTTGGTCAGATCTACAAACGTTGTTTACAGACTTCTATTCTGCTCCTGACATTTCTCCTGGAGTTGTTGAGCAGGAAACACCATGACAACCATTTTTCAGCCCTTTCTGAAATCACACTGGCTCTCAGGTAGATGATCATCTTCCAGGTGAAGGATCAGCTTATTAAGTCTATTTAAGGTGAACAGTTCTTATTGCAAGAGAACTCAGCATGTGTCATATCCAAATAGCAGACCTGAGTGAATCAAAGCTGGAAAATGAAGGCCAACTTACTGAAGTTGGAGCTGGATACATGTTTTTCTGGAGTGACCGAAATGAATGGGATTGCCGGGAAGCTGGCATAGGTTTTGCGATCAAAGCTAATCTGGTCAACAAGCTGGTATGCCTGCCAAAAGTAGTGAATCACAGGATCGTGACAATGCAATTGCCACTTGCAGGAAAATGTCATGCCACCATCATCAGTACCTATGCTCCCACTGTGACGAACTGATGAAATCAAAGAAAAATTTTATGAAGACCTGAAGACCCTTATTATCAATGTGCCAAGACAGCTTATAATTCTGGATGACTCTAATGCTAGAGTAGGGTCAGATCACCAGACTTGGCAGGGAGTCCTAGGGAGGAATGAAGTTGGAAATTGCAATAGTAATTGTCACTTACTACTGAAAACTTGTGTGTCTCATGATTTTCTCATCACCAACACTGTCTAAATGCAATAAAACTTCCTGGCTGCACCCTTGCAGCAAACATTGACATTTAATAGACTATGTGATTGTAAGGAGAAGAAACAGGATGTGAGAGTGATGAAGGCAATATGTGGTAGGGAGTGCTGGGCTGATCACAGACTCATCCTCTCCAAGCTAAATAAATATTCACATTCAACAAAAGAGGTATCCCCAAGGTAAAATGACTACAGAAGAATTAATGTCAACAGATTAGAACTCTTTTCTGAAAGGGAACAGTTTGTTGTTAACTTGGAGGGAAAGTTGAGCCAACACACAGCTGGCAACAGTGGAACAGAAAAGGACAGGGTAGATTTCAGAGATTTGATGTACAACACTACATTTGCTCATCTGGGTCAGAATACTCACAAACCAAGACTGGTTTGATGAAAATGATGGGGTAATTCAGAAGCTACTAAATGACAAATGTGAACTCCACAGGGTTTACAAGCAGGATAGTTCATCCATCTCTAAGAAGGCAGCATTTCATGCCATCAAAAGTAAATTATGAGCAAAGCTTAGAGAAATGCAAGATTCTTGGCCCAGCAAGAAAGCAGATTAAATTCAGTTTTATGCTGATAGAAACAATCCAAAGCACTTTCATGATGCCTTGAAATCTATGTATGGGACAAAGACCTATGATCTATCTCAACTACTCAGGGCTGACAGAGCCACATTGATTAGTGATAAGAATGTGATCCTAGAGAGATAGACAGAATACTTCCATAGTTCTTAACAGACTATCATCAATCAGTTCCTAGGCCATAGACCATTTACTTCAGGTAGAAGGCAATCCCTCCCTAACTGAACCTCCAACTGAAGAAGAGGTTTTGAGGGCCATTAGATGCCTTTCATGTGGCAAAGCACTGGGTGCTGATTCTATTCTGGCCAAGATTTACAAGGAAGGGGGACCATAGTTCATACAAAAGCTGACAAATTTTCCAGGTTGTAGGGGAAGAGGAGGTTATTCCCCCAAGCGTTTAAGGATGCCTCTATTGTCCATCTCTATAAAGGTAAAGGGAATAGATTGTCCTGTGACAATCACAAGGTGGTCTCTTTCTTAGTCATTTCTGGCAAAATTCTTGCCAGAGTCCTCCTAATATTAATATAAAATAATATACAATAGTCATATGTAATTATATAATGTAATTATATATAATAACAGTAGCTATCATTTATCTAGCACTTTAAACTTTGCAAAATACATATATTATCTCATTTTAAGGTGTATGGAATGTTAAAGCTATTTACAACATTGCACCTTCACATTTTTCCAGCCTTCTTATACTTCCTTCTAGGCATTCTAAATTCCAGTTATATTGACTGATTCCTCAGAACTTGGAGATAACACTCACATCTCCCTTCTCTGAGCCTTTTCATGGCCTGTCCCTCCTGCCTGGAATTCACTCCCTTCTCCCTTCTACCTCCTAATTTCCCCAGCTCCCTTCAAGACTCAGATAAAATTCCCTTGAGGAGTCCTTTCCTGGTCCTATCAGTGGCTAGTGCCTATTCCTCCGACATTACATTCCATGATTCTAAATGTTTCTTTTATGTGCCTAGATATCAACATGTTATATTTGTTATTATTCTGACTAGGACAATGTTTTGTTTCATTTTTTCTTTCTGTTAGTTGCCCACCACGTAGCACAGTGCCAGGTACATAATACCTGTTTATTGCTTAATTAACCTCTAAAAAACTTAACTAACCTTAACTAACCCCTAATAAACACCTAATCAATGTTAACCGACTTCTTACCTCATTCACATAGAAAGAACATTTGTAATTTTGAGTCACAGGGCCTGAATTTGAATGTTTATTATGTTTTCTCTTGTGACCAGTGGGGCCTTGGGTCTCAGTTTCCTTATCAATAAACTTGGAACAAGAAAGCAATAGTACCTACTTATTATAGGGCTACCAGAAAAATGAAATAGGAAGACAACAGTGTAGCAGAAAGATCCCTGGATTTAGAATCAGGAGACACCTAGCTTTATATCCTGCCTCTGGTACTTACAAGTTATCTGTCTTTGGGGGAAAAATATTATGCCTCTCTGTTTCTCAATTTCCTAATCTATTCAATCACCAGGCAGCGCTGATAGCCACTAATAGGACTTTATGTCATTCTGAGGATCTGGGAAGTCCCGGGAAGTCCCATGCTTACCTTGGCAGTTTGCACACACCATGCTGAGCAGTGCTGAATAAAGTTATTGTTCTATATGACTTTCAAAGGGTCACTCATTTCCTATTGCCTTTTCTTTCTCTGTAATATGGTACTCACTTACTGTCATTTCCTCAATTAAAATGTAGCTATGATTATCCAGACACTGAGGAAACCCTAGTCTCTATTATTATTTGCTGGTTTGAGGAGGCCCAAGTAACATGATGGCAGCATAATGGAGACTATTCCATATAAAAGTAAACAATCATGCCTAGATAGGTAGGTAGGTAGGTAGATAATTTACGTAGATAAATGATCAGAATAGAATGGATATATGTCCTCTTTGAAAACAAAGGACAACAACCAACACAGATGTATGTGTGTGTGTGTATAAATATACACACACACATACATCCACACACGTGTGCATATATATGCATATCTACATGTATTTCATTGTTCAGTTGCTTCAGTTGTGTCTGACTCTTCATGACTTCAACTGGAATTTTCTCGCAAAGATACTGGAATGCTTTGCCATTTCCTTCTCCAGATCATTTTACAGATGAGGAACTAAGGCAAATAGAGTTAAATGATGTATCTATATATGTGTGTATACATATATATGTATATATTTATGTATATACATACATATGCATATATGTGTGTATGTATATAAATGCATGCACACACATGTGTAGCTACGTTCTATTCATATCTATATTATATATAAATATAATATATTTGCCCATATACATATTAAATATATGCATATCCACATATGTAAACACACACACACATATATATATATTATATATATATAACTAGAACATAATCAGTAATTTTAAGTACATAAAGGTTCTTCTAAACCATATAGAAGCCTTTGTTCTCCCCTCACTCCCCTGCCCTGAAATAGAAGTTCTGGGAAAACTACAGTTCGAAATTTGAATTTTCTTCACTGACCTTTTCTTCAAGCAATAAAAGGAGTGACCCCTCAGTGTTTAATTTGCTACACAAGAAGGCAGATATTCTTGAGAAACTCTAAGCCTGGGATCTATAAAACAAAAAATGGACTCAGGATGTAGCTCTCCAACAGGTCACCTTTTCAGTCTCTGCTCTCATACTGGCAGGAATGTCCAACCTCATCTGGTCATAGCCAGCATGGAACAAGGTGAGCAAAGTCAGTGGCTGGCTTCAGTCAGGAGAAGCCTGGAGCCAGTGCTGCTCCTGGCATTGCTTCCTCTTGGATACTATGAGGTGGCACCCATCTGCTCTGGCAGCTGTATCCTGTCACATTCTTTTTTTTTCATCTCCTAGCCCCCAAACTCCACTCAGCCAGCAAGAAGCGTGTATGGTAGCAGGGATAAGAGTATCACAGACTTAAAGCTTGAAAGGACCTCAGAGCTTATCTAGATCAGCCCCTTCAATTTTAGAAATGAGAAAACTGAGTGATGGAGTGATTACCCAGTGACTGGCCCAGGCCAGTAAGTGGCAAAACCAAGATGTAAACCCAGGTCCTTTGATAGAAAATCCTGTGATCTTTCCCACTCTATCTTCTTGTCTTTTAGAATAACTATAAGTGCCTACTTCATAGGATTATTGTAAGACTCAAAATGAAATAATTCATCTGAAGTTCTTTGCCAACTTTAAAGAACTAAATAAATTTCAGTTATGATGATGATCCTAGTGATGCTTCTATCTATAGGAACTTATCATCTGCAGTTGGAGATACATCAGGATTAAAATAAAATGGCAGGCAAGAAGGATAGACATAAAACCTGATATAACAGGCCCTACAGCCTTCTAGGAAAGGGTCCTAAAGGGATCTCTCCCTATCCCTCTCTTCCTTCTCCCACTCTTCCTTCCTCTCTTTCTCCTCTCTGCTCCTCTGTCTCTCTCTCTCTCTCTCTCTCTCTCTCTCTCTCTCTCTCTCTCTCTCTCTCTCTCTCTCTCTCTCTCTCTCTCTCACACACACACACACACACACACACACACACACACACACCCCTTTATTTTCATCATACACTGGCAATGTCTGTGAAGACTCCAAAGGACCTCTACCACTCTGTCAATATGAAGCAAAGTGACTCTCTGGGGATTACCCTGTGGGTTGCATCTATGAGATTATAGACATTCCCATTGCATCACATATCTTGAAACAAAATTCCACCATGTAATACATGGGGAGGCTCTTAGGATGCTGAGGACTTTGGCTCTCTGCACCTCCCCTTTTTTTTAACCTTATGGCACTCAGCATTTTCTAATGCTCTGATCTCAGCAGTGTGACAATGTGGTTATCTGCCTCACTGCACAACATCCTGAAAATCTACGTCTGTTGGAGATTTTTGTGTAAAGCAAAAATGCAGACAAATAATTAGTATGATTAACTACTAAAGAGGGCTCTAAAAATATGTTTGGTAAATGATTAGCAAATATAAGGGCTCACTTGAAAGTGAACATCTAAGGCTGTCTGTTGCGTCTCAAATGTGGCTTTCAAGGTGTGTGGAGTAGAGGTGAAGTAGGTGGGAGGGACATGACAATTGTATATGCTGAATCTTTTTTTCTCCAAAGCAAAGTGTATTTTATCTCTATTTCAGTTCATGATGGCTAATAAAGTGCCCTGGAATCCTACGGTGTATCTACATTTGAACCTATGGAATTAAATAGAACCTGAGTTCAAAATCCAGCACTGTCATTTACTGTATGACCTTGGATAATATTATTAACATTGTTGGATTTCAGTTTCTTCTTCTATGAACTGAGGGTGTTAAGACTAGATCTCTAGAATCCCTTTCAGATCTATATGTGATTCCATGATAAATTTCCTTTTTTTCCCCGTTCCCTAATATTGATGGCATACCTAATCCATTAGGTGATGAGCATAATTTACTTTCCCTGATTTCATCACATCCTCAAGAATATTGCAGCCCATTAGGGTTGTGAAATAAGGAGTAAAGGATCATTATTTTCACTTGAAAGATGAGCAAATTACTAACAGTATGGGACTTTTCCTGGGTCACACCTGTGGTAAATATGGGAATGGGGATTCAAACTCTGACCTCCTAACTAGGAACCTAACTGTCCTTCCATCATCACAACATGTTGTCTCTGCTTACAAACACCAACTGTCATTTCAATCAGGAATCTCCTGTGATTGCAGGAGGTGGGGAGGGAAAATTTTTAGAAAAGAATTTTCCCTTAATATAATGTACTTCTGTTTCCAGAGTGTGAGAGAAGCTAGAGTCATGAAGGACACTCCTGCATACTTAGGAAGTTCAAAGAACCTCTGGTGTCTGTATTGGCAAGGCAATATTCACAGCACAATTGGCAACTATGAACATAGATAGTATACTTCTGAATTGCAAAGTATAACAGTCTCTCCATATAGAAGGCAGAAGAAAATCATTTATTCAGGCACCAGAAAGCCATATCCCAATATCAGAAAACCAAATCCATCATAGTAGCCAAGAAATCAATACACATTATCACTGCAAGGGATAAAGCCATTCCCAAGACCCCCACACTCCCCCCTTCCCATAAACAAACATTCACAAGCCTAGCTGTGCCTGTCTGCCTGTTTCCTCTCCTCCCTCTGTCCTAACTGTTCTCATTCACTTCCTCTTAGTTCTGCTCCACCTGTTCCACCTATTTAGCAAGTTCCTCCCACCACATGTGACTTAGGTTTCCATGTGATTTAAGCAGATCACATGGGCCCATTAATGAATGGGAAAGATCTTTCCATTTAAATTATCATGTCAGGACCCAATGGAAATAACCTGTGAGAATATTCTATTTTAAATTCAACAACTGAATGATAGAATAAAAGTAATCAACTGTGTGAATATAGGCACACTACTTTTCTTCTTAGGGCTGTTTATTTGTCAGTAAAATAAGGGCATTACACTAAATCATCACTCAGACTACTTACAACTCATATACTGAGGATTCTATTTAAGCAGCAGGTGACTGGTAGATCCTGAGAGCTTAAAAATGATAATAAAACTATAATGATGATGATAACAATATCAATAAGTAGCTGACTTATATTGTACCTACTATATGTCAGGCACTGTGCTAAGTGATTTACAAATATTTCATTAATTTTCACAATACTGGGGAATAGGTTTTATTATCTCCTTTTCACAAAGGAGGAAACAGAGACTAAGTTACTTGACCAGGGTCACACAGCTAGTAAATGACTGAGGTCATACTTGAACTCATTTCTTTGTATTTATAAGCTCTATCTACTGTACCATCTAGATCCCCCAATAATGAATGCCCCATGATGATTCCTTATAATGGTCAACCAGGAGAATTTGTTCCCCAATATTCCATTATGTCATGTTATTTTATTAATAAATTAGCACAACTCTCATTTTTCAAGGGCTACACCAGCAAAGAATAAGGTCTACCTGGTCCTGTTAAGCTAAAAAGGCTTTAAGTTTGGGCCCAACAATGTACATTGTTCATATTTATTTATGCTTAAACTTACATAGACTCATCAATAGTAATATGATCATCAGGATGTTTTCATTTGGCAACCATTACTCAAAAGACCTGCTCAGAAAGGAAAGGTTTACCATAAGCATTAAGTGGGAGTGGACCCACAGTATTAAATAATATTTTTTTGATATTTTGGAGAAGAAAGAACTAGTTGTTTGTCTGTTTTTAAACAATATTATTTTCCTTTCAATCAACCAACCCAAGTATTCAAATATATAAGAAAAAGATCATAGGATCTGGGGTTACATACCACTTTTGCTTCTCATTGTCTGTGTGAACTTAACTGATTTAAATCATCCTGTTCTTAATTTCATTATAAAATGAAGAGACTGGACTAGATGACATATAGGGTCAAAGTCTGTCTAAATCAACGATCCTATGATTATTTTGTTTTGTTTTTATTTGGGCCTTTGATTTGATCAGTGTAAGGAGTTCCCCATTGTGGAAAGTCCACCAGAACAGAATAGCAATGATTCTCAGACTTGAAACCTTACAGAGTCACTTGAGGAATTGCATTGAGAATTTGGCCGGCTTGCCCATGTTCCCTTAGCTATATTATATCAGCTGCAGGACTTGAACCCAGGGCTTTGTGACTTTAAGGCCATTCCTCTATCAAGGGTTCCACAATCATGTCTCTGTCTCTCTGTTTCTCTCTGTCTTTCTCATTCTCTCTCTCATTGAGGCGAAGTGACTTTCCTGGTGTAATACAGCTAGGAAGTGTCTGAGGCTGTATTTGAACTCATATACTCATTCTAGGGCCAGATATCTATCCGCTGTGACATCTAGCTGCCCCTGCAATATCTGTCTTATAAATTCTTAAACAACCAAAATAATCCCCCAAGATAAAAACATCCCCCCAAAAATAAAAGAAAACAATTTAATTTTTTTTATTTTTTTAATAAAAATTTATTTATTGAACTTTTTACATTCATTTTCACAAAATTTTGGGTTCCAAATTTTCTCCCCTTTTATCCTCTTCCACCACCCCAATACATCGAGCAATCTAATTTTCCCTATCACCAATCTGCCCTCTCTTCTATCATCCCTCCCTTCTCTTGTCCCCATCTTCTCTTTTGTCCTGTGGGGCCAGATGACTTTCTATTCCCTATTAACTGTATTTCTTATTTCCTAGTAGCAAGAACAATACTCAACAGTTGTTCCTAAAATTTTGAGTTCCAAATTTTCCCCATCCCTCCCACCCCATCCATTCCTTTTGGGAAGGCAGGCAATTCAATATAGGCCCTATCTGTGTAGTTTTGCAAATGACTTCCATAATAGTCATGTTGTGTAAGATTAACTCTAGGGGGCAGAATCAAGATAGCTCCGAACCCACAGCCCATGGATTTAATGTAAGAAGAGCTCCTCACAAGTTCTGGATCACTGCAGGGTGTGCAGAAACACAGTGGAAGAGATTTCCGTTCCAGAGAGCCCTGGAGAGCCATCCCCAGGGTCCATCGTGCCTCGGAAAGCGAACCCCACCCCAGCGCTGCCCTGGCCATGGTGCCAGATAAGCAGATCTGAGCAGGCTTCAGGGACGGAATCTCCGGCAGCCCGGAAGGTCCCTCCGCCCACAAACGCTACAGGTCAGTGAGAGAGACGGCTGGGCTGGAGGAGAGGGGAGTGGGCGTGTCTCTGTGGCTTGGGCCCCCTCGGGAGGAAGCAGTGGAGGCAGAGGCAGGGGCAGGAAGCCATGGAGGCCCAGGACTCCCCGAGCAGGCAGGATCTTCATTACTGAAAGTCTCTGCATAAACCACCTGAAGAAGCTAAGCTTGGGAGGCGGCCCTGCCCCCACCCCAGCACCAGAACTAAAGCCCACATTGAATAGCAGCCACGCCCACCGTGGAAAGCCCATTTGAATCTCAGACCCCAAGCACTAGCTGGGCGGATCTAGGCAGGGATGGAGGGGAATCTCAGAAGTCAAGTAACTGGCTGGGAAAATGCCCAGAAAAGGGAAGAAAAATAAGACTATAGAGAGCTTCTTTGAGCAGGTGCAAATGTTCCCACCTTTCGGGTCTGATGATGAGGAAATATTCTTGCCATCAGGGAAAGACGTGGAGGGTGGGGCCTCTGTATCCCAGACATCCCAGGGGAATGTCCGATGGGCTCAGGCCTTGGAAGAGCTCAAAAAGGATTTTGAAAATCAAGTTAGACAGGTGGAGGAAAAACTGGGAAGAGAAATGAGAGAGATGCAAGAAAAGCATGAAAAATGGGTCAATACCTTGGTAAAGGAGACCCAAAAAAATGCTGAAGAAAATAACACCTTGAAAAATAGGCTCACTCAATTGGCAAAAGAGGTTCAAAAAGCCAATGAGGAGAAGAATGTTTTCAAAAGCAGAATTAGCCAAATGGAAAAAGAGGTTCAAAAGCTCACTGAAGATAATAGTTTTAAGAGTTACAAATATTGTCTTTCCATGTAGGAATGTACAGTTCACCTTTGGTAAGTCCCTTATGACTTGTCTTTGCTGTTTACTTTTTCATGCTTCTTCTCATTCTTGTGTTTGAAAGTAAAATTTTCTTTTCAGCTCTGGTCTTTTCATCAAGAATGCTTGAAAGTCCTCTGTTTCATTGAAAGACCATATTTTCTCCTGAAGTATTATACTCAGTTTTTTTGGGTAGGTGATTCTTGGTTTGAGTCCTAGTTCCTTTGACTTCTGGAATATCCTATTCCACGTCCTTCGATGCCTTAATTTAGAAGCTGCTAGATCTTGAGTTATCCTGATTGTATTTCCACAATACTGGAATTGTTTCTTTCTAGCTGCTTGCAAGATTTTCTCCTTGACCTGGGAGTTCTGGAATTTGGCCACAATGTTCCTAGGAGTTTCTCTTTTTGGATCTCTTTCAGGTGGTGATTGATGGATTCTTTCAATACTTATTTTGCCCTCTGGTTGTAGAATATCAGGGCAGTTTTCCTCGATAATTTCATGGAAGATGATGTCTAGGCTCTTTTTTTGATCATAACTTTCAGGTAGTTCCATAATTTTTAAATTGTCTCTCCTGGATCTATTTTCCAGGTCAGTTGTTTTTCCCATGAGATACTTCACATTCTCTTCCATTTTTTCATTCTTTTGGTTTTGTTTTGTGATTTCTTGGTTTCTCAGAAAGTCATTAGACTCCATCTGTTCCGTTCTAATTTTGAGAGAACTATTCTCTTCAGTGACCTTTTGAATCTCTTCCACTGCGTTGGTGCGTGGCTTGCAGTACTCCAGAATTTGTGGGGAGTTCTTCTTGCAGGAAATATATGGGCTGTGGGTTCGGAGCTAGCATACATGAGTCTTTCTACTCCGCCATCTTGGCTCCACCCCAAAAACAACAATTTTAAAAAAGAAGCAAGTAAGAGTTTATTACTGTTATAAGCTAATCATGGTATCGGCTTACTAAAAGCTAAAAGATCTTGTATATTTTCTCATCCAAATCCCTCACTTTGGAGATGGGATAAACATGATCCACATATGATGTGTGACTTACCCAAGGTCACTCAGAGGTAGGAAAACAATAAAACCAGGATTGAGGTACTGCTCCTATGACTTCAAATGCTCCCTAGAACTGTCCTTCCTTAACCTTTTGTTCCAAGACAGATTGTTTAATATAAGTTTTATTTCTCTGGCAATTCCCTCCAGGAGAACTTACAACCCAACTATGCTTCTAATTTTATGCAGCTCTTGCCAATGTCCTTCCATCAATTATTTACTTAGATGAAGGCCTTCCTGTAGGTCTTTAAGCATTCTGTGGTCTCAGCATAGAGTCACAGGACTACAACCTCCTCCAACAACCTGGATTTACAAATGAGGAAACTGAGGCCCACAGAGGTTTCAAAATCTTGTTTAGTGACTCCAACATTCTGAGTCTGTATTTTGTAACATCTTATTTATATCTCTTGCCGCATGACTATTCCAATTTTTCCCTAATGCTCTGTACCCCAAAATGTGCATAAATGTGTACAATATCTATTTATATCTCTATATATATATATTTGTATTTATCTCCATCCATACATCTATTCTATCTGTCTGTTCACAAACACATAGAAGTGATATAGAACTGAGGGGTTATCTGACTGAGGGGTTACTGTCCATAATCCCACAGCTAGAATGGCAGTATCAGAGGCTTCATTTGACTAGACCCAAAGCTGCAGCTCCATCATTCTATGTGCCTCTCCTATGTGTGGTATATGCTTAAAGAAAAATAATTGACATCATAGAGCCTATATCAGACTATATTATTCATAGCTTCCAGATATGGTTTTTGTTAGTACAAAACTACTCATAGAATATCATGCATGTGGATGGATTTAATGTTATTGTTATTTTAGGAAGACTTGGCACTTAATCTAAGTATACTTTATAACTAGGATTTAAGCAAAATGTTCATCAGCTGAGATACAGTATTGGTTGTTTCAATTTACATGTATACTTCACTCTTTTGAATTCTAAATTGCTAGCTTTACAAATTAATCCCTGTAGTGATAGCCTCTCTTTTGGGAAAGAGAAATCTTGTTTGAGATTTGGAAGAAGCATTTTCAAAAGTTATGGCATAATGTACCCTTGAGACTGGATCCCTTTTAATTCTAATGCCTTCCTTCTGTTGGTTTATCTCCAATTTGTCATGTATTTAGATTGCTTGTATGTAGTTATTTGTACATTCTCTCCTTCATCAGATTATGAGCTTCTTGAGTACAGGAACTGTCTTTTACCTTCTTTTGCATCCTCAGCATTTGGCATAGAGCCTGGAACATATTAAGTGCTAAATAAATGTTTATTGACTGAGTACTCTACAGTATCTTGTCTACAGAATTTTGTGGCACGTGACAGTGACCTAAATGCACATGATATTGGGAGGAAATGGAAATTATAAAACTCTTTACCGTATAGCTTCTGGGAATTATGTTTATCAGTTGAGAACATATTGCAAATATGAATGGATACTTGAAAAGGAAAAAAATGTATCTAAACAATGACAAAACAGTTTCTTTACATGAGCTTGTCACTTTAAAGTATAATCTGAAATATGTGATCTGTGTGATCTGTATGTTCTGTGTGATCTGTGATCACTGTTCAAAGACTTTTTCAATTCTAGCTAAGAGTCTAGTGGATCTTGCTTGGATGAGGAGTCAAGAAAAACTAAATTAGAATCCTACTTTGGAAATTTACTAGATGTCTGAGCTTACCTAATTACTTGACTATTCTCAGACTCTTTTATATCATCTGTAAAACAAGGTTAATAATAGTATTATTTGCAAGGAAAAATTATGAGGATCAAAATGAGATGATTTCTATAAAATACTTTGCAAAACTTGCAGAACTCCACATTGTTTTTCAGTTGTTTTAGTCATGTCCATCTCTTTGTTACACCATTTGGGATTTACTTGGCAAAAATACTAGAGTAATTTGCCTTTTCTTTCTCCAGCTGATTTTACAGATGAGGAAAGTAAGGAAAACAGGGTTAAGTGACTTGACCAAGGTCACATAGTAAATGTCTGACTTGAACCCAGGAGTCTTCCTGACTCCAGGCCTGGCACTCTATTCACCGCACTACCTAGGATCCCCAAAGTACTCTATAAATAATACCTATTACTGACATTTTTTTTGATTAATCATGATTCAATGATGGTTCAATTCAATTCAGCAGATATTAAATTCTTACTTCATGCAAGATGCTATTCTAGGAAAAAAACATGAAAGTGAGACAATAAAGTTTACATGACAGAAGTTGACTGTGAGAAGGGCAACAATCAATATAAAATGTTTGAGGATGGGGGAGGGAACAACAGTAAAGGAAGGATGTGGTTAGGGAGGAGAGATAGAGGATTCATGGAGTGAGGTGTTTCCCTAAGGGAAACCTTTCAAAGACAAAAGGATTTAATGGCAACCTTTCATGCATGGATTAAGATCTATGGAAATATAGAGAGATAAGAAAGGGCAGGATGAACTCTGGCCATGGTGAATAGTCTTATTTGACTAGAAGGAAGAGTGGATGAAGGGGAGTAAGGCAAGATTGGACTCAGGTTGTGGAAGGCCTTAAATACAAGACTAAAGGATTCATGATTTATGATATATTGGGGTCTCCCTGAAGTTTTACCAATACCCCTATGGTCCAGATACTCAAGATAAACTGTTGCTCATATAAGCCCAAGTTTTCTACATTACAGCATTTTAGTGCAATTTCAACAAGAGCACAGGTATATTAAGGAAAAGAATGGGATTAAGAGACAAAAGTTGAAGATAATTTCTTAGTGATTGACATGAGTGCTGGGGGACAAAAGGTCATAGAGAGTATACTATTGTAACAGTAAGCACCACAAAATACTCAGGGTGACCTGCTACCACAGGTTTTTAGATCCGCATTCATAAAAGGAAAAACAACTTTTGAAGGTTAACAATCACTTTAATCAAGCACATGGATCATTCCTTTAACCAAGCACATATATTATTCACCTAGTTCAGGAGTGTCAGCACCCTGAACTTCAAACAAAAAACAGAAAAATTAAAGATCAACAGACATGACTTCCTCTGCCTGACCATAATTCACCAGTCAATCCAACTATCTGACCATAGTTACCAGAGAGGGAAGCACCACCATGTGGGTTCTCAAAGCCAGGGGGCTCCTTTAGTTGCTTCCCAGAGTCCTCGTCTAGTCAAACAAACACTTCCACTCAGTAAACCCCAAAATAAAACCTCACTTCAGAGTCATTATACACTTTTCAGAGACAGAGGGCATCACATCCCTTGAGAACCAGTGCTTCATTAACAAAAGGCATGCACCTTCCTACAAATCTTCCCAGATCTGACAATAGGTGGGAAAGATCCTCCTTAATCACATTCATATAGAGGTATTATACTTCTTGGTTATATTAAAATGAAAACAGCAAAAGATCCTATTTTAATTGCCATTACAACTATCAACTTTTTCTTGTGAATATCTCTGCAATGTTTCTACAAATGCATGGTGAAGATAACACACAAATTTGTTCATGAGTTCACAAAAATATAGATTTCAGAAAGGCCCTAATTCCAACATTTTCCACAGAACACCATAAATACAGAGCCTAAAATCTAGGTAGAGCCTAAACAACCTAATTAGTTCAACTCATACCAGAACAAAAACCCACTCTGGTGTTTCTGAGAAGTGATTATTTAGACTCTGTTTCAAGGACTCCATTTAAGAAGAACTCACACCTTCTGAAGGCATCCAGTTCTACTTTTTTGGGTGATACTAATTTTCTAGTTAAGAGAGACAATATCACATAGCAGATAAAAAGCTGACCTCAGAGCTAGAAAGATGAAGGTTCATGTTCCAAATCTAAGATAAATTGATCCTGGGAAAGTCACTTAAATTCTCAGTGCCTTAGGTAAGTCTCAAAATAACAAAGCAATGATAACAATAATAAAAAGCAAAGACTTACCAAAGAAGCAAACATCTTCCTGATCATTATATATGGGTCTTTTAAACCCATATCATCACAGATCAGTTTCCCCCCATCCCTGTAATGTTACTTTCAATGGGAAGATCTTTCTCATTCATTAATAGCTTCATGCCTGGGTCACATCAAAGTCTGAGTCACATGAGTCTGTGGTAGGAGGAGCTTGCTGAAGGGTAGAACAGGAAGAGACAGAGCTAGAGTAGAGCTAAGAGGTAAATTGATCAAAGCAGTCAGAATTGACGGATACAGGCAAGGAGAAAGGTGGCTAGCGTTGAGTGAGAGAGCTTGTTTGTGATTTTATTTAAGAGGGCCTGTTTGTGATTTGTTTAAGGGAGTTGATTTGTGGGAAACCTAACAGGGGGAAGGCTTGGGGCTGGTGTTGTCCTCTGCATTGTTATTGTGTATAGATTATGATGGATATGACTTTCTGGTGTCAAAAAATGTTTTGGTTCTATCTTCCATGTGGAGAGTCTGTTGTATTTTGCAATTCAGAATTGCGCTACAATATTCATGGCCACCATAGGTGCCATGAATATCATGTTGGCACTACACCCCCTTCTTCCCCTTCCAAAAAAAAAATCAAAATTTCTTAACACTTGCTACAATGGAACTTTTATCCATTTGTCTCAGTTTTACTTCCGGGGTCAATCAGAATAACTTTAAACTCTCTCTTACATGTGACCATAGCTCAGATATTTGGGGAGCTAGTATAGCATGCTTATTTTCCTCAACCATTTTTCACATGACATGGTTTCAAGGCCTAATACCACGTGGTTGGCACCCTATGTACAGTCCTTAGCTGGTCAATGACATTTCTAAAAGAAGGTGCCCAGATATAAACAAAACATTTCATATATTGTTTGACCAGGACAGTGAAAAACATGATTATAACCTGCCTTGCTCTGAAGACTGTATTTTTACTAAAGTGTTAAAAATCTATCTTTTTTTCTTTCTTTCCTTCCATTCTTTTGCTACATCATTCTTGACTACACTGCATTCCAAAAAATGATACCTAATTTTCTAGTATGTTAAGGTCAACAAAGCATTTTCCTCAGGGTAATGGATTTCATTATCCTTGAATTTGAAAGTAGACTTTAGAGGAACCAAAGCTTTCTTTGATAAATACTGACCACAGAAACAGGTAAGAAGGAGTAGATGATTTGTTTAACTAAACAACCCTTCATGTTTTCCATTGTTGAACTCTCTTTTTATTTTTGATCTCCTTTTTTCTTACATTTCCATTTTTTTTTTAATTTCCCCCCCAACTTACGTTCTTCTTTGGCTGCAGTTTTGTTTTGTATTATGTTCATCTGCATTAAGTCTGTTTGGTGTTATTCTTACAGATGGCATCAAAGGGTATTATTGAAATGACGTTTCTAATAGTCTGGCCAACTTCCAGGACATAGCATCATAGGACCAAATTCTTTGATATAATTAAGCTTGTACTGAATTTAACTGATTGATAGTTTGGGTGTATGTACCAGAGAGCCAAAAATGGCACATGTGTTAAATAATCTCACCTTCTGCCATTTTCAGAACTCATAACAAATCGCTTCTGCTAATCTTTCCCAAGGAGTACTTGAATATCTCTATCTATTAGCTCATTTGAAATGTTCCAAAATGTTAATTCTTCTTAACCCTCTGTAGCCATGGGATTTTTTTATTTCTATGTACAATTTACTAAATTCTATCATTGTAGTGAAACACAGTTGTTATTAACATAAAGAATGGCTAGAATGAATAAATCAACAGGACTTGGAGTCAGAAATATATAGATTCGAATTCCACCTTTGATATTCTTTGATTGCATGACCCTATACTAGTCATAACTTCTATGTACTTTAAACAATTTCCCAAGGTTTTTTTCTACTAAGGCATGGATGGGTTGCAGTCAGTTTTGGTACAGGGAGTTCTCACACCAAGAATTCCCCTCCATGAGGAAATTGTAGGTACTCTTAGCTCATATCACATTAGACGTACATTAATTAGCACAGAGTCATACAACCAGTATTAATAACAGATGATTCATGGTAAAGATCCCTTACACATTATTAAAATAAATTATACCCTTATCTCTATTTTGCAAGCACGTGCTTTTGATCACAGAGGGAACCCAGTGAGAAGTATTGATATCCCAGTATATTCACCACTGAGCCAAGTGGTTCAGTAGAAAGTGTTGGATTTGGTGTTAAGGGACCTAGATTCATTTCCTTAATTAGTGACTTACTCCCTGTGGGATGGTAGATCACTCAGTTAAACTTTTTTTTTTTTTTTTACAGATTCCTAATCTGTAAAATTAAAAAAAAAATGATTTGATCACCTTGAATTTCCCTTATATCACTAAACCTATCATCATATAATCCTTACGTATATTGACGATATATTTGTATCATTAGGCAGCACAGTGCCAAGAAGTCATAGGATTGAGTTTGGAGGTATGATTCAAGCTCTTGTTTCTTCCACTCACCTATATAACTTTCAGTAAGTTACTTGATTCTCTCCAACTCTCAGCTTTCTCATCTGTGAAATGGGGTTAGTAATACCTACAGACTACTCTCTTCCCCTATCTTGTGTCTGCTCTGGGTTGTTGTAAAACTTGTATAAGAAAGTCTATGCAGATTATATAGTCTAAATGAGAGCTAATATAACACTAATATAACACACACACACATCCTCAAAAAATTAGAACTATTGAAAAGCAGAATGGAAAACCTAAGGAAGGAGTAAATTTCCCATTACTAAATGACTTTATTTCTTAAATTTAAGGGAACCCCTGCTCAGACATTTTTTGAACTATGCAGCCTTCAAGGTCCATTCTAATTTGAAGATTCTGTATCTATAAAAATCCTCTGTTAAGAATTATTCAAATGCCTCCTTGAGGCAGGAGAGAGATCATGGGTTCCAACCCTCTCCCCCCAGCCCCAACTGCTAGTGCCTTTCCTCTGCTATGATCATCTGCTATGTATGTATCTCATATGAACATAGTTTTTTTACCTCAGAGCATAAGCTCCTTGAGACAAGGCAGAGTTTTTTCCTTGTTTTCTTTGTATCCCTAGCACTTAACACAATGCCAGAGTCATAGTAACCACCTAATAAATGCTTATTGGTTGACTGGATAGAAGACTACGATTTTATCTTAAGATTTAGCAGGTTTTATCATGTTGGAATAATTTCTAGTACTGTGTCTTCTTCCTGAGAAACAGCCTAGCTAGGGATGGAAAGGGTCATCATTAGGACACTGGCCACCAGGTGATGAATTCCTTGTCTGTGGCAAGTCAATAAAGTAAAGCAATTAAAACAGGCATAGATAATGTTTAGAAGCAGGTAGGAGGCACAGTGGATACAGCACTGGACTTGGAATCAGGACAATTCATCTTTCTGAGTTCAAATCTGGCCTCAGACATGTACTAGTTAAACTCTGCTCTGTTCCCTTATCTGTAAAGTGAGCTGGAAAAGAAAAGGTCAAACTACTACATTATCTTTGCCAAAAAACTCCAAATAGGGCCATGAAGAGTCAGAAAGACTGAAACGAATGAACAAAAACTAGATAATGTTTAATAACTTTAAGGTGTAGTGAATATATATTCACGACATTAAGACAGTTTTTAGAGATTATAAAATCACAGTTCTAGGGCTGGAAGGAAACTCAAAATTCCATCTAGTTTAATCCTCTGGTTTTCCTGAGAGGAAATTTAGTCCCAGAGAGATTAAAGAATTTGCCCAAGGGGTCCCACGTCATGACTGTCAGAGTTGGATTTGAACCCAGGCTCTTTGATTACAAATACAGAGCTCTCTCCACTGCATTACTGTCTTTTAAAGCTTCAAGATATAGTCAAGTTGCAATCTTACAGAATTTTGATTTGGATCTTTTAGGCATATATTTGTGCATGTTGATGCTGTGTCTTTGGTTTGTAGTTTCTTGCCGGTTACTCAAAGTCTTTAAGAGGAGAAGTATTCAGTCATGCCCCTCAGGAGGAATGATGAAGAAGTCATTTTTTATTCAAAGACTTTTATTCAATGCATGAAAACCTTGCATGTCATTTATCCCTCCAAAGTCATCTCAGTAGTGCTGTATTAGAAGCCTATAGGAAGAACTCTGAAGAAATTTAAAGATTATATTATGCTACCCTAGCTAATAACAAACAACTCAGGTAGGAGACAGGTTTTTCTTTCTGTAGTCCCCATTATGTAACGAAGTCATCAATATTCTAGAGACTAATCCTTTATCTATTTGACTATTTTTTATTATTTTGAGCAAAGAGTTATCTTTTGGATAATTGTAAAAATTATTCTGGAAATGAAAATAACCATTTGGTTTCTTTATCATGTTAATAAAATAATGCCTTAAAAAGCATGAAAACGGAAGAATTTTTTAAAATAGTTATTAAAAAGCTAAGCTTTTCTTTGCTTTATAATTGCTCATAAAAACATTTTATTTAAATTATGATCTGGAGATAGAAATACATACATATGTACATAAATATATACACATATTTAAATTCCAATAATGCTTTGCTATCCTTGAAATTTCAATTCCAGTTAAGAAAACAATTAATTCTGCAACTTACACTCGGTGGCGGATGTCATTCAAGCTATAGAAGCTTATTGGGTAGTTAAAAGGATAAAATCAAGTAGTCATTGTACTAATCCTTTTACAAGGAAACAGCTTTCTGCATAAAAAGTGGAACTTATGTGGTCATTAGCAGATGCTCCATCAAGCAACCAAAAATATACACATTTAAATTCTTAAGCACAATCTATGAGCACTACACAGATGGTTTCCAAGAAACTGTACCTAAATTGATTACGATAAAAATGATCTGCTGCAATTGTTTCTGTCAAAAGGGAGAACAGAATTTGTCCCAATGTGTCGCTCTGCCCACTCATGCAGAGAACCCAGCTGCTGGGACAGATGTTGCTCTAAGCACTTTATTTTAGGGTCATTAAAATGGTTACAGGGGTTAGTCATTCACTGTTTTATAAATTGTGCTTACTAGCTGAGCTCAACAGATGCTAGAAAACTTCTTTGTAGTTGATCAGGAAAAAAAAATAAGGGCAGAAGAAAGGAAAGAAAGAATTCCATAGCAGATCCCATTTACCTCATGTTTAGTACCAGAAGTTTTGAACAAATGGTGATGAACAACCACATAAGAAGGTTTATTGACAACAACATCAACAGCACTATACGTTTCCTTTAGAAAAACATGCTTATCTAGACCTATTAATAATCCTCACACTGGTTCTCTTAATTTGCTGTGAGTACAAAAGCTGAGCAGTTTTGAAGAAGGAAGGATCTTTGTTTATTCCATAGTAAGAGGGCTCTATTCCATCATTCTAGAACTGCTCGTCTTTTTTTTTCGATGACCCAGGTTTTAGCTTCATTTGTTTGTTTTCTGAAGGCATGAGTGTGGTTTCTATGGAATCATTATTGAATGATTCTCAATCATTAAACATCTACTGAATACCTTCTATGTACCAGGCATTATAATGAGTTCAACAAACATGGGCTTGAAATGAGAAAACCTGAGTTCAAACCCAACCTCGCCCCCTTGCCACTGGTGGGACTTCAGGCAATTTATTCTCTGGGCCTCAGTTTTCTCACCTTCAAAAAGAAGGGATCAGACCAGGTGATTTCCATGTCTACAGTCTGTGATCCTATGAGCCCATCTGAAAATCCTTTAAAAAGTCTGTCTTCTCCATTAATGATGCCCCCAAAACAAAGATGCAAAAACTGTAAGGACAGATCTCCCCACTGCCTCTGCAAGCATTGGGCTTTGGCAAGTTCAGTAGTCTCCAGCTCTTCTTAGAAATATTTAGCCCAACTGTTTCATGGCAGGGACTGTGGCATTCCCATAGTTCATATCATTTGTGTATGACTCTTTGTCATCATCTGGATTGAAAGGCAGGGTGACATGACTTGGTTCAAATTCTGATCCCACCCCTACCTCTGACCTTCACAAGATGTGTAACCTTGGGCAAGTCCCTTAACTTTGCCTCAGTTCCCTTCTCTATAAAACAAAGGTGATGATAACCATTCTACTTCCTTTGAAGAAGCTCATGAGATAATATTTAAATAAGTATATATTTGTATACATGTGAATGTATATGTGTATCTATATATAAATATGTACCACACACACACACAATGTCATCTCAGCATCAATTTTTTTGAGAGGGGGACCTGAATTTATGATGCCATTGGTATAGAGAACTGCCAGTAAAGAAACTCCCTTTACCAGTGCAAGTCAGTTCCACAACTTAGTCTTAAGTATCTGGTGCAGCAAGAGGTTAAGTGACCTGCCTGGGGTCACACAGTCAGTATTTGTCAGTATAGGGCTTGAAATCATTTTTTTTTTTCTGATTTTTGAATCTGGATGTCTTTCCAACACACTGTGTTGCCTCTAGCAGAAACAAATACAATGACAAAAAGCAGATGGGGGCGGGGGAGGAAAAGGAAAGATGCAATCTATCTGAACTAACAAAAACAGAAACAAACAATAAAACACCCTCTTAGTTTTCTTTGTAAAGTTTTACTTGTTGCTTCAAGGAGCAAGAGGGATGCTCTGCCTTCGCGACTATCACTCATATTCTTATCCGTAGCCCAAATTAAAATGTATTTTATAGATAAGAAATCAGAACACATCATAATTTTCAAACTACGTATAGACATTAGATAATGACGTAAAGAAGCAATCTACTTCTCAAAGGCAGCGAACATTTTATCCCAGTAAGGCTTTTTTGAGGTGGTCATTTATTTAGTTGATTCTATTGTGTCTTACTCATCATGACCCCATTTGGGGATTTCTTGGCAAAGCTACTGGACTGTTTTGCCATTTCCTTCTGAAGTTCATTTTACAGATAAGGAAACTGAGGCAAACAGGGTTAAGTGCCCAAGATCACACAGCTAGTGAGTGTCTGAGACCAGATTTGAACCCAGGAAGAAATGTCTTCCTGATTCCATGCTTGCACTCTATCTACTGTGCCACTTAGTTGCTTTTTTTTTTTTTTTGTGGAGAGGGTAGATGTGGGGAGGAGTCCAATTCCTTAATGTTTAGAATGAGACTTTCCTCGAGAAATTTATCATTTTGCAGCCCATCACATTTTACCTCACAGAGAGGTAATTGAAGGAAGTTCCAAAAGAGAGACAAACACCTTTATGAAGAAATCTGTTTCTGTTCTACCTCTACTGGTCATGGTTCAAACTAGCACTAGCACAGGCAGCCCCTTTAAAAAGCTAAGTTGATGAATCATTTGCCCAGCAAAGTCTGAGATTGATTGAATACAGCTGAGCTGGTGACAGCACCACAGGCCTCAGCTAGAAAAGAGCTTAGCCACTCAGATGAGGAAACTCATCAAGAGCAAAGGAGTGATGGGTTTATGAGGATGAAGGGGCGAAAAAGACTGGAAAAGGGGGAGAAAAGGAAAGGAGAGGTTATATTAAGGATGGATACCTAATCCTTTTCTCATAATATGACATCTGACCTTGCCTTTTTTTCTCCATCCTCTTCTCCTTCCCTCCCTTTGCTGGTACAGATCAGTCATTATCTTAGAGAATTAATTGAAGGACTGAAGGAAAGCAACTTGCAAGGCTACAGAGTGCCAGGGGCAAGACTCAAATCCAGGTCTTGCTGGCCATGAAGTCACCTTTCTAGTCACTGTGTCGGGTTGCCCCTCTCTGCACCTTGTTAACATAATATATATTATCCGAGCACTTCATCATAATAGCCATGTCATGTAGGTGCCCCGTGGATTATTGTCTCCACTTTATAGATGAGAACTCTGAGCCTCAAAGTGCCCATGGACACAGATTTTAGGGACAGAATACAAATCTATTCCTCTCCAGACTCCAATTTCTCTGCTTTCCTCACCACATAGTGCTGCCTCAGGGCACTATGAATATTGGGTATGAATAATTCCCGAATGGTACATTTGGCAGTAAAAATTAAGGAAACTGCTTGAACGCTTCCCAGTTGCTGGATCAGTCAGTCTTTAGTAAATAAGGGAACCCATGATAAATACAGGTTATATCTAACTCAGGAATTGAATCCCTCGCACTTTTGTGACCTCTTTCCCAAGGATCCACAAATACATAGCAGTGGAACTAGAAGCCACAATTTTTCCTTTATTCATTATATCTCTCTGTGTCTCTGTGTCTGTCTCTCTTTAATATCTTTGGCTTTGAGTGGGCAGCACAAAATGTCCGACTACACAGACCAGAACAATCAAAGATTAATGTGATATCAGTACAGGCTGTAGTAGTGGCAAAGTATTGCCATGTGATATAGACTAAGTTATCATAGGAAACGGAAGTCTTTTTATTGAATTCAGGTATTTGTTCTAAAGGGTTAAAGGGTTTCTGTGTATAGGGCTACTGAATTCCCTTACCCTTCCACCCTAGGGAAGAAATATGAATATAGAGATGGCAGTTGCAGCCAGTGAGCACTTTGAACTTGACTATGCTGGGAGTAGACCTCCAGACTGGTAGAGAGATAGCCCATGGAAACTTCTGACTTCTCAGTAGAATTGTCAAGAAAGAATAAAAAATACTCACTTCTCCTATATTTCTTTCTCTTCTACTTCATATTTGATCTGGCTTAGAATAGTCAAGAAAGGGAGATCCTGACTGAATACATTCAAGTAAAACACACATTCCTTAGTCACAAGTTTTTGGTCATCTAACTTCAGCTGTTAGGAGAAAAAATTTTGGCTCTTAGGCTGAGCAATGAGATGTCATTGCTGTTTCCTAGCTTCCTTTGGGGCAGCTGAAAAACACATTTATTATTTACATGTCAGGCACTGTGTTGAATGCTAGGAATAAAAAGAGAGGTAAAAACAGTCTCTGCTCTTATGAAGCTCACATTTAAATGAGGGAAACAACATGCAAATAATCACATATATTATATATATATTTACACACACACATATATATATATGTACATGTACATACATATACAAGATATATACAATATAAACTAGATATGTGTAATGGTAATTCAAACGGGGAGATCTTTCCCATTCATTAATAGGCTTATGTGACCTGCCTGAGTCACATGGCTCTTGTGGTGGGAGGAGCTTGCTAAATGGCTAGAACAGGAAGAGGTGGAGCTAGAGCAGAGCTGAGAAGAAGTTAGTGAGAGAGCAGTCAGAAGGGAAGGATGCAGACCAGCCTGCCTCTGGCTGTGAGTGTGAGAAGGACATTTTGTCTACAAGAAGCCTGCTTATGATTTGTCTAATCTGGTTTGTGGGAAGCATAGTGGGGGAGGCTTGGGGCTGGTGCTCTCTGCATTGCTATTATGTGTAGATTTTTGTTACTAGATGGATTTGGCTTTCTGGTGTCTGAATAAATGTTTGGGTTCTGTCTTGCAGGTGGAGAGTCTGTTGCATTTCATGATTCTGAATTGTGCCAGGATATTCATGGCACTAAAGGTGCTGTTACTATCACAATGGCACAACAATATGTTGTCAGGAGAAAGACACTAGTAGAGAAAGGGAGCATACCAGGAAAGGTTACTGTAGGAGGAAGACAGATTTGAGATGAGTCTTACAGGAAGCCAGGAAACAGAGGTGAGGAGGGACAACATTCAAGATATGGAGTTAATTGATGAGGTTTATTTGTTGGGAGATGGAATGTAATGTGTGAAGAGTAACTGGTAGATTAGTATTTCTGGATTATAGGGTAAATTATAGAATAAATCAAGTATTTCTGGATGGGGGAAAGTGTTGGAAGACTTTGGAAATTCAACTATTGTGGCTACAAAGTATTGAATGCCTTTTTACTTTTATTTTTACAAAGAAAGAAAAAGAATATGTTCTTAATGTTGGAAGAAAGCATGGGAGAAAGTGGGAAGAATATCGAACTAAAAGCATCTTAACTTTAGACCGGATTCTACCATTGACAACCTATTGTGTGATATTGTATAATTCACCTAAGTGACTGAGCCTCAATTTCCTTATTTGTAAAATAGGCATAATACATTCCTCCAGTCTCTGTGTCTTTCCATTGGCTGCCCTACATCCTATACTCTCCCTTATCTTTCCCTAAGAGACAAGCTAGTTTCCTTCATGGTTCAGTTCTTATGCTATGTAATACAGGAAGCTTTTCTCAGCCTTCTGCCCCAACTTCTAGTACGTTTCCCCAAAATGATTTTGTATTTCATTTACATATGTATATGTGTATATATGTGAATGTATGTATGTATGTATGTATGTATGTATGATGCTTATATTGTCTTCCCAGCTAGACTATAAGCTCCTTTAGGCATGGGTTGTTTTACTTTTGGTTTTGTATGACCAGTGCTTAGCATGGTGTTTGCTGTAATGTTGGTGTTTAATTTGGATTTCAATGCCAGTAGTGTTCTTTGTCCCACCTCATTATCCTCTACATAACTGTCTATTACAAGAATAAATTATAATATATGTTATAATTATATTATAATTATATATATATGATTATAATTATAATATGTGCTTCTAAAAGCTTCAAGAATCTATAATTTCATCAACACAAATATTCACTCCACATAGATTCTCAACATCTCTATAACTTATGATACTGTCCTTGGATGGTTGTTAAGGCCCCAAAATCTTAATACTACACATTCAACATGGGTGAGGGGGACAAGATTTGACTTGGCTGCTCCTTGGATTAAATCTTTCACCAAGTCCAAACTTGAAACCTTCCCAGCTTGGTAGGATGGATTTATATTTCCTTTCACCTAAGCCCCCCTAACTTACACACAAGCCCATACATAGACATGCATAGAACTGAAACACACCATAGTGAGGCATTTGGAGTGGCAATTCAGTGGGTGATTTTCAAATACACTTTGAAAATTCAAGTTGCCAGATCAATAAGCATTTATTAAATACCTAGTGTGTGCTAGGCATAGCTAAGCCTTAGAGATACAAAGAAAGGCCAAAAAAGAGTCTTGGTGCCCATGACATTTAGCATGTGTAAAAAAGTAAAGTACTATTAATGGAATGCAAACTCACAACTGGTATTTATATGGTACATTAAAATGTGCATAATATATAGTCCTAGCCCTGGACTTCCTGCCATATCCCAGTCTCTCCAGTCTTACACGTCCTTAGCAAGATAAGATTATATTCTAATGAGGCATGGTTTTATTAGTACTCCTGCGTAGATTCCAATGCCTTAATGATTTTTTAGATTATGTTTATTAAAGTCACCTGAAATTTATTCCTTGATATCCAGTCCTCTGAAGTTGAGTCTTTCAAAATACTTTGAGCTCAATCTCTAGATGACAGTCACATAAACAGTCCTGGAATCGTATTCAAAATCTAACAAATTTGGTAGATCCTATCAGAGAATATGTTCTATGTTTGTGACCTTCATTCAGGATGCTCTGTATGGGAGGATAAGGCACTTGAGGAGGACCTTAATCTTTTCCTTTTTTTCTACTTGTTATATAAAGTCATGCTTGCACTTTCTCCCATGTGTGTATGTGTGTATGTATGTATGTATACATATATATGTATGTATTAATCTTCAGATCTGAGTCTTTTTTCTAACCTGAACCACAAAGCCAAATAGAATAGAGATTTCCTTGAGTTTCTATGTACTTCTACTGAGAAACTTCTCTGAGCTTCACTGGGCTTGTCAGAGTCTCAGAGATCCTTGGGTGGCAGATGCTTTATTGTAGTTTCCTTTTCCACTTGGTAGGACTTTCCACTGCTCTGTTATCCACTGAGGAATTCTAGGGTCATGACAAAGAGGGAAAACATGCAGATTTTATTGGAAGATTCCTGTTTCTCAGATGACAAAATTGAGACTCAGAGAAGTTAATGATTTAGCTGCAGTCACACATCTCATCAGTAGTAGATTTGGAACTTGAATTTATTTCTTCTGTTAATATGTTCCTCTAATCCAATCTTTTTTTCTCTCATACCTTGTTGCCCTCCTATTTAATATTTTTATCGTTCAGTCATGTCCAACTCTTCCTGACCCTATTTTGGGTATTTCTTGGCAAAGATGCTGGAACAGTTTCCCCTTTCCTTCTCTAGCTCATTTTTATAGGTGAGAAACTGAGGCAAACAGGGTTATGTGATTTGCCCAAGATCACTTAGTAAGGATCTGAGACTGGAATTGAACCCACAAAATGAATCTTTCTGATTTCAAGGTTAATGCTCTAGCCACTGTACTAGAATTAGCGCCTAGCTGCCCATTTCTGTTCTATATACCTATACCTCATTCCCCCCAAACATAAACAATGTGACTTTTTGGTCTTGAGCATGGAGGGAGAAAGTAAAAAGGTTAAATAATAGCGCAGACTTAGATCTTTGTCTGACCAACTCTAACACTTATTAATATAACTAAGTTACCACCAGTAGCGATCACATCAAGAACGATAACAGGGAATAGATATATCACCCATATGCCATAACTGAGATCAAGGGAAATGCTAAGAAGAATTCCTCTGGAATTGGAATATAGGTTTTATACAAGTAAGCAGATATTTGTGTTAGCATAGATAAACCATCATTTTTGTTAAGAATGACAAGATTCCAGTCCTGGCTCTCACATATTATCTCTAAGACCATTGGCTGGTCTTTAACCATTCAGTGTCCCCAAACAAATCTCAAAGATTTAATTACTGACAAATAGTTGAAAGTACAGGACTTGGAATCAGAACATCCTGAATTCAAATTCTGCCTGATCTATTTACCAGTTCTTTGACTCTCAGTAAATCATGTAAACCCCTAAATTTGAGTTTTCTTAATTGTAAAAATGGGATGATAAGATTCTATATAACAAGGTTATTATGAGAATCAAATGAAGCAATGGATGAAAATTGCTATGTAAACCTTGAAGTGCTATATAAATATTAGGGTTTTTTTTGTTTTAAAAAATATATTATTAGAGGCAGCATGACATTGCACATAGAGAGTGAGCTTTGGAATCAAAGAACCTGATATTTAGTGCCCAAATCTGTCACATACTGACTGTGTGATCCTGGGCAAATCACTTAAATTTCAGTGTCAAATGAACCTCTCTCAACTTATGAGTTGCATTGGTGAAGGGAATTTTCTCATTTTGGAGTTCCTTACACCAATATATGTGGGGAGGAGCTATTAATGAAAGTGTTACTAGTAGAGGGATTTTCCATACAAAGAATGCCCAACTTGACAATGTTTCAGGTCCGGATACTTTTTTCTGCCCCCTATACTATCAAAAACTTCTTTAAGAGGATTATATATTTAAAGAAAGAAAATAAAGTTGGTGAGTCATGCTAAAAAAAAAAAAGATAAATTGTGTCTGTCCAAGTCTGTGACTTTATTGGCATTGGATAGCTGAATGAAGAATTCTAGAATATTGGAGCTGAAAAAGACCTTAGAAGCCAGGTATTCTAATGGATTCATTTTACAGGGTAGTAAACTGAGGTCTGGGATGGGCACTTAAGTAGGAAGTGGTAGGACCAGGTCTTTCAATTCTGAGTACAATGCTCTTTCTTCTTCAGGTCACTGCTGTATGAGAGGAAAGGGATACAAAGAGGACTTTACATTCCTATAATGATTATGTTACTGTAGGGAACTCAAAGGTGAGGAAACACCTTCTACTAATGCAGCTACTACAAAAGATACTTACATGTGGCACTTAAGCCCAAGTCATGAGGTCTCTATGTCCAGTTCTTTATAAAATAAGAGGACTTGACCAAATCATCCATTTCTGTGGGAAGCATATATATTTCTTTAGCTTCCCAGGTTGCTAGAAAGAGAGCTACCTTGGAATCTTTCATAGACTAAAGTTATGGCTGTTCTTATGTTGCTGGAAAACCTTTTTAACTTCCTATAGAGATGATGAGTGAAGGAATTTCAGGGAGCAGGCAGTTTTGGAAACATTGGACTTTATGTAAAAGTAATAGATTAGAGAATTTGAGGACAGAGGAATCTGTTCTTTATTTCAGGGTTATTAAACAGATTAATCATTCACTGTGTCTCTCTTTGTATTTCAGGTAGGACACAAAATCAGAAAATCAGTGAGATGAATTTCCTGGGAATTACTCAGTGTATGAAACCTCTTTATCATCCAGTACCACATGACAATTCTTGTTTTTCCTGTTTCTCTTGTGTTTAATTGTCTTTTTGTATGTTTTGTGGGGGAGGGAAGAAGATTTCCCTGCCTTTCCCAAATGTTTAATATTGTAATTTAAACAAGAGAATGCAGTTTCTTAAAAATATCAAGTAAAGAACTAAAAAGACTAAGGAATGTCCTAAAAGTTATTTTTTTAATATCAAATTATGCAAAAATAAAAATGAAGAACTTTTTTGTCTTTTTTGGTCCTGGCTTGTTATTTCATTAGTTCAGGGAACAAGTAGTATTGAAACTCTTTTTGTTAATGTGTACTGATAAACTTCAAAGGCAGCCAAAACCCTCAGGAGAATGGAAAGGGATACTTATTTCTCGTTAATAATTCAGTCACTAATATTTAATGAACTAAAATCTCCATTCTCTCATTAATGAATAAACTTTTAGGGTAGGGAGATGCTCAAAGAAAGGTCATTCCTGTAGAGAAAAGGGAGAAGTACAGGGTGATCCAAAAATGTACTCCATCATGACCTGAGCTAGAGTTAAGGAGACTTTTTGTTTATTTTTCCTTCCTTGGTTTCTTTTCTAATCAGGGAAAGAACAATGTGCACAAAGCCCAAGTAGAGGGAGTAGAAATGAGGTAGTAGCTATGGAGAGATTACACTCTGGACATATATATCATGCCATATTCCCTGGGAAGTGAGGGGGCAGTTATAGGAACCATGCAATGGTTTCATTTGGAGGCAATAGGGTACTTAAAAAAGATGGTTCTTGGAATTAACTCTCACCCCAAAGGAAAAAAGTATCTGTCTCTGTAGGGATATAGCACAGAAAGCCAACAAGAGGGAAGGACAAAGAGGAAGGATTTAGGATGGAGATAATGAGTAAAAGTACCAGAGATAAGTCCTTTAGCTTGGAGTATAGAATGTTTTCACCACTCTGCACTAAACTCTACATGAATTAATAATCCTTGTAATGAGGGTTCTGTAAAGAAAGTCCTTTAAAAAAAAAAAGATTGCAAAGGGAGACACTGGAAAGAAACCACAGTCACACTGGGCTACATATCAGGATTGTTTGTTACTGTTTTTTATGTTGTTTATTTGCTTGTACACAGCCCTTCCTCCCTTAAATTCAATTTACTTGCGTATCATGATATCATGATATCTCTGATATCATGATCCTCTTCAAGAACTAAGGACAAACAACAACCACCACCTCTGTTTTCCAAAAGTCCTACTCACTAAACAGAGCACAGAATAGAGTGCCAAAGATGTTAGGGCAAATCCCACAAACTGAACATTCCAACTCAGTGAAACTTAGAAGTGAAATGAGATAAGGGGTGGGATTAATTAAATGAATAATTTATAGATATAAGCATTATTCAAAGTAAAAGAATGGATAATTTTCAGTGGGGCAGGGAGAAATCTCTAGAAATCACCACTGAGGTTGGGAAAAGTTATGGGGAAAGGGGAGAAAATAAATGTAAACATAAATTCAAAGAATTTGATCTGATCTAGGGTAGGGTAACTGGAGGGGCAGAGAGAGTTTGTGTGAAAAGACTAGATCCAAAATAGTTTAGACCAAAGAACCACTGTTAATTTAATATAGGAAGGGGAAAAAAGTATAAAATAATTAAACTGAAGGAAGTTCTCAATGGCAAACTATAACAGACTCTCCATAGAGAGGGCAAAAGAAAAAGATTTATTCAGACATGAGAAAGCCAAATCCCAAAACCAGAAAGCAAAATCAGTCATAGTAATCAAGGAGTCAATATACATTATCCCTGCAGGGACCAAAGTCATTCCCAAGCTCTCTTCCCACCCCAATTCCCTCAGACAAACAAACACTCAGGAGCCCAGCTGTGCCTGCCTGCCTGTGCTCTGACTAGCTTGACCAGCTTCCTCCCAGCACTGCTCCAACCTTCCAGCTCCACAACTTCCTGTCCTACTCTTCAGCAAGCTCCTCCTACTACATGTGACTTAGGCTTCCATGTGGTTTAAGCAGGTCACATAGGCCTATTGATGAATGGGAAAGATCTTCCCATTTAAGTTACCATTACAAACAGCAAGTTTTTATCCCCAAGCCAGAGTTTGGGTTTATCAAAAAAATGGATTACTATAGTCATTTACTACTGTGTCTTGTATACCTAACCAGTTGCAATGATCCACCACTCTATTTGATTTGTACTTTTTAACTGTGTTCTCTGCCTCCATACCCCATGACTCCTAAACAGGCTTGTGAGTGTAATTGATAAATGCTGTTGGCTGAATGAACAAATGAATTGAGTGGATATGTACAAAATTCAGAATAAAGATAAGATTTGCCTGGACTCACTAATAATATCCTCGACTTAATCATTCTGTTTATCTTTCTTTGATATTATTGTTTAAATTTATATGATGTCAATGACCTAGTATTTCTTACTTTTTATGTAAATTAAGTGGGCATAATAATATTAAGAGAAAAAAAGATTCTGTTTTTTGTGAATCCTCATTTAAAAAAATATAAACCAAGGGAATTCAATACGGATCAAGATGAAATATGTAGCAGGGATGTCACTGATCTAATTTTACTTGGACATGCTAAATTATTATTTTTAAACAGATGAACTTGAGCACTCCTACTTTGTTCCTGGTTATGTGCTGTTGTTGAATGAAGGTGGAAAAAGTCATGGAGCCTTACTGACTAGATCCACTACAAATTTATCTTTTATAACATCAACTGGCCCCTCAGTACTTCAAGGCAATGCTCTTATACTTCCCTAATTAACTCTCTATCCCATTTACCACTTCTTCCAAATCATTTTATCCCTCTTTAAATCTCCCATAGCTCCCCCTCCCTGAACGCTTTCAATTGAGAATCTAGGTTCATATATCACTGAGGTTGAGGGGGAAAGAAAGATGAGACCTTTTACCAAGAGCTCCCTCTTCTCCCCTCCTCATCTCACATCACTCAGATGCCTTCTTCCACTATCTCTTACTTTATCCAATGATGAAAAGATTGTCCTTCTCTTGCCAAATCCAATGTTTCTATCTTCTCAAGTGATCCATTCCATCCAGTCTTCAACATATTTTCCCCTCCATCATCCTCACTCCCTCAATTATCTTTGATCTCTCTGTCTATTGGATTCTTCCTTAACACCTACAAACATGTCCTTATTTCCCTCTCCCTCAAAAAGCACCTCCTCAATTGATCCCCAGTAAGTATTGTCCCTATTTCCCCTGACTATTGTGGTTAAACTCCTAGAGAAGGCCAATTACAACACATTCTTCAACTTTTTTTCCTCTCACTCTCTTCTTAACTTTCTATACTCTGACTTCCCACCTCATCATTCAACATAAAATTATCTTCCCAGAGTTACTGACAATTTTCTACTTTGCTAATGAAATGAATTTTTCTCAGTCCACATCTTTCTTGACCTCTCTACAGAGAAACCTTTGAACTATCTTTCCCTCTTCTCCTTGAAACTTTTTTCTCTCCAGGTTTTTTAGACTCTAACTTATCCTGGTTCCCTTCCTACCTATCCCATTGGCCCTTCCTAGTCTCATTTACTGGATCTTCATCCAGATTACTTCCTCTTATTATGGGTATCCCACTGATCTCTGTCCTGGGTCATCTTGTTTCACTTGGCTCACTTATCAGCTTCCAAGGATTCAATTATCATCTCTATACTAGTGATTTTCAAATTATCCAGCCCTAACTTCTCTGCTGACCTTCAGTTTCACATTTCAAATTGACTATTGGACATCTCAAACTCCTCATGTCCCAAACTAAACTCATGATCTCCCGTCCCCCCAAAACCCTTTGTGTTTTCACATTTCCCTATTACTGTTGAGGACACTACCATCCTCCCAGTTACCCAGACTCCTAAACTAGGTGTTATCCTTGATGCCTTACTCTCACTCTCCCTATACCCATATCCAACGTGATACTAAATCCTGTCAATTTTGCCTTGATAACATCTATTACAGATTTTCCTTTCTTCTGACACTAACACCACTCTAATGCAGACCCTCATCAATTTATCTCTAAACTATTGCAGCGCCTTGGTAGCTGATCTCCCTGTCTCAAAACTCTCTTCTGTCCATCCTCCATTCATCTGTCAAAGTGATCTTCCTAAAGCACAGGTATGAACATGTCACCCCTCTATTCAATAAATTCTAATTGCTCCCTATCACCTCCAGTATCAAATACAATATCCTCTCTTTGGTGTTCAAAGATCTGTGTGATCCCCCCCATCCCCTGCACCCCAACAGTTACCCAGTGACTGCTGTTTCTAGAAACTGATGCTCCATCCCCTGAGTCCAGGCATTTTCACTGGCTGTCTCCAAAGACTGGAATGCTCTCCCTCCTGCCCTTCCTGGCTTTCTTCAAGGCCCAGCTAAAAGCCCACTTCCTATATAAAGCCTTTTCTGATCCTTTTAATTTTAATGCCTCCTTTCTGTTGATTAATTCAAATTTACTCTGCATATAGCTTGTTTGTATGTATTTATTCAGAATATTATCTCCCTCATTAGATGGTAAACTTGAGAGCAGGGTTTGTCTTTTGCCTTTCTTTGTATCCTAAGTGCTTAATGCAATGCCTGACACATATTACGTACTTGCTGTTTACTGACTGACAATTTAAATTTAGTTATATACATTTCTAACAAAGAAGTCATTCCTCGAATTTTTTAGGGAAAGAAATAGAATACAAAATCATGGGAGAAAACTCATGTACACACAAAACAAGTAAGCTCCAGCTTTTTGCTGTGGTTTTGTTTTTTTCTCTGAGCATAGGGTGTAGTATTCAAAGAATATTTTCTGACTAATTGATCTGTTTAAGCAATTTATTCTAAGAAGATTCCAGTAGTAATTTTGAGAAGTATGATGTCATAAAAGTCCCGCTAAAAGTAATAGTGACTATACGCCATCACAAGCTCAGTTTCTTACACTGTAAAATGAGAATGCTTTTCCTACCTGCCTTATAGGGATTTCTTAATGAAAATAAAGATTAAGCATTTCACTTACTGTTGAAATAAGTAATCATTTTCCCTTCACTAGAGTTCTTCCAAACTGATTGAATGACTATGAATCAAGGATTAAGAAGTGTAGATTCCTATTCAAGTAGTGGGTGAGTAAAATGACTATTTTCTATTATATTAATAATTCATTATTAATTATACTGCAGGCTTTTTTATTTCCTTTTTCAGGGTTCAGACTATGTAGGTCAGTCAGCCAATCTTTGAATGGCATTGTTGAGAGAGGAGATTCTCCTAATTCTCTGGGTACAGGATCCTCAACTTGGGGAGGATCCTACCCAACTAGGATACCTTACTTTTGTCTGAAATGTAAACACAAACTAATCCAGGTAAGTTCTTACCCTGAGGGAAAAAAACCCATGTCATTGCATCCCTCCATTAGCATTTTGGGTGACCCAGCTCAGGAAGGAGAATACCTAGCAGTGTAATCTTAGTGGAAATGGATTCTTTTGTCCACATTACTTAAACCATCTGAGTCTCATGATCAAACCAGGATCTCCACAGGAGAAGCTGATGACTTTTAGCCCACCTCCTCATTTAAATGTCCACTCCTTGTTGGCCAATTAGGGTTGCTTTTCATCTGTCAGAGGGGTTCTCTTTTATAAAGGTAATTCAGGCATTGAATGTCTCCATGGATTTGTCTTTGGTTATTAAGAGAAACCACTGACCATCAACTTATTGATTATCTAGCCTAATTGATCAACTGATTTTTAATTACCCAGAAACTCTATTGCTCAAGCTTTTTATTCATCACATCGGTAAGAATAAATGACTTGCAATATTCCTTCCCTCTCAGAGTCTGTGCTTGATAATTTTATCACCATGAGCATTGTCACCCCTGATGCAGATAATAATTCCTATCCTTGAGAGATTGGTGGGGAAAAAATAAGCAAATAAAAGCGTAACAAAAAGAAGACAAACAAAATAAGTAAACAAAAACCAATGATCAGGCCCGTCTTTTGAGACTAGTTTTTAGATTGGTTGGAACTATCAGAGCTTATTATGAACTATCACAGCCAGGGTCCCATCTGTGCCACAATGGTAACTTGAAGGAGAACCCTAACAGAATAAAGTTAATAAGGTAATGCTGTATGGTTTGCAAAGCATTTTGTATGCATTGTCTCATTGGCTTCTCACAAGTAGTATCATTATGCCCATTTTACAGATAAGAAAACTGCTTTTAAGTGACCTCAATAATCTCAGAGAGTTGTTATTAAATGTCAGAGCTAGAATTCAAATGTAAATCTTGTGGGTTTAAATTAGTGATTATTTTCCCCTAGTTAGGTCATAACTGTCTACCCTAGTAGTATCCAGAACACCCAACTGGGCTCCTAATGTGGTAAAAGCCCTGACATTCTACTAAAAAGAAATGTAAAGAAAAAAAAAACAATAAGCACAAATAAATAGATGTCTGTCCTCATTTTCAGTGCTTTGAGTGCACACATCCTAAGAATGTTCACACAACTTTAAAAATGGCACAGCTTTTCCTTCTCATTCCTTAAGATCATGCTCTGTTCCAAGTCATTTTTGATAAATTTATTTCTACACATCTTCAGAAAAGTTTGAAACTTGAACAGCTCAGCAACATGCTAAATAAATTGCAGGGGCTTGGGAGTAGGGAAAGAATGACATTGGGCACGGCAAATGAACATGCCCATTTTCCCTCCTCCTAATGACCTTGGGGACCAACAACATGAGACAGATGGTCCTCTCTAATGGTTCTAATACTAGGACTGAACCTCTTGTTATGTTCAAAGTAGTCAGTGCCAGGCTGCTACTCTGGCTGGGACTGATGCTTTGGAATGCACCTCCAGAGCCTCTCTGCTGGAAAAGTTCTGAGAGCGGGTACTTGGGGTTATGGATAGAAGATAGATCTGTATCTGGCAATAATGACCTTGAAAAAAGACATGAGGAGAGGGGTAGACTTGGATGTTAGCATGGCATTCAAGTAGGCTTTGTATTGGCTGACGCCTGGTAGACATGGAGGGGGGATACAGCTTCTGTTTCCCTGGCACTGACACATGCTAGACTTGCACTCTGCTTCTGCATTTCTTCCTCTATTAATCATAAAGGAATTGAGTGCATTCTATTTATTTTGCTTTAATATGATTGTTGAAGACATCGTGAGGGAATACATCACTGACTATTACATGGATGAAGCAAGGGCTGACATTCCTAAAACCTTCACTAGGTGCCTCTTTGAGGACCATAGGAAATAAACCCAAAAGGTACTTAAGACATTATCTAATCCATTGCTCTCATTTTACAGATGGGAAGATTGAAATTCAAAAGAACTGCCTAATGTGGAATAGTTAACTATGAGTCAAATTCTAATCCTGGCCACTCTAATACTCTTATCACTACATTTTGCGTCCTGGTCACTCTCCTTAAAACATATTCAATCTTATCAGTAGAGCACATCACAATACTGCCATTATTTATTAAGTGCCTATATTATATAGAAGAGTCTATCAAGGAAATATAAAATTTAGGCAAGACAAGGTCAATGACCTTTGTAAAATATGACACTGAGAATTGGATGCCATATTCCAGATGATGTCAACTTGCATGTCTTACTTTCAGTCATAGCTACAATTCTACCACCACCATGAAGCTTCCTCTGCTCTGCCCTCCTGCCAGAAATTCTCTCTCTATTCTGTGAACTAAAATAGTAATTTCTATCTCCTTCATGGGCTACCATTTTCTATCTTCAATTATAGTCATCTCCCCTAACAACTGTAAGCTATCTGAGGGCAAGGTCTGCATCTTGCTCTTAGTATCTTACCCTTCATGAACTAATGAAAATACGTAAATGGGGAAGCAAAATGTGTAGTAGGTAAAACAGGGCTCATATCCCACACTCAGCCTACTTTGACCTTTGATCAACATGTAATTGGACAATTATATTCTACCTTCCTCAAAAGGTCACAGGTCAAGATGGCATCAGGTATAGGTCTCTTTCATGATATAATTCTACAATCCTGTGTAAATCAAAGAGTGAAATTAGTGCAAAAGAGTATAACAGCAGTAGCTGTGTCAAATGCTAGTATCAGCATGATGGCACTCTGGAAATACAATAGCCAAGTTCTTTATCACTCAGTCAAATTTTAGGTAATCCCACAGTCAATGAGGAGACTCCACATGATTCTAGACATAGTTTTAGAATAGACTACTACCAATAACTTCCATATTATTTTAAAAGGAGGACAAAAGCTATGGTAGATTCTTTGGCTTTTGGAAATATTCTTCACCTAGGTATACTGATCTCAAATTTACTGAATATCTCCCAATTCTTCCTTTTTAGAGTGAAGTTCTAAACAGCCTGCAACCCTTGAAGACCCTGCTCATCAATGACTTCATCTTCTTGTCGCCTGACTTCCAAGGGTGTGTACTATATAATAAAGCCATGTCCAGGAAAAACAATGGCACCCTATGAAAAGGCGGGATCTCCAGTTTCGAGGTTTCTTGGATATATATAGCTTGAGGGAAGCTTAACTAAAGTCTTTTTTATTCCCTTCCTGGAACACAGCCACCAGGGACTTCTGGAGACTTATCCTCCCAGAGGGCTTCATACACCCTGGGCAAATAGCTATGATATCCTTTAATTGGCAGACCTCCTTTGGTTAGGTTAGTATCTTTGATTAGTTATTTGGATATCTATCTATCTATTTATCTATCTATCTATCTATCTATCTATCTATCTATCTATCTGTCTATCTGTCTGTCAATCTGCCTATCTATACATACATATGCAAGTGTGTATATCTATATCTATCTATCCATGTCTATCTTTCCATATAGATATTTATATATCTGTGTATTAGGATAATCCCTTCCTAGGAAGGGCTTGAGAGACCAAGTTGTGGTATTGTTGGGAGATACCTTGCTTTATAACAACATGAAGGAGATGAAATTGACTCCATGTAACTATGGTAATTGTGTCTGTTCCATGAAAGAAAGGGAATCCCCTAGTTGACTTGGTGATAATCCTCACTTCCAGATTTAAAAAAAAAAAAAGTCTCTTAAAAAGAGTCTCTTAAAGAAACCAAAATGTGGTATTATTTACCTGAAGAGACTCTTAGGGTGCAGTATGTCCTGACTTGTGAACTAGGGAAAACTGAGGCCTGGTGGTGACATAGGTGAGCCCTCACTATTAATACTGGAACCAGAATAAGTTAAAGACGAGGGTGGTGACTTATTAGCTACCTCATTACAGATAACCCTAATATGTGTCAAAGAGTAGGTGACATATAACTGAGGGATGACCATCTGTACTATAGCCTCATGTTCTTGATTCTCTTCATGTTCCTGATTATTATCACTTAGTGATAATAATTAGTAGAGCTATTGTGACATATAGAATTGTAAATGACGCTAATCTGTTATAAATAATCAGTGACTGCTGAGAGTGATATCACTTGTGCTGTGACCCTGATGTTGCTGGTGGTATTCTTGCTCACTGTCACAGCCTTTGTCACAACCATTATCACTGAAAATATCTGTCATCATCCACCACATGGATCCAAAGCTGGAGAATCTTGCAGCCTCCTGGCCACAAAAGTGGTTGAATCCAAACTTCATAGAACAAATCCCCTTAATAAAAGAATTTGTTCTGTAAAATTTGGACTCAGTCAAAAGGTCACACCCAAGCATCTAAAAGGTCATTTGTGACCTCCAGGCTTCATGTTCCCCACTCCTGAGATTCCAGACTTGACTTCTGAAGTGGGAAGATAAAGCCTGAGATTTCTGATCACTTTTTTTATTCTATATTGGGACACTCAACCAAGGGATGATTGTTTTGATTTTGTCTATTTTGCTTTTCCATCTTTTAATTTTATTCCACCTCTGCCATGCTCATAGAATTCCACAAATTAGCATTGTACATATTAAGGTCCTTACGCCACTTAAATGATTTTGTAGAAGACTTTGACACTAAAGGGTAATAGGTAATAGGATCAATATCTACCAGAAGCAGAACATCTATACATGTTAGGATTAATATGAAAGTTGTCTTAAGGTTAAGGTCCTAGCCACTTAGTTGATTTTGAAGTTTTCTGGATTAATGTAGCTTCCTGGTCATGAAAGGAGACAAATAAGTTCCCCTAACCCCAACATGGAGTTAGTACCCTTCAAACTTGAAAAATGTCTCAAAGATTTGAGTTACCATATCCACTTTTACTGAACAATAAAAATATCTCACATAAAAGAGTTGCTTAAGAAAGCTTTTATAGTGAAGTGCTCAGGGCGATTCCCTGGCCTCAAATGCACGGGGCTATTCCCCGGCCTTGGCTTGGTTGGGCTTCCTAACCCCAACCGATCCCCACCAGGCTACCTTGGCCGGTCTTCGCTTGCTCACCTGTTCCAGGTCTTCGGACGTCTCCGGCCCTGCCGTGTGGCCGTATGGCCTAGCTGCCCGACAGGGCTATCCCCTCCTCCACAGAGGGAACAATGACGACACACGCGCCCGAGGTTGTCAGTGCACTTCACTTTATTGATGGCGTCCTCTACATCTCTCCTTGATCCCTCCCGGACAGCTCCTTATATCCCCAACCAGAGCCCCTCCCAAGTTCCTCCCTGAGGGCAGAGCCAGTTCCCTGAGAGTGGAGCCAGCTCCCGAAGGCCTGTCCAGAGCTTAGCCCCTAACAGTGAAGGGGGAAATGGATGTGGGAGTGGCAGGCAATGCAGCAATCTCATGATTATCAAAATTGATTCAAAGGGAATAAAAACAGAGTGAAAGATAAAAAGAAGAGAATGGTATTGAGGGAAATACACAGTAATCATAACTGTGAACATTAATGATATGAACTCACCCATTAAACAGAAGCAAATAGTAGAATTGATCAGAAATCAGAATCCAGCAATATATTGTTTACAAGAAAACCATTTAAAACAGAAAGACACATACAGAGTTAAAATAAGGGCCTGAAGCAAATACGTTATGCTTTAGATGAGATAAAAAAACAAAAATGACAGAGGTAGCAATCATAATCTCAAACAAAGCAAAAACAAAAATAGAGATAATTAAAAGAGATAATCAGAAAAATTACATTTTGCTAAAACGTACAATAAAAAGTGAAGCAATATCAATTCTAAATATCTATTTACAAAATGACAGAGCATTGAAATTCCTAAAGGCACAAACGAAATCAACATAAGGAAAACAAAGGGGGGGTGATTTTAACAAGTTTCTTTGATAAAAGCCTCATTTCTCAAATATATAATGAAAACAAATTTATTTTTTAAACTAGGAGCCATTACCCAATTAATAAATTGTCAAATGAAATGAAAAGGCAGTTTTCAAAAGAAAAAAATAATCAAACCTATCTATAGTCATATTTAAAAATTATTTGAATAACTATGGAAGAGAAAAATGTAAATGAAAACAACTCTAATGTACCAATTCACACCCATCAGATTGGCTACCATGATAGAAAAAGAAATTGACGAAGATGATATGGAAAAATAGGATGCTAATATACTATTGGTGGAATTCTGAACTGGTTCAACCATGCTGGGGAACATTTTGGGACTATACTATAAAGCTGTGCTTCCTTTTTTATTTAGTAATACCACTATTATGTCTCTGTCTCAAAGAGATCAAAGAAAAAGGAAAATGACCCTTATGTACAAAAAATATTTATAGTAACTCTTTTTGTGGTGATAAAGAATTGGAAACTGAGAAGATGTCTATCCCTTGGGGAATGACTAAACAAGTTTTGGTATGTTATTGTGTTGCAAGAAATGGTAAACAGGATGATGTCAGAAAAATCTGGGAAGACTTATATGAACTGATGCTGAATAAAGTGAACAGAAGCAGATATTGTATACAGTGATAGCAATATTGCAAGATGATCAAACATGAAAGACTTAGTTCCTTTGATCAATACAATGATCCATGACAATTCTGAATGAATCAGGTTGAAAAATGCTGTTCACCTCCCAAGAAAGCTGATGAATTATCAGTACAAATTGAAGTATATTTTTTTACTATCATTTTCTTTTTTTTTTTTAGAATCATGGCTAATTAGGAAATATGTTTTTCTTGATTTCACATATATAATTAATATCATACTATTTGCTTCCTTAATGGGGGAGAGAAAGAATTTGAAATTCAATAGTTTAAAAAACAAATTTTAAACATAAATATTTTGTGAAAAAAGAAAAGAAATGGAGATGTTGGAGAACTGTATGCTCAATTTGGTTCCATAATGAGATATAGAAAATAAGAAGGGTAATGCATTTTTCAAATGTTTTAAGAAGCCAAGTATCCAGGACTAGAATGGGGATTCAGCAAGTCCCAGTATGTATTTTTCTCCTCAAAACAGAATCACAAGATTTGAGAGATGGAAAGGATCTCAGAGTTTATTTAGTCCAATTTATAACCGGAAGGAATTTATACCGTAACTTACTCAACAACTCTTCTTGAAGATGTCTAAGACAGTAAAATCTACTGTCTCTAAAAGAAGTCAGTTCTACTTTTAGACTTCTAATTGTTAAGTTGTTTGCTTTTTCTTTTTATTGATATAAAGCTAAAAACTGGCATCTTTGCAACTTCTTCCATTTGCTTCTCATTCTGCTCTCTCAAGGTAATCAAAACAGGTTAAATTTGTCCTTTACCTGACATCGCTTTATATACTTAAACATATCTTATATCATCTGCTATGCCCCAGTTTTCTTTTCTCTAAGTTAAAAATCCCCAGTTCCTTCAAATGGTCCTCGTATGAGGTCAAGGTCTTTCATCATCATGGTCTTCTCCTCTAGATAAACTACGTCGTGTCAACGTCCTAAAAATGTGATACCTAGAATCTAACCCAATATTCTAGATGAAGTCTAGCAAAATATACTGGGACTACCACTTCCCTATTTCTAAAAGATATTCCTTAATACCTCACTATTTTGTAATACAGCTCAACATAGCATTTTTGTTGTCTTTTGTTTTGTTTGTTTATTTTTAAGCTTCTGTATCACATAGCTGCTATATGAAGACTGCAATCTACTAAAACCTCCAAATAATTACAAAAATAATTCTGTATAATCAAGCCCCCCTCAGTTTTGTACTGTGATGCTCATATACCAAAGCTGGAGTTCATTTTGGGGCACCACAATTTAAAAACATTACTATGAGAGAAAGCATGCAGAAGATTCAGTAATGTGAAGGGTCTCCAGTTTCTGAAAAATGAGGAAAACATACATACACATCAGATATAAAAAAAATATTACACAGAAATACACACACACACACACACACACATATATATATATATATATATACACACACATATATGTGTGTATATATGCCAGTGTAATTAGGAAGACAAAATTTAGGAGGCAGAGTGATAGGAGCTGTCTTTAAATATTTAAATAAATAAAATAAGAACACTAGATTATTATGCTTATTCTACTTGTTTCCAGAGGGCAGAACCATAAGAGGCAAATTTTGATTCAATTTCAGGAAAATATTCTTAACAATTAAAGCTATGCAAAAGTGGAATGAGTTCTCTCAGGAGGTTCTCTAGAGGGTGAGTGGAGTGACCTTTGCCATATAATTGCAGTCTTCCATCAGTCAAAAAGTATTTAAAATCATCTTATATGTTCTAAGCATTGTGCGAATCTTTAAGTAAAGCCTAGAAAATCACTTTTTAGGGAAACAGAAAATAAAATCTTGTTCAGGTATGATGTCCTCATCGGTCCTTTCCATTTCTGAGATTCTGTGATTCCATAATTGATGCTCAAGTAGGACCGATATGATGACTAAACTACAACCTATTACAGGCAACACATCTGGATTCTTGAGCAATTACATCAGCCTCATCTGTGTTCCATATTTAACATTATATGGCAAGGCAGGAACTAGCAAGCACAAGGCCCTGAAGTGTTGCTTGTTTAGTACTATGCATTAAAGTTCTATGCTGGCATTACAACAAGTATAGAGCAATCAATCAATCAATCAGTAAGGATTTATTAAATATTTAATATATAGATGGAACTGAATTATGCATGAAAATAGGAAAAAATAGTAAGCTCCCCAGGGAACTCATATTCTAACAAGGGAGAAAAATATGTACAGTAATAGGTAAGTGGGCAGCTAGGTAGTACAGTGGATAGAGTATTGGCCCTGGAATCAGGAGGACCTGTGTTCAATTCTAGCTTCAGAAACTTATTATCCCTGTGACCCTGGGCAAGTCACTTAACCCTGTGTGCCTCAGTTCCCCATCTGTAAAATGAGTTAGAGAAGGAAATGGCAAGGCATTTCAGTATCTTTGCCAAGAAATTCCAAATGGTATCATGAAGAGCTGGAAATGACAAAGTCATCATCATCATCATCAATAAAACAAAAACAAGGTACATACAAGAAAGAAGATAAAAGGGAAGCTTAGAGAAGGCTTTAGCAACCAGAAGAACTGAGATAGCTTTTGTGCAGAAGGTGACCCTTGAAGGAAGCCTTGAAGTAAACCATTCTAATAGGCAGAGGGAATTGGGAAAAGCATGGGACAGTGGTGCAACAGTACAACACAGAGATGAGAGATGCAGGAACATATATGAGAATTGGTATGCAGGTCAGTTTGTTTACAGAGTACATGCTAGGGAATGATGTGAAAATGTCCCTGAAAATATATTGGAATGGATGAAGATCTAAATAACATTAATCTTCAAATAAAGGAAATTATTTTAATTCAAAAGGGAATAGAGATGGAAGATAACAGATCTTACACTCTCCTCTTTAAAGAATTAACTTCCTTTAGTGTCTTCTCAATCCCTATCTTTTGAATGCACCACAACTTCAGCCCACATTAAAAGCACCTTTCTCTGAACCTCTTTAATGTCTCTAGGCTACAACATGCAGAATAAGATTAAGCATTAAACTCTTCCTATTATTGTCTTGTTCTGTATAGATAATTTCATCTCCTCAATAAGACTGTAAACTTCTTGAAAGCAAGAATTGAATATTCCTTTGGATTCTTCATTGGGATGAGTAGTGGCTTGAGCACAGAATAGGTGCTCCAATGAATCTTGTGGCTTAACAGATAAACTGGAATCTAAAAGAAATGTGAAAAGAGAATGCAGGGGCCAGCATTTTTTCATGTAAAAGAGGCTTACTAAATTTTTTTTGAGTTGATTTGAGTGAGCAACAGGAACAGTTATAACATATCTCTCATCCATTCTTCACTCTCTTCTCAAAGTAACCTCCATAATCTGATCCATTCCTTTGGGGAGCAGAGACACTTAGCCAAGAGAGTGTCAGTTTTGGAGTCAGGAAAGGCTGAGATCAAATTGTCACTGATACATTGTCTAGGTGTCTTGAGATTCAGTGTCCCCATGCAACACTAATACTACAAGTTATATTTGAGTTGACTATCTGCATTAATGGCAGTAATTTTTACCCTGGAAGTTTCCTACATACCAATGAAATTCACTATTGTGATAATTAACCACTTTATTAAAAAACATTTGAGGTTCAGATTCAATCCAGCTCTGACTCTATCTAGGTGAGATTCTATCTGGCCCACTTGTCAATATAAGCCTCACAAAAGCTTAGGCTCACTAAGAGTCAGCCCAATATGGCAAACCTTTAATAAACTTTCTTTTACTTTGGTTGAAAGAAGACTTGAGGCAGCTCACCATAGGCGCAGAGCAGAGCGCAGCCCACCACAGGCACTGAACAGAGCACAATCCAGCACTGGCATGGAATAGAGCACAGTCAAGTGTGGGCCATGCCATGGAAAGGACAGGACTGAAGCAGCTTCATGGCTCCATGCCACCAGGAGCAGTTGTGGGTCTCAGATTCCTAAACTCACAAATGCTAAAGACAGCTTCAAAGGTCAGTGAGAAAGCTCTTTTCACTTGGATGAGAAGGGAATGCAGTGGTCTAGCCCTGGCTCCAGGCAGCAGCAGCTTCTATTATTGTTGGAGTCCTGGCATAAAACCCCTGCGAGAATTGAGCAGCTGATCTAGATCTCAACACTGAGTGGGGGCCCTGGGGTGAGGAGGAGTGCTGGCTGGTGTGGTGGAGATGGTGGAAGCTCTGGAGAGGAATCCTGCTCACAGACCAGAGCCCAGGTCAAGAGAGGAATAAACTCCTCTTCCTTGATTGTGCCACCTTGGAAGAACTGAGAACTGACAGGTCCCCAGAGTATACCCTTCCTTTGATAAAGAACTCAAAAGTCAAGTTACTGACTGGGAAAATGCCCAAAAAAGGGACAAAGAATAAGACAATAGAAGGTCATTTTCTTGGTGAGCAGATATTTTCTTCTGTCCTTTCAGATGAGGAAGAACAATTTTGGTTTTCAGAGGAAGACCTAAAAGTCAAAGCTTCTGCATGCAAAACCTCCAAAACAAATATGCAATTGTCTCAGGCCATGGAAAGACTCAAAAAAGATTTGGAAAATCAAGTAACAGAGGTGGAGGAAAAATTGGGAAGAGAAATGAGAGCAATGCAAAAAAATCATGAAAAGCGAGTCAATAGGTTGCTAAAGGAGACTCAAAAATATACTGAAGAAAATAACACCTTTAAAAATAGGCTAATTCAATTGACAAAAGAGGTACAAAAAGCCAATGAGGAGAAGAATGATTTAAAGAGTAGAATTAGCCAAATAGAAAAGGAGGTTCAAAAGCTCACTGAATACAATAGTCCTTTAATAATTAGAATGGAGCAGATAGAAAGTAATGACAATGAGAAACAAAGAAATTACAAAATAAAACCAAAAGAATGAAAAAATAGAAGCGAATGTGAAATATCTCACTGGAAAAACAATGGACCAGGAAAATTGATCCAGGACATAAAATTTAAAAATTATGGGACTACTTGAAAGTCAAGATAAAAAAAGAGCCTAGACATCATCTTTCACGAAATTATCAAGGGAAACTAACCTGATATTCTAGAACCAGAGGGTAAAATAAATATTGAAAGAATTCACTGACCACCTCCTGAAAGAGATCTGAAAAGGGAAACTTCTAGGAATATTGTAGCCAAATTCCAGAATTCCCAGGTCAAGGAGAAAATATTGCAAGGAGCCAGAAAGAAACAATTTGAGAATTGTGGAAATACAATAAGGATAACACAGAATCTGGCAGCTTCTACATTAATGGATCAAAGGACTTGAAATATGATATTCCAGAAGTCAAAGGAACTAGGACTAAACCAAGAATCACCTACCCAGCAAAACTGAGTATAATACTTCATGGGAAAAAATGTTCATTCAATGGAATAGAGGACTTTTCAAACATTCTTGATGAAAAGATTAGAGCTGAATAGAAAATTTGACTTTCAAATGCAAGAAAAAATGCTTGAAAAGGTAAAGAGTAAAGAGAAATTGTAAGGGACTTACTAAAGTTGAACTGTTTACATCCCTACATGTAAAGATAATATTTGTAACTCTTGAAATTTTTCTCAGTATTTGAGTACTTGGAGGGATTACACACACATTCACACACACGCAGAGCACAGCGTGAGTTGAATAGGAAGGGATCATATCTAAATAAATATAATTTAGGGATGAAAGGAATATATTGGGAGGAGAAAGGGAGAAATGTAATGGGGCAAATTATCTCATAAAAAAGACAAGAAAAAGCTTTTTCAATGGAGGGGAAAAGGGGAAGGTGAGAGGGAATAACATGCACATTCAATTTGGTATGAAAATCTATCTTAGACTATAGGAAAGTTGAGGACAAAAGGATAACTGGAGTGTGGGGGGATGATAGAAGGGAGGACAAATGAGAGGAGGGGAGTAATTAGAAATAAACAATTTTGTGGAGGGATAAGGTCTAAAGAGAGAATGCAATAAATGGGGAGAGAGGATAGAATGGAGGGAAATATAGGTAGTCTTTCACAATATAACTATCATGGAAGTCTTTAGCAGAACTACACATACACAGGCTTTATTGAATTGCTTGCCTTCTCAGTGTGGCTGGGTGGGGAAGGAGGAAGGAAGAGAAGTTGGAACACAAAATTTTAGGAATGAATATTGAGAATTGTATATGCACATAACTGGCAAATAAGAAATACAGGTAATGGGGTATAAAAATCTATCTCGCCCTACAAAAAAAGAGAGAAGATGGGGATAGGGGAAGGGAGAGGTGTGATAGAAGGGAGGGTATACTGCAGGAAGGGTAATCAGAATGCATGACTTTTTGGGGTGAGAGGAGGGAAAAGATGGGGAGAAAATTTGGAACTCAAAATTTTGTGGAATTGAATGTTAAAAACAAATAACAATACTTTATCAATAGAGATTATGAAAAACATTTGATGGTTACATATTTTTTTAAATTTATTTATTTTACTTTTTACATTCATTTTCACAAAATTTTGGGTTCCAAATTTTCTCCCCATTTGTCCCCTCCCCCCACCCCGATACACTGAGCATTCTATTTCCCCTATCACCAATCTGTCCTCTCTTCTATCATCCCTCCCTTCCCTTGTCCCCATCTTCTCTTTTGCCCTGTAGGGTCAAATAACTTTCTATTTCCCCATTACCTGTATTTCTTATTTACTAGTAGCAAGAACAATACTCAACAGTTGTTCCTACTTTGAACTTGAACAGTTAAGTTCGAACTTTTCCCCATCCCTCCCTCCCCACCCGTTCCCTTTGGGAAGGCAGGCAATTCAATATAGGCCCTATCTGTGTAGTTTTGCAAATGATTTCGATAATAGTCGTGTTGTGTAAGACTAACTATATTTCCCTCCATCCTATCCTGCCCCCCATTGCTTCTGTTCTCTCTTTGGATCCAGTCCCTCCCCAAGAGTGTTGATTTCAAATTGCTGCCTCCTCCCATTGTCCTCCCTTCCATCATCCCCCCACACTGCTTATCCCCTTCTCCCCCACTTTCCTGTATTGTAAGAAAGATTTTCATACCAAAATGAGTGTGCATTTTATTCTTTCCTTTAGTTGAAAGTGATGAGAGTAAATTTCATATTTTTCTCTCAGCTCCCCTCTCTTTCCCTCCACTAAAAAGTCACCTACCTGCCTTTTCTATGAGAGATAATTTGCTCCATTCCATTTCTCCCTCTCTCCTCCCAATACATTTCTCTCTCACAGCTTTACTTCATTTTTTTAAGATATGATCCCATCCTATTCAATTCACTCTGTGCTCTGGGTGTGTGTGCATGCATGTGTGTATGTGTGTGTACGTATGTGTGTGCATGTGCATACACATATGGGTGTGTGTAATCCCACCAACTACTCAGATACTGAAAAGTTTCAAGAGTTACACATATTGTCTTTGCATGTAGGAATGTAAACAGTTCAACTTTGGTAAGTCCCTTATGCCTTCTCTTTCCTGTTTATCTTTTCATGATTCATTCTTGTGTTTGAAAGTCAAATTTGCTTTTCAGCTCTGGTCTTTTCATCAAGAATGCTTGAAAGTCCTCTATTTTATTGATAGACCAGTTTTTCCCCTGAAGTATTATACTCAGCTTTGCTGGGTAGGTGATTCTTGGTTTTAGTCCTAGTTCCTTTGGCTTCTGGAATATCATATTCCATGCCCTTTTATCCCTTCATGTAGAAGCTGCTAGACCTTGTGTTATCCTGATTGTATTTACACAATATTTGAATTGTTTCTTTCTAACTGCTTGCAATATTTTCTCCTTGACCAGAGAACTCAGGAATTTGGCCACAATGTTCCTAGGAGTTTCTTTTTTTGGATCTCTTTCAGCAGTGATCGATGGATTCCTTCAATACTTATTTTGCCCTCTGGTTCAAGAATATCAGGGCATTTTTCCTTGATAATTTCATGAAAGTTGATGTCTAGACTCATTTTCTGATCATGGCTTTCAGGTAGTTCCATAATTTTTAAATTATCTCTCCTGGATCTATTTTCCAGGTCAGTTGTTTTTCCAATGAGATATTTCACATTATCTTCCATTTTTTCATTCTTTTAGTTTTGTTTGGTGATTTCTTGGTTTCTCAGAAAGTCATTAGCCCCCATCTGTTCCATTCCAATTTTGAGAGAACTATTTTCTTCAGTGAACTTTTGAACTTCCTTTTCCATTTGGCTAATTCTGCTTTTTAAAGCATCCTTCACCCCATTGGCTTTTTGAACCTCTTTTGCCAGTTGAGTGAGCCTATTTTTCAAGGTGTTATTTTCTTTAGCATTTTTTGGGTCTCCTTTAGCAAGGTATTGACCCACTTTTCAAGTTTTTCTTACATCCCTCTCATTCCTCTTCCCAGTTTTTCCTCCACCTGTCTGACTTGATTTTCATAATCCTTTTTGAGCTCTTCCCTGGCCTGAGCCCATTGAATATTTATTTTGGATGCTTGGTATACAGAAGCCTTGACTTCTATGTCTTTTCCTGATGGTAAGCATTGTTCTTCATCAGAAAGGATGGGAGGAGATATCTGTTCACCAAGATTCTTTGTTCTATGGTCTTTTATTTTTTGCTTTTATGGGCCTTTTCCCAGCCAGTTACTTGACTTCTGAGATTCTTCTCCACACCCACCTTGCCTGCAGATCCACCTAGCTAGCACCTGGGGTCTGAGATTCAAATGCTACTTCCAAGCCTCAGGGCTTTCAGTGAGGGCAGGGCTGCTATTCAGTGTGAGATTAAATTTAGGTGCTCAGGTTGGGGGTAGGGCTGCCACATGGGGCTCAGTTCCCTAAGGGGGTTTATGCGGAGAACTTCTATAATGGATCTGAGCTCCTGTCTGCTTTGGGAGCCCCTGACCACCACTTCTTCCCGCTGCTGCCTCCTGAGGGGGCCTGAGTTATGGGGACACCCCACTCCCCTCTCGGCCAGCCAAAAAGACTCTCACTGACCTTTGGTTTCTGTGAGTGGAGAGCCCTGCGTGGCTGTTGGAGATTCTGTTCCTGAAGCCTGCTTGGTTCTGCTCCTCTCGGTGCCACGGGGCCGAGGCAGGGCTGGGCTCTGCTCTGGGTCCGGTGCGTGACGGACCTTTGGTGTTCGTTTTTCAGGTCTCTCTGGAACAGAAATCTCCTCCACTTCATTGCTGTGTGGCTTCCGCTGCTCCAGAATTTGTTGGAAGTTCTTCTTTACAGGCATTTTATGCGCTTTGGTTAGGATCTAACATATGTGTATCTTTCTACTCTACCATCTTGACTTCTCCCCTTTGGTTATACATTTTTAAATAATATGTAGTCTTATGATTGAATGAAACATGTTGTAGGGGAAGGTATAATATATTCAACATTGAATTACCTAGCTAAATTTGACTCTGCTACTTAATACTAGCATGATCTCAGGCACATCTGAATGCTTATTTTTTTCATCTATGAAATTTAAGTTTTCTCTAAACGATCTCCAAGGTTCACTCCAGTTCTTATTCTATGATCTTGTGATTCCATGAACCTGATAGTAAATAATCCACTAATTTCCAACATACTTTTCAAGCTCTCTCTCATCTTATTCTCCTTCATTCTTCAACCCCCAAATTTGCACATTGAAGTACCCACCCTCTTTCCCTCTGATTGAATGGTTCCTCCCAATGGGTAAGTTCCTCAGGCCTTCCAGAAGACACTCTTTTTCATGATATAATAAATATTTGCCAACTGACTGATTAATGTCTGAGGAATTAAAGTCGAAGATTAACCAAAAACAAGTCGACAAGATCCTAGTGGACATGAGAAGATTGCAATACATAGTTAAACAAGCAAATAAACAAAAACATTATGACCAAAGAAATTTTGAATCCACAAAGAAGATGTACAGGGAGTGAGTGCTAAACTTAAGAGCCAGAAAGGCATGAATTTTATTCTATAGAAGACTCTAGGTTTGTGACACCAAATCACTTGACATGTCTCAGACTCAATTATTGCATCTGTAAAATGGGAATAATAAAAGCATCTACCTACCAGAAGTGCTGTGAGGATCATGTCAGATAATGTATGGACTTCCCATATATTAAGTTGTTCTATAAATGGTAGATATTCAGTTATTATTCTTAATGTTGTAATCCTTACTCTTACTCTTATTATTACAGGTGAAGCAACTAAGCCCAGAGGAGTTAAATGACTTATCAGAGGTCACATAGTTATGAAAAATCTGAGGAAGGAGTCTAACCTATGTTCTCTCCTTCTAATTCATCGCGCCTTATGTCATACTATATTACACTTGCAAGAAATAGAAAATCTTTCAAAAGCAGTTACAGCTGGATGCCAAAGATGAGTTTCTATGTGTGATCTCTTGGGGAAGAAAAGCAGGAAAGTTTTTGCAACCACACCTGCCCCCTGCCATAACAAACCTTGTCCTTTAAATGTGAAAATGGCAATTTTGGCAATAATAAGTATGTGTGCCACATTGTGCCTGTAGTACTGACATCATGTGAGCTATAATAACAATCTTTCCAAACATCATCAAGTAAATACTCCAAGAAAATTAGCATATCTTTAAAACGTGTAGTTAAAGGGTTCCCCTGATGAGTTAGACATGAATAAGATTCAGTCAATTCATAATGAGTCAGTAAATAAACCAAATTATAAAGTTGACAGAGTTTGTTATGTAGCTCAGCAAGATCTTCAGTTACCCAATAGCTTCAAATAGAATGGCCTCCTAACTGTCCCTCCCCCACAACACTCCATCTTGACTCTGAGCATTTTCATTGGCTGTCCCCATGCCTGGAATGCTCTCCCTCCTTTTCCTAGTTTCTTAGACTCCCTGTTTTTTTTGAAGAATCATCAAAAGTCCCATCGCTACCAGCAGCTTTTACTAGACTTTTATGCCCTTAAACTTAGTTCTTTCCCTCCCTGACTATTCTCAATCACACACTCACATCCATATACATACATACACACATATGTATGTATGTGTGTGTATGTGGATACATATTATACTAGTTCTTTCCATATTGTCTCCTTCATCAAATTGTAAGCGCCTTTCTTTGTGTTACTACTTGCTGTAGTGCCTGGTATATAGTAGGTGCTTAATAAATTCTAGTTGACTAACTACTGTAAGCCATAGGCGTGTCCCATAGGCTTTATGATAGTTCCTGACAGGGTAAATGTTTAATTAAAATTTGTTTCCTTCCTTCCTTCTTAAACCTTGAATGATTAGTCAATCATTTGTTGGTCATTGTTGTTATCCTTTGTTTTTGAAGAGGACCAATGACATCACAGAGTGATATCTTGACCCATGGTGCACTGGATTTAAGTGAGGCAGAGTAACCAAAGTCATGAGTCTTATTATCTCTTCCAGAGTTATCAAAGTCTCGTGACAAGAAAAAAGTTAGGATGACCAGAGATAGTACAGAATGCAGTGGATAACCTTGGTGTCTTCGATGTCTGACCAAGCTTTAAGCATTCCACAGTGCCTGCTTCAGCTGCCTCCATGGCCATTGGAACAAATTATTTGCATCTGCCCTTTCTGCCAGGGAAAGTCTTCACATGCTTGGAGTCAATATCCCTCTAACTGACAATTTTAAGGCCTGTTATTTACCCTCAACCTGGTTTAGCTATTTTTGTGAGATGCTTTTACCAATGTGTGACCTCTATGAATACTGCACCTGCTTGGAATCACAGGTGAGTTGAGTGCCAGATGGATAACAAAAGTGGATGAGAATCCTTGAAAAGAGCTTGGAGGGCCCTCATGTTTGAAATTCTAGTCCTGCTTAAATACCTCATAATGTCAAGAACTCAATATAGTATATACAGTAAAACATTAAAAGTCTGGCTGAAGTATGGACATCCATCTAAAAACTCACTCTCTTCTTTGTCAGTGTCTCAACGATCCATGAGTTCATCATTGCAGGGACTTCTTTCATTGATTCAGATGAAAACATCTCTATATGCTCAGTTAAAATAGTAATAATTGTCTTTTATAGAGTACTTTAAGCTATACATAGTTTATCCCATTTGGTTTTCACATTAACCCTGGGTGCTATTATTATCCCCACTTTTTTGATGAGGAAATGGAAACTGATTAAAGTTAAGTGATTTGCCTATGGTGATGAAGCAGCAAGGCAACACAACAAATAGAGTGCTGGGCCTGGAGTCAAGAAGACCTGAGTTCCAATCTAGCCCCAGATACTTGTGTGACCCCAAGCAATACATTTAACCTGTTTGTCAGCTTCCTCAATTGCAAAAATGGGATAATAACAGGAACTGTCTTTCAGAGTTATCAAGAAAATCAAACAAAAGAACATTTGTAAAGTGCTTAACATAGTGCCTAGCACATAGTAGGAACTATATAAATACTCATTCCCTTTTCTTCTCTTTGATCACACAAACAGGGTTTGTGTCAGAATTTGAACTTATATCTTCCTCACTCTATCCATTAGACCACCTAAATACCACAGCTTTCATATGTGTGTGTGTGCGTGTGCATGTGTGCATGTGTGCGTGTGTGCGTGTGTGTGTGTGTGTGTGTGTGTGTGTGTGTGTGGAAACTAATATAGTAAATCTCTCTATGTTCAGCTAAGATGAGCCTCAGATCACAAATGTTCATCCCATTGCAGGTCTATATTGAAAGTCACTTGAGACTATGAAGACCTGACAGAGCTTACTGTTTGGTGGCCACAGTGAGAATGATGAGTTAACTCCAAGGTACAAAGAGGCATGTATGATGTAATTAATCTATATAAACCCATGGCAAAATTATGCACATTTTCTTATAAGTTTAGTTATGTTCCCTGTGTAGGACTGGACCTACATGTAGGAAGAAGCTATCATAATCTCTGAGAAGAGAGGGCCTAAAGGTTGCTGAAAATAACTTTCATATGTGGTCTAAATCTGTCCCCTCCTTGGTATCTCTGACAAATGGTCAACCAGCCTGTACTAGAGCATCTCCAAGGATAGAGAACTCACTGTTTTAGAAAACATCCCAATATGTTTTTGTACAGCTCTGCTTCTTGTATTTTTTAAACATTTTTATTTAAAGATTTGAGTTCCAAATTCTATGCCTCCCTCCCATTTTCCCCTCCTCCCTCTCAAGATAGTAAGCAATCAGATATAGGTTATACATATGCAATTATGTAAAACATTTCCATATTAATCTTTTTTGCAAGAAGACTTGAATAAAAGAAAAAAAAAGAAAGAAAATGAAAAATAGATTGCTCCAGTCTGTATTTAAACAATATCAGTTCTTTCTCTGGAGATGGATAGTATGCTTCATCATTAGTCCTTTCAGATTGTCTTGGATCACTGTATTTCTGAGAATAGCTAAGTCATTCACAGTTCTTCCTTGAATAATATTGCTGTTGCCATGCACAATGTTCTCCTGGTTCTGTTAATTTCATTATGGATCAGTTCATGTACGTCTTTCCAAGTTTTTCTGAAATCATCCCACTTGTCATTTCTCATAGCACCATAATATTCAATTAAAATCATATACCACAGATTGTTTAGCTACTCCCCAGTTGATGGGCATCCCTTTGATTTTCAATTCTTACCCACCACAAAAAGAGTAGCTATAATTTTTTTTGTACAAATAAACCTTTTTATCTCTTTTTTTTGGATGTCTTTGGGTCATAGACATAGCAGCAATATTACCAGATCAAAGTCAATGCAGTTTTACAGCCCTTGGAGCATAGTTTCAAACTGATCTCCAGAATGGTTGAATCAGCTCACAACTCCACCAACATGCATTAGTGTTCCAGTTTTCCCACATCCCCTCCAACATCCAACATTTTCCTTTTTTTTAATCATATTAGCTAATCAGATAGGTGTGAGGTACTACCTCAGAGTAGTTTTCATTTGCATTTCTTTAATCAATAGTGATTTAGTATAGCTCTACTTCTTACAAAACTTTTCTTTTCATTAAGCTAAGATCTACTTCCTTGTGTCTTATTGTCATTGTTATGTGAGGATCAAATGGGGAAGTGTATAAAGTGTTTTGCATACCTTAAAGTGTTATATAAATACTATATTCAGCATCAGCAGCATCATTATTATTTATAAGACTAAAAAACATAGAACAATGATATAGTCTTTTCCAAATTATTAAAAGGAAAATGAGAAATTGTTCATATGTTGATACAAGCTATTATAATATAATAAATATTTTGTCATAAATGTCTTTTTTTGGGGGGAGAGGATAAACCTGTTATACATCCAAATTCTTTCCTAAATTTTCCTCCCATTGTGATGGTAACTGCAAAGAATGACATTTAAAACCCATTTTTTATCAATGATTATCTATGAGATTGTTTGGAAGTCATTTTCCCTTCTTAAGACTTAGTTTTATTCCATGGAATAATAATAAGCTCACATTTATACAGTGCTTTAAGGTTTGCAAAGCACTTTATATATTATGTTATTTCATTTTCCCAACAAGAGTGTGTGGCAAATTAACCTTATTATTTCCATTCTACTATTAAGGAAACTGAGTTTGAAAGAGGTTAGATAACTTACTGGGGATCTCATAGTTAGGAAGTATCTGATGCAGGATTTGATTTCTGATCTTCCTGAAGCTAAGTAAGGCTAGTAAACTGTAGAGGAAAAATTGAGAAGAGAAATGACAGTGAGGCAAGAAAATCATGAAAAACAAGCCAACAGCTTGCTAAAGAAGACCCCCTCAAAATACTGAAGAAAATAACACCTTAAAAGTTGACTAACCCAAATGGCAAAAGAGGTCCAAAAAGACAATGAGGAGAAGAATACCTTAAAAAGAAGAATGCATCTCTGTCATTTCTCTTCCCAGTTTTACATTCATACAGGGAAAGACAATATTTCTAACTCTTAAAACTTTTCAGTATCTGGGTAGTTGGTGGGACCACACATATACATGTACACGCATGCACACACATACATGTACACGCATGCACACACATACACACATGCACACACATACAGAGATAGAGAGCACAGATTGAACTGAATAGGATGGGACCATACCTTAAAAGAAATTAAGGTAAATAGTGAGAGAGAAATGTAGTGGGAGGAAAGAGGGGGAAATGGAAGGGGGGTAACTATATGTCATTTAAGAGGCAGGTAGGAGTTTTTCTTAGTGGAGGGAAAAAGAGGAGAGCTGAGAAAAAAAAAAAAACAAGAAGTTTACCCTCATCACATTTGACTAAACGAAGGAGTGAAATGCACACTCATTTTGGTATGAAAACCTATCTTACAGTATAAGAAAGTGGGGGAGAAGGAGATATTGCAAGGGGGGGGATGATGGAAGGGAGGGCAAAGGGAGGAGGGAACAATTTGAAGTCAACACTTGGGGAGGGACAGGATCAAAAGACAGAAGAGAAACAATGAGGGGCAGGTTAGGAGGGATGGTAATCCAGTTAGTCTTACACAACACGACTATCAGGGAGGTCATTTGCAAAACTACACAGATATGGCCTATGTTGAATTGCCTGCCTTCCCAAAAGGAATGGGAGGGAGGGATGGGGAGAATTTGGAACTCAAAGTTTTAGGAACAACTGTTTAGTATTGTTGTTGCAACTAGGAAAGAAGACATACAGTTAATGAGGAATAGAAAGTCATCTGGCCCTACAGAAGAAAAGAGAAGATGGAGACAAGAGAAGGGAGGGATGACAGAAGAGAGGGCAGATTGGAGATAGGGAAAATTAGATTGCTTGGGGTATTGGGGTGGGGGGAGGGGATAAAAGGGGAGAAAATTTGGAACCCAAAAATTTGTGAAAATGAATGTAAAAAATTAAATAAATAAATAAAATTTAAAAAAAAAAAAGAAGAAGAATGGGCCTAATGGAAAAGGAGATACAAAAACTCAATGAAGAAAATAATTCCTTAAAAATTTGAATGGAACAAATGGAAGAGAATGACTTTATGAGAAATCAAGAAACTGTAAATCAGAATCAAGAGATTGAAAAAAATAGAATACAATGTGAAATAGCTCATTGGAAAAACAACTGATGTGGTAAATGACTCCAGTAGAGATAATTTAAAATTATTGACCTACCTGGACATCATGATCAAAAAAGAGCCAAGACACCATCTTTCAAGAAATTATCAAGGAAATTTGCCCTGATATTCTAGAACCAGAGGGTAAAATAGAAATTGAAAGAATTTACTACTTGAAAAACATCCCAAAAGGAAAACTCTTAGGAATATTATAGCCAAATTCCAGAGTGCCCAGGTCAAGGAGAAAATATTGCAAGCACCCAGAAAAAAACAATTCGAGTATTGTGAAAGCACAATCAGGATAACACAAGATCTAGCACCTTCTGTATTAAGGGATCAGAGGACTTGGGATATGATATTCCAGAGGTCAAAGGAGCTAGGATTAATACCAAGAATAACCTACCCAGCAAAACTGAGTATAATACTTCAGGGGGAAAAGTTTTAATTCTATGAAATAGAGGACTTTTAACAATTCTTGCTGAAAAGGCAGGAGGTAAATAGAAAATATGACTTTCAGATACAAGAATCAAGAGAAGCCTGAAAAGATAAACAGGAAAGAGAAATCCTAAGGGATTTATTAAAGTTGAACTATTTACATTCATCCATGGAAAGATGATATTTGTAACTCAAGAGACCTTTCTCAGTATTAGGATAGTTGGAGAGGATAGATAGATAGATAGATAGATAGATAGATAGATAGATAGATAGATAGATAGATAGGCAGGCAAACAGAGGACACAGTGTGAATTGAATATGGAGGGATGATACGTAAAAGTAAATTGAGTGAGAGAGGAATATATTGAAAGAAAGATAAAGGAAGAGATAGAATACGGTAAATTATCTTACATAAAAGAGGCAAGTAAAAGCTTTTACAATGGAGGAGGCAAGAGGGGAAGTGAGAGGGAATGAATGAACCTTATTCTTATCGGATTTGGCTTGAGGAGGGAATAACATACATATTCAAGTGGGTATCTTACCCTACAGAAAAGTAGGAGGGATGGGATAAGAGGGGCTGATGATAGAAGGGAGGGCAGATTGGGGGAGGGGTTAGTCAGAAACAAACACTTTTGAAAATGTACAGGGTCAAAAGAGAGAATAGAAAAAATAGGGAGTGGCACCAAATGGAGGGAAATATAGTTAAGTCTTTCACAACATGACTGTTATGGAAGTGTTTTGCATAACTACACAGGTACAATCTATCCTGAATTGTTTGCCTTCTCAATGACAATGGGTGGGGAAGGAAGAAGGGAGAGAATTTGGAACACAAAGTTTTAAAAACAAATGTTAAAAATTGTTTTTACAAGGAACTGGGACATAAGATGTATGGGAAATGAAGTATACAAATCTATCTTGTCCTACAAGAAAGTGAAGGGAAGGAAAAAGGAGAGAATGGAAGGGGATATAGAAGGGAAGGCAGACTAGGGTAAGGAGTAATCATAATGCATGCTGTCTTGGGGTGTGGGGGAGGGAATAGATGGGGAGAAAATTTGTAACTCAAAATTTTGCATAATGAATGTCAAATGGGATTATATATTTGATCCTGGAATAGATAGGAGAACTACTAGAGTTTAGTGTGTGTGTGTGTGTGTGTGTGTGTGAGAGAGAGAGAGAGAGAGAGAGAGAGAAAGAGAGAGAGAGAGAGAGAGAGAGAGAGAGAGAGAGAGAGAGAGAGAGAGAGAGAGAGAGAGAGAGAGGAGAGAGAGAGAAAGTGGATGTGGGGAGTGATTTGCTCAGTCTTGTACTTTAAGAAAATCAGTGGTGGCTGAATGGAAAAGAGATTGTAATGGAAAGAGACTTGAGGCAGGAAGACTTACTAGGAAGTTATTAAAATAGTTCAGGCATGAGGTGATAAGGACCTGCATCCTGTTGACAATGTCAGAAGAGAGAAGGTGGCATATTTAAGAGATGCTGTAATAGTGAAATTGACAGCTTTGTCAAGAGATTGGAGATAGTGAAGAGCTAATGATGATACTTAAGCTGAAAGTCTAAGTCACTTAGAAGAAATATTGCCTTCTGTGTTAATAGGGAAGGTAGGTGTGGAGAGGGTTTAAAAGGAAAGATAATGAGTTCAATTTTGGACATTTTAAATTTAAAATGTCTGCTGGACATCTAGTTCTAGATGTCTAAAGAGCACTTGGAAATGCAAGAGTAAAGGACAAAGGAAGTTTGAGTATCATTAGCACAGCATGATAAATACATGGGAGCTAATGAGATCACCAAGAGAAATAGTATAGAAGGAGAAGAGAAAAGGGTGCAGAGCAAGATCCTGATGAATACATATGTTTAGAGGACATCCTCTGGAAGAAGATTTAGCCAAATAAAGAAAGACTGAAAAGAAATGGTCATATAGGTAGAAGGAAAATCAGGAGAAAGTAGAACCTCTAAAACCTAGAAAAAAAAGTTGCAAGGTGGAGATGGTAGATAACATTGTTGAAGATTGTAAAGACGTTGATAGGAATGAAGACTGAGAAGGTCATTGCATATGGCAAGTAAGAGATCATTGGTAACTTTAGAGAGAGCAATTTTGGTGGAATAATAAGATCAGAAGTCTGATTGTAAGTGCTTAAGAACAGAATGAGAGGAAAATGGAGGTAACTATTATAGGTGATCTTTTCAAGTTTAGCCAAGTGACAACTAGTGAGGATGGCAGGATCAAATGAAGGATTTTTGATGATGAGAGAGTATGAGAATGTTTGTAGGCAGTAGGGAAGAAGCCAATAGATTGAAAATAAGTGATAAAGTGAGATTAACAAAGGTGACAGTCTTTTGGAGCATTGGAGATGGAACAGGTTCATTTGTACAGAGAGAGGAATCAAACTTGGCAAGAAATAAGCCTTCTTTTTCATGTGAAGTGAGTGTGAAAGAGGAGATAATTGTAGAAGGATGAGAAAGAAGGGAGAAGAGAAAGCTCAGAGTGAATTTCCTCACTTATTTTCTGTAAACTATAAGGTAAGGTTTTCAGCTGAGAGAATAGGGGAAGGGCAGCCACAAGAAGTTTAGGAAGGGATGAAAAGGTTTTGAAGAGCCACTGCAGAGAATGGGATACTGGAAAGATAAGGGAAGTATTGTAAGCTTATCTACCAGCAGTAAAGCCCAAGTTGAGATTGGATAACAAATTTGTTGCTTGACTTTCTCCACCTTCCTTTAGCAGGATACATGTAGAAAGTAAAGATAGCCTAAGGTAAAAGTTATTTAAGGCTACTGATTTAAGAGAAGAGGTTAGAGTAGAATTAAATTGGTTCACTAAGGGGTCAAGATGAGCAAAAGGAGAGAGTGACTAGCACAGAAGAGATGAGTGGAGAGAACTGGGTGTTTGAGAATTGAAGGCTGTAGCAAGAATAAAAAGTAGGATTTATTAAGGGTAGGCAAAGGGAGAGGTAGAAAGTTAATATATTATGGTTGGATAAAGAGATTTTGGAATTCTTGAACTTGGAGGTGGTGCATTTCTGAGTGATCAAGAGTATAACCATCTTTGTGTGTGATTGGGATAGGGTGGAGGAGTAAGCAATAGCAAATGAGTAGATTGAAAAAATAAGTTGTTAGAGTATTTTAGGGACAGTCAATATGAATCTTGAATACCTCAATTATGAGGTGAGATCTTGGGAAAGAGAGAAAAATTATGAATCAGATACTAACACCAAACTCACTGAGGGGAAGAAGAGTGAACTGGAAATGTGTAAAGCTACCAAGATTTTGATTATATGGTAGATATGAACTTCATGAACTTCAAAAGAGAAAAAGTTACTAAGTGATTGAGGTAGGGGAAGATTCTGGAAGTGAAAATGGGGAGCAAGGATCATTCTACCTTTGCCTCTTTAACTGATGAAACAAGGGGAATGAATGAAAATCCAACCAATACTGGGAAAGGGTGGCCAAAGTGGTCGGGTGATCAAGGGGGAGCCAGATTTCAATGATAGCTAGAAGATGAAAGAAATGAGAGAGGAAAAGATTTAGAACGAATGAATTTTGTTGCCAATGAACAGGCATTCCATAAGGAATCATGGAAGGGGTGGGTCAGTTGGAATTTTTAGATGGGAGAGTGGATGAGGATGGGGATTAAGAATCAGATATTGAGAGAAAGAGAATGGTATTTGGATGAAGATCAACAGGAATTCAGAATCAGTGGGTTGTGAATGATAGGACCAGCTGTAAAAATAGTCATTAGTGAGTGAAGCATGCCACTCTTCTTCCCAGAAAAGACTGTAGATTGAGCAGAAACCAAGCACAGCATGATGTGGAGGGTATAGCACAGGTGGTCAAATGGTCCAAAGGGAGGTCTTGTTTTACCACTTTTCCCTTTGAAGACTAGAAATTGGGCAGGAGGAGGTGGTACAGCAAGAAAGGGAATTTCTGCTGTCCATTGAGTTTCCTCTTCCTCTTCACTGAAAGGCCAGGTGCATCAAAAATGGAAGACATGAGGTCAAATGAAGGTTTCACACCTCTTCTCAATTGTTTGTAATGAAACCATTTTTGTTCTTAATGATTACCATTTCTTTTTCTTCATGATCACAACCCATTCCTCCCATTCTAGAATTTTGTTAGAATTGAAACCAAGCCTTCTATCCTGTCATTTGTAGATTTTCTTTCCCTGGCTCCCATTTTTTAATATCAAGACTGTATTTGAAACATTTAAGTTCTTTCTTTTTCTTCATACTCTTCAAAAGATTGCTGACAAAAATCATAACTGGCAGTAATTTCAATATACTGAGGGACAGTTCTTCTGAACCTGATGACATATTCACAAGGGAAGATAGATTTTCTTTTATCATGTTCCTATTTAACTTACTTTTGTATGGCAAAGACCATTTTACAATGTGGAAAAAAAAAAGCAGAAACAAAACGTGAGTCAAGTAGCCCTACCTTCTATAACAGTTACTCAGTAAATATTAATTTACTGATTTCTGTTGTCATTAGAATTTTTCATCCATTCAGAGTCCCAATCTTCCCTTCTTTGATATTGTTTTTTTTATCATTGTTAAAAAGTCCCCCTTTTTTCCAGATGGTTTTGGAATTCCCCATGAATCTCAGTTCTTTTGAAGTTATAATATTCAATTATTTTATAGTACTGAAAACTTTAGTATTAATTTTCCATTGTCTTTTGTTGCATCTTGATCTCTTATTTTTAAACTTAAGTTGAAAAACAATTTTTAAAAGTTAATTCTCTTATTTGTTATTGGAATTTATTGTGTTGTCATTTTCATGAAGATCTGAGATCCACAGATATGGTATATTAGCATATTTACTGAATAACTCAGTTGGTAATTACATGGAAAACAACTTGGAAAGTGTAAAGCATATCATAGTTGCTTTGCATATGGTAGAGTTAATTGCATCATTTTCTTCCCTCTCCAAAAAGGAAGGGAGTTGGACAAAATGATTTCCAATGTCCCTTTCTGATGATTATCTTATGGTTTTATGATACTTGGCTACTAAACAGGTGGGTTTACCCACTAAAAATGACCACCAAAGAACTTTATTACCATTCAATTTTTCGAAGGACTTCATGCTCCATTTCTTCCAAACTAAGTATTAGGATTCTTCCTAAGTGAAGAGTGAGTCGTTTTTATTTTTTGTTTTTTAAGGATCTTTTCAATTATGCGTTGAGACTCTAAGGATGCAGGGCAAAGGCACATCCACATTCCACTGCTCCCTACCCCCTGCATAAATGATTCTCTCTTCTTTTGTTCTCTATGCATGGGTGTTAGGTGTTGATGCCAATGAAGTTACCACCTGTAAATCTAACATATGATGAGGACTTTTGTTATTGTTGCTATTGTCCAGCTTATCTGGGGGCACCTGTTGTTCATCCTAGATTCACTGGGAGTACAAAGGAAAGGACCCCATCAATCACCCAGCAGTCCCAGAAATAACAATTATTCATAGAGCCTTGAAAGAGAACCCAAAGCTTTAGCTAAGAGAGCAGAAGATCAAGGGACTCTGCTGGGAAATATTTTGCAGATGCAGGGATCCTAGCTTTGTCCCATTATATGTCATTGAATTTGAATTTTGACGTTCAGCTTATTAAGGAGACAAATAGGTCAGGGCAGATACAAAGTATTCCAAAACAACTTTTCCAGAACATCTAGAACTAGGTACCGCAGAATAATAACATTCAAGATTGGAAAGGGATTTTGGGAATTATCTACCTCAACACAGTTATTTTACAGATATAGGGAAATGAGGCACAGAGAAAGTGAAAGAATTGACTGAGGTTACAAATTGTCAAGATTTCAATGAATAATGTCTAAGTCCAAATTCATTGATCTCTAATGAAAGCTAAACATCTGCCTGTAGTCCTACAAAAGTTGTAAGAGGGTTGCAATAAGGTCATTTTAATATTACTTATTAAAAAAGCATAACATATATGCTTTTAAGGCCTAAAATTCCACTCCCCATGGGTTGATTACCCATAGAGGATTTGTATATGATGAATCAGATTCCACATGTTAAGGTGAAGGCTGAATGCCTCTAAGAAATGCCCACGGGATATTATTTTCAAACATTACCTAGAACACACCAATAGCTCATCCCAGCTCTGTTGTTTAGCCAGCTTTGAATAGATAGTTAGTTAGAGTAAATGACACAATTATGAAATAACCTTGGAAAAAATAATCATGTCCTATAGGAAAATATAATAATTTAACTATAATTTCTACCTAACACTCTAAGGTACACTAAACATGCCCTGAAGCATAACAGTCTTTTGAGACTTATGGAACAAATTTTATTCTACCCATTTTCCAGATTAATAAGCTGAAGCTCAGAAAAGTTAACTATGGGTCAGAAGTTAGAAGAAACAGGTTCTAGTAACAGATTTTACAAAATGAAGCCCCAAGGGGGCCAAGATTTTGCTTACAACTCTTTTTTCTTGGTGCCTGATGTAAAGAAGGCATTAAAGAAATATTTTCCAATCATGATTTTAGCTCAGTAAAGTAAAAAAGTATTTTAACAAAGCTTTCCTTAAATGGCATGTGATGCCTCAAAGTAGTGAAGTAATGATGTCACTGGAGACACTGTAGAGATTTCTGCATGGAATGGGAGGTTAAATAACATGACCTCCATCATAACTCTGAGACTTTATGACTCTTTGACACCAAGATGAATCACCCAGAACATGGAATTGCAGAGTCAAGAAGGGAAGATACAGAACATTGAGAGAGGTCAAGGAAAATGATTTTCCAATGAAAATTTCAAAATAAAAATCCATTAGGCATAAAGAAGAAAATATTAATCTGTTCACCAACAGTACAGAAAAGGTACTATTTTGGACAATGAGAAGCTGGAGAGTTTTGCCAAACAATGATCACAACAGAAGGCTCTTCATCCTCTCTGGTAGAATACTTTAGGTTTTATTATCTATCCAGTGGGGCACATCATTATTTCTGTAAATGCACCTACATATTTGCTTAAGTAGCATGGATTTTCATAGCAAGAGACACAAAATTACTTCTTTCAAAACTGAAGATAGTTAGGGGGAAAAGAAAAGGAGGAAAAAAAAAACACCCCATTGAACCCACAGTGAATCCTTGCCTAGTCTAGCAGACCAGATTGAGGGAACAGCAGTTGAGGAAAGAGGAGTTGAGGGAATCATTCACATGTCTCTACTGAGACCCTAGTTCAAAAACTTTATGTTTCATAGATCCCTTGGGCAGTCTGGTAAAAATCTATGGACCATTTTTCAGAGTAAGAATTTTAAATATTTAAAACAAAATGCATAATATCTCAAAGAAAATCAATTCTATTGGAACATATTTATCAAATTAAAAAAAATTACCGGTCATGGACTAAGAATTTTTTCACACATGTATTCATTCATACACTGTCTTCTGGTGGTGGGGGAGAGGGATGAAGGTGATAGAATTTAGAATTCACTTTTTTAAAAGGTTCAAAATTGTTTTAAAATGTAACTAGTGAAATTAAAATATTATTTAAAAATAAAAAAAAAATATTTGCCATAGATGTTAATCTAAAAGGAACTTGGAAGTGATTCAGTCAAACATTTAGTTTTTAGAAATAAGGTTAGGAAGGCTTAGAGAGATAATAAGTCAATAAGTAGAAAAGAAATTAACTGAGATCCGAATCTAAATCTCCTCTAACTCTAAATTTCTTGCTCTTTTTAGAGGACAAATATGGAAAATCAGAAACCTTGACTGCAACCCAGGTTACCAGGACAATGCTCTTCATGGTCATACTTTGAAATAATCTTAGCTAATATTTAAATATGTTGTTATTATTGTGTTTATCCTTCATTCTTGAAGAGGATCATGACATCAAGATGATGATGACTTGACTTGCAGTTGACTTTGAGTGGCGAAGGGCTGTGCAAGGTCACCAACCTCACTTTCTTCTCCTGAGCCATCTGGGTCCAGTGGCCTGATATTCATCAGGGTGGCTGGAGATGGCTCAGGATGTGATGTGAGACCCTGGCACTTTCAAGCTAAGGTCTTATAACATTCTCACTTTGAGTGAGAAATATCCATTCACTGAATAGGCTTCTTCAAGTAGTTCCTCAAGGGATGTCCCCTTTAATTAAAAAAAAAAAAAAAAAAAAAGGAAAAAAAAAGAAAGAAAAAAATCAAACTGGAAAGAGATGACCCCTCAGGGTTCCTGAATAAAAGAGAAGCAATTACTATTTAGTATTTAAATCCACCATGTGCTAGGTGGGTGGGGACTTGTTGTCCAGTCTATGATCTCCAGAGTGAATTGGGCTTGAGGCTTGATGTTTGAGCAAGAAATGTAACTAGTAAACCCAGAGGAAAAAAGGCAGCATTTGGGCATGGAGAATACCTGTTCCTAGGTGGAACACTGGAGGAGGAGGAGTAAGAGGAGAAGGAAGAGGAGGAGGAGGAGAAAGAAGCCCATTCACTGAGTGGGTATATCTCACTCAAAGTTGAGAATGTGATAAGACCTTAGCCTGAAAAGTCCAGAGTCTCATATTGCATACTGGGCCATCTCCAGTCATTCACTGGACCCAGATGGTTCAGGAGGAGAAAGTGAAGTTGGTGACCTTGCACAGCCCTGCCTCACTTAAATCAAAGTCATCTGCAAGTCATGTCATCATCTTGATGTCATGGTCCTCTTTGAAAATGAAGGACAAACACAACCTTGTAGTTGGACAAGGGCTCAGGACCACAGCCTGGAAAATCATTCTCTGCCACTGGGGTGCTGTGGTCAGCTTGGGCAAAACAGTTTGCTTGATTGCTGGGCTTACCTCAAAGGTGAGGCTTCTCTGTTGGACAGGTCAATCTACTGGATGCTCTGGGCTCACTGATAAGCAAGTGCAAGTTTTGGTTTATTTGCATTTTGGTGGGGTGTTGTTTTGTTCATTGTTGTTTCTGTTTGTTTGGTTTTGTTATTACTTTCAACTACTGACTTGACTAAATGATTCTGCTGTGCTCTTTTCAGCTGAAGTGCTAAGGTGATCAGTCAGCTCAGGAAACTATCCTTAGCTTAGGATCTTTCCTTTGACTTTGACTTTCTGATGGAAGTGGGAGAGAGAAAGGGTTTAGATTCCACAAAAGGTCCTTTCCCTTAGCACTAGGCTTCTTGTTGTTTGGTCTAGTCTCATACTTTGGGAACCTCTGCACCAACTGCCTATGGGGTTTTCTTAGCAAAGATCTAGGGAGTTTACCATTTCATTATCCAGCTTTATGTGAGCAGTGTCTAAGTGACTTGCATAGGACCACACAGCTAGTAAGTGTCTGAGGTCAGATTTAAATTCTGGTCTTTATGATTCCAGGTTGGTTGATCTATTCACTAGGCTACCTAGCTGCTTTAGGCTTCATAGGTCCAATTCATTCAGGTCTACCTTCCTCACTCTTGAGGGCATCCTGTTTAAACTAGTGGCTAGAGGGAAAGGCATGAATTCAGTGTGTGACCAGGAAATTATCGCTGGTCCACTTTTTATGTAATTATCTATTTATCCTTTTTAAGTGGAAATCATTATGCTGCAATTGAAAGCTTTCTCTTTACATTTCAATGCCTCTGTTTTAGCCCTTCTGAACCTTAGGATTTGAACTCTCAAAGGAGTTGTGACTCTTACTTATAGACCCTTACATAATTTATCTCATTTAATTTTCACTATAACTATTTGCCTTATCCTCATTTTATAAATGTGTAAACTGAGACTACATGGCACAGTGGATAGAGAACAAGACCTGGAGTCAGGAAGATTCTTCGTCCTGTGTTCAAATTTGGACTCAGATGCTTACTAACCGTGTGACTCTGGGCAAGTCACTTAACCCTGCTTGCCTCAGTTTCCTCATCTGTAAAATGACCTGAAGAAAGAAATGGTAAACCACTCCAATGTCTTTGCCAAGAAAAATCCAAATGGGGTCATTGAGAGTCTGGCATGACTGAAAATGACTAAACAACAATGAAATAACCAACTGAGACATCTCCAAGGTCATTCAAGTTGGAAGTTACTGTGGTAGGATTTGAACTCTGGTCTTCCTGACTCCAAGTAAGATACTCTGTGCAATTTGCCCAACCGTCCTCTAATATATGGTATGAGACATAGAAGCAATATATAGTATGAGAAGGAGACATCAATGTGAGAAGTATTTGCTGTTCAATCTTGTCTAAACCTGTGGGCCATAATGTCCATGGGGTTTTCTGGTCAAAGACAGTGGAATATTTTACCATTTCCTTCTCTAGTGAATTAAGGCTAACAGGCTTAAGGGACTTATCCAGAGTCACATCTAATAAATGTCCGAGACCTCATTTGAACTTAGTTCCTTATGATGCCAGGCCCAGCACTCTATCCATTGAGCCATCTAACTGCCTTCTGTGAGTAGTATAGCATCCACTACATTTTCCTTTGAAAATCATCTCCTCTCTCTATGAGCTTCATATCATCCCATCACAAAGGAGGTGAGGAATGTTAGAGAAGATGGCCTCTGACTTCTATTTTAGATCACACATTCTTTCTTCCAAATTCATTTGTAGGTTTGACATTTGATACATTTATGCTGTCAATGAACTTCCAGTAAGTTTGTCCTAATAAAGCCACTACACAAGGAACTGTGGTGTTGTTTCCCTAATGGCAGGTTTTGTAAGACATTTGACCAAGATAATTTGGGGGATGGTGTTTACTACCAGTTTGAGGCCATGTGTTTTGGTAAAAAAAAGGCCCATTATTTCCTGTTGGGGAGCTTGGATTTCCCAATCCTATGCAAGCAGGCAGTCCTTTCTGAAAGCAGCTTTTGTCCCCTGCCACAGTGCAATCACTTGTCTCATTGTTAAAAATCAGTTTTTTAAAGAGGGGGAGGAAGGGGAGAAGAATTGTCATCAGCAGCTGCAAACCCGCAAAGACTTCTGGGGTCCCAGTAATATTAGAATTAGTAAGGCCATAGGCAGTATCATTTCTAATTATTAACTTTTGCACCTCTATGCTCATCTCCCTATCATTTTCTACACAAGTGCTCTGAAAGTGACTGATTTTATTTAAAGCACAATAAATCATAACTGATTTTGGCAATGAGATTGAATTCTTTGCCTATTTTCTTTTCTTTTTTGTGGGGAGGGGAGTGAAAGGAAGGTCACAGAATTTAGAACTAGAAATGAAATTGGAGTCCATGAAGTGACTTGGCAGAGTCCTGAGTTAGTAAGTAATAGGTCTTCTGACTTCAAATCCAGTACTCTTTCTCCTACACCATGCCACCTGCTACTGTTAATTTGCTTTAAATTTGAGTGAATAATTAGATTTTTAAAACTTTAGATGAATATATCAGAAAAAATAAGCAATATAGCCAAAATGTTTAAAATGTATATGAAAACTTTCTCCCCTCTGCCACGCTAATTGTAGATTTCTCTAATTGGGAATCTGTGGGTGGGCATCTACCCAGGAAGCCTCCTATATGTCAATGACATCTGGTTCTCTAACCAACACATTACTTTTCAAAGGATGATATAAACAATCTCTTCTCTTTGGGAGCTGAATATTACTCAGATATGTAATGTTCTGGGTATAGATAAAAGAACAAGTAAAGAGATAGTATCTACACTCCTAATTTTTTTTTTTCTGTCTAGGATACAGGTTGATTCTTCCTGAATAATTTAATGCAATCTCCATAAAATCTTCTATGGTGTAAATGTGCTCAATATGACAGAGTCAATTAAGTTATTTACTGCTAGTCAATGATGATAAGAATATCAATTCATGTTTCTATATTGTTTTAAAATTTACAAAAAATTCCTGATATTATGTAATGGTGGATATAGAAAGTCTGATTACCTGCATATTGTGAGGGTCCCCTCTGGAGGATTTATAGGAGGACATGTATAATATTTATATGTAATATGGCATAGATGAATTGGATTTTGGATATTTGAAGTATGTGCCAACACCAGTAGGATCAAGGATCCATGAGATCATAGATTCAGAACTAGAATGAACCTCAGGGACCATTTACTCCAACTATCTCACTTTACAGAAGAAGAAATTGGGTTCTAGAGACATCAATGATTTACCTATTGTTGAAAAATCAGTAAGTGTCAAAGGCAGGATTTGAACCCAGGACCCAGTGCTCTTTCCATTGAACTATACTGCTTTTTCTATCCAATTGAACCATCAAAGTGGGCTCCTTAAAAGACAGACTTGCCTCTTCAGTACTTCATCTCTACTGAAAAGACTGGCATATAAGCTCCAATTGTGGTATTCATAGGAATTCACAAAACTTAGAACTAAAAGGAACTCTATGATAATCTGCCTGCTCTTCTCCTTTTATTTTTCAGGTTAAAAAAAAAAAAACAACACAAACAAGAGCCAATTAATTCAGTGACTTGAAGAACTGAGATTTAAATAGGTCTTCTGGCTCTAAATTTAGTGTTATTCTCACCATAGAGTGTCGCATGCCCTCACTACCATAATCATCTCAGGGGCATGCAACCATATATGATCTTGTCCTTGTGAGGGCAAGCAAAGTAAGATCTTTTCCTGTTTTTGTTTATATCAAGAAGTATAATGCCTCTGAATAATGTGATTAAGGAGGATCTTTCCCACCCTTTGTTGGGCCTGGGAAGATTTATAAGAAGTTCCATACCTTTTGTTAGTGAGGCACTGATTCTCAAGGGATATGATGGTTTCTGGCTCTAAAAAGTGTATAAAGGCTGTAAGGATGAGGTTTAGCTTTGGGACTTGGTTTTTGTAAGAAGGCTTGTGTGCCAGATGAGACTCTGAAAAGCTGTTAAGCAGCCCCTCAACTTTGAAAACCCAGATGCTGGCGCTTCCCTCCCTGGTAAAAATGTATGTTAAGGGTCAGGCAGTTTGGCAGCACTGTCTGTTTATTGATTTTTGAGTTCTCTGAAATTTTGATTTTTCATTTTCTCTGATACCTGTACTTGATTAAAGTGATTATTAACCCCTCAAAAATTGTGTTTCTTTTCAGAGAAGCAAATCAAAGAACCTGTGATAGCATAAGCCCAGTGTGTGTTGGAGTGCTTACTATTACAACCCCTGACTTCATGCAACTTACAATAGGGTTAAATTGACAAAGCTTACATGCATAATGCTATCAGAAAACAAGTAAGGTGTGTGTGTGGGGGAATGGTGAGTAATGGAAATCAGGAAGGCAGTAGATTCAAAATGATAGTGAGCATCCATTCTCTCTCCTGTCCACAACATTCCATTTGCCTTTATAGGAATTTGTGGTTGGTAAAATCAGAGAAAGCTGGAAATACTTGGAGGAAAGGGAAGTTTAAGGACTCAGAAGCCCAGGTTAAGAGTCCAGACCCATGTACTGTCTTCTTTTGACAATGTCTCTTAGCTAGATAAAGGTTAAGAAACAGTACTTTATGTCACTCAATCATTCTGTATTTAATGCAGCTGTGCCATAAGATAGGACTTCCAGCTAGAAGAAAGAACAAATGAATTAATATTTGATTAATAAATGAATAAAAAATAATGAATGGAAAAACATTAGGTATTTACTATGTGACAGCAACAGTGCTAAGCCCATAGAAGGAGTTACTATAGATATTACATCATCCAATTCTCTCAATTCATAGATAAAAAGAAACTGAGATGAAGAGAAGGTTGAATAGTAGAACTGAGATGTGAACACATTCTTAGATTTTAAATCTAGTGTTCTCTTTCAGCTATTCTACATAGTCTCATTCCAGCAAAACAGCTGCTCCCAAGAAAAATGGCCACATTTGCTAATATAATAAAAACCAATATAGACTTCCAGGAATCAAGATTGTGGAATAAGGAGTCAAGCACCATAACAATCCCATATTCTCCTCCAAACAACCATACATAATACCTCAAAACAAATTATAGAAGAGGAGAAACAGCAAAAATACAAAGTGAAATAGTTTTTTTAATGCAAGGAACTTAGAAGATGAGCAGGAAAGGTCTGTCTGACTTGGATAAAAGGGGAGCACAGTCTAGGACATAAAGTGTCACAGCAAGCCAACAGTAAGAATCACCTCAGTAAATCAGCAGGATATCCAGAGCTTCATTATGGTAGAGTAGGCAAATTCCAACACCAGGACCCACTATGTGCCTGAGCATAGCCAGAGGACTGAATAGATTCCAGTTCCCAGAGGGCTACATGCTTTAGGATAGCTCCAGAAAGTGCAGAAACACTGGACTGGCCTCAGCACACACCAGACACCAGCATTAAGTTCAGCGCCAGGTAAGCTGTCAGATCCCTAGAGTATCCAGCAGCCACAACCACCTCATATCTCCTAAAGGCGGCACCAGACATGAGAGTCTCTTATGGGTCTCAGAGAAACATAGTGTACCACCAGGTAAATAGTCAGAGTCTGCAGTCCTTGGCACAAGAAAGCTGAGACTGTTCCCCATCTACCCCAGGAGAAGAGCTCAATTTTAAAAGAAAGGGAAAAGGTCAAAAAAGATGAGCAAAAAAATATAACAAAATGTCCTGACCATGGAAAGTTATTATGATGCCAGGAAAGATCAAGACAGAAACCCAGAAGAGAAAAACAATGTCAAAACACTTATGGGCAAAGCCCCAAACAAAAATGAGAAGTAATTTGAAGCTCAAAAGGATCATGAAGGAGCTCAGAAAGGAGCTTAAAAATTACAAAAGAGACGCAGAAGAAATAATTGGGAAAACATGAGAGTGATGCAAGAGAATTATGAAAAAAAGAGTCAACAGCTTGGAAAAAGAAAACAAGTGCTTAAAAAATAGTGTTGGCCAATTGGAAAAGGAGATACAAAAATCCATTGAAGAAAATAATGCCTTAAAAAGTACAATTGGCCAAATGGAAAAGGAAATATAAAAGCTAACTGAGGAAAATAAATCCTTAAAAATTAGAATTGAGCAAGGAGAAAGCTAATGACTATAGGACACATCATGAATCAATCAAACAAATTCAAAACGATGAAAAATTAGAAGAAAATGTAAAATGCCTCATTGAAAAACTATTGACCAGGAAAATAGACCCAGGAGAGTCTATGTCAGAAACACTGAACTACCTAAAGGCCATGACCAAAAGGAGGACCTTGAACAGCGTCTTTCAAGAAATTATTAAGGAGAACTGTCTTGATATCCTAGAAACAGAGGCCAAAATAGTCATTGAAAGAATTCACTCTCCACATCAGGAAAGAGATCCTAGAATAAAAGCTCCAAGGAACATTATAGACAAATTTCAAAACTATCAGGTCAAGAAAACAAATACTGTACTGTATTTGTATTTGTATCTGGCCACTGGCAAGTGGCCAAAAAGAAACAATTCAAATATTGGGGAGCCACAATCAAAATTACACAGGGCTTATCAGCTTCAAAATTAAAGGATCAGAAGTCATGGGATGGGAAATTCCAGGATGCAAAGATGTGAGGAATACAACCAAGAATCACCTAACTGGTAAAATTAAGCTTCAAGGGAATACTTCAAGGGAAAAAACAAACAAACAAATGGTCATTCAATGAAATAGAAAGATTTTAAACTTTCATACAGAGAAGACTAGACTTGAATACAAATTCTGATCTCCAATACCAAGACCCAAGAGAAGCTGGAAAAGGGAAAAAGGAAAAAGAAAACATAGGTAATTCAGTTGAACTGAACTGTTTGCATCTCTACATGGGAAGATAATATGTATAATTCTTAAAAATTGTATTACTGATAGTACAGCTAGAAGGAATAGAAAGAAGGTACAGGTATAAGGTGAATTTGAAGTAATGACATAAAAATAATTAAGAGATGAAAAAGAGGAGTACACTAGGTGCAGAAGGTAGGGAGAGGTAGATTGGGGTAAATTATGAGGAGACAGTAGATGAATAGACACCAGAAACCTATTACAGTGGAGAAAAAAATGGAAGGGTGGGCAACTGACGTCATTTTGCACCTAATTTTCATCAGTACTTGCTCAAAGAGGGGATAATATACATAACCAGTTAAATATAGAAATCTATCTCACCTGAAAGTAGGAGAGGTAGGAGAGGAGAAGATTAAATAAAGGGGTAGGGTGCTGACAGAAGAGATGAAGACCAGAGGTTGGGGGATGGTAGATAGAAACACTGTTGAGGAGGGAAAAGGTGAAAGGAGAGAGGGAACAAATGAAAAGAAAAAACAAAATGGATACAAAGTTAGTAATCATAACTATGAATGGGAATTGGATAAACTTTCCCATAAAACAGAAACAGACAGTAAAGTGGATCAAAAACCAGAATCCTACAATATGTTATTTATAAGCAACACACTTGAAGCAGAGAGACACATACAGAGTAAAGGTAAGGGGATAGATCATAATCTTTACAATAATTATATAATAATAATTATGCTACAGTTGAAGTCATTAAAGCAAGGGTAGTAATCCTGACCTCAGATAAAGTAAAAATAAAAGCAGACTTAATTTAAAGGAAGTAAACTACATCTTTCTAAAAATGATATCAATACTAAATCATTAAAATGAAAATATCAATAATAAATATGTATTAGCAAAGTTGTGTAGCATCCAAATTATTAAAGTAGAAGTTATGTGAGTTACAAGAAGAAATAGAGAGGAAAACTATATTAGTGAGGGACCTTAATTCTTCCCTCTCAGAACTTAATAAATCCAAATAAAACTATAAACAGGAAAGAAACTAAGCAGATGAATAGATTATTAGAAAAGTTAGATATGACAATCCTTTTGAGAAAAGTGAATGGGAACAGAAAGAGTATAACTTTTTCTCAGCAGCACATGACATCTACACAAAAACTGATCATGTATTAGGGCATGAAAACTTCAAAATTAAATGTAATAAGGCAGAAATATTAAATACATTCTTTTCAGATTACATTGCAATAAAAATTACATTCAACAAAGGAGAGTGGAAAGATAGATTAAAAATTAATTGGAAACTGCACAATCTAATACTAAAGAATAAATAGGTCAAAGAACAAATCATAAAAACAATCAATAATTACATGAAAGAGAATAACAGAAATGAAAAACCATCCCCAAATTTATGGAATGCAGTAAAGCAGAAGTTAGAGGAAAATTTATTTCTCTAAATTCTTATATCAGCAAAATAGAGAAGATCAATAAGTTGGACATACAGCTAAAAGAAAAGAAAAGAAAAACCTCAGAAAAGAACAAATTAAAAATCCCCAATTGAGTATCAAATTGAAATTTCTAAAAATTAAAGGTAAGATTAATAAAACTGAAGTAAAAAATAATAGTTATTGAACTAATAAGTAAAACTAGGAGCTGGTTTTATGGGGAGAAAAAAACACAATAAGACATATGTCTAATTATAGACCAATTTCCACGCAAAATTTTGAACAAAATACTAACAAGGCAAGTACTAAAACATATCACATAAATTACATACTATGATCAGAAATATATACAATGAATATGGGATTGGTTCAACATTAGGAAAACTATAAATTTAATTGATCACATCAATAGCAAAAGCGACAGAATTATTTCAGTACGTGCCGAAAAAGCTTTTGACAAAATACAGCACCCATTCCTATTAAAACCAATAGAGAGCACAGGAAAAAAGGGAACATTCCTTAAAATAATAAGCAGTATCTATCTAAAACCAACACCAAGCATTAATTTTAATGAGGATTTGCTAGATGACTTTCCAATAAGATCTGCTGTGAAATAAGGATGCCCATTATCATCACTTATTCAATATAGTATGTTAGCTATAGCAATAAGAGAAGATAAAGAAATTGAAGGAATCAGAATAGGCAATGAGGAGACAAAAGCATCACTCTTAGCAGATGGCAGGATGGAATGCTTAGAGAATCAAATAAAAAACTACTTGAAATAATGAGCAACTTCAGCAAAGTTGCAGGGTATAAGATAGACACATAAATCACCAGCATTTCTTTTTATGACCAACAAAGTCCAGCAGCAAGAGATAGAAAGAGAAAGTCCATTTAAAAATAATTGTAGACAGTATAAAATACTTGGGAGTCTACCTGCCAGGAATAATATGAACACAATTGCAAAACACTTTTCACACAAATAAAGTCAGGTCTAAATGATTGGAAAAATATCAGTTGCTCATGGGTGAGCAGAAGAAATATAATAAAAATGACAATTTTACCTAAATCTACTTATTCAGTGCCATACAAATCAAATTACCAAAATATTTTATAGAGCTAGAAAAAAATGATAACAAAAGTCACCTGGAAGAACAAAAGGTCCAGAATATTAAGGGAATTAATGAAAAGAAATGAGAGGGAAAGTGGTCGAACCTTATCACATCTAAAATTGTATTATAAAGCAGCAATCATCAAAACTATTTGGTACCATCTAAGAAATCAAATGTTGGATTAGGGTAATAGATTAGGGACACAAGACACAGTAGTCAATGACTACAGCAATTATAGTTTTATAAACCCATAGACTGCAGCTCCTGGGAGAAGAGCTCACTATTTGACAAAAACTCCTAGGAAAACTGGAACAGCAAAAATCAGGCATAGATCAACATCTTACACCATGCACCAAGATTAAATCAAAATGGATACACAATTTAACATAAAGGGTTATACTATAAGAAAATTAGGAGAGCAAGAAATAGTTTACCTATCATATCTATGGAAATGGAAGAATTTATGAGAAACAAGAGATAGAGACCATTATGAAATGCGAAATGGATAATTTGGATTACACTAAATTACAAAGCTTTGCACAAGCAAAGCCAATGCAACGAAGATTTGAAGGAAAGCAGAAAGCTGAGAAATAATTTTTATAGCGATTGTCTCTGATAAAAGTTTCATTTCTAAAACACATAGAGGACTGAGTCAATTTTATAAGAATGCTAGTCATTCTAAAATTGACAAATGATCAAAGCATATGAAAAGACAGTTTTCAGAGGAAGAAATTAAAACTAACTATAGTCATATAAAAAAATTCTCTAAATCAATTTTGATTAGAAAAATCCAAACTAAAACAGCTCAGAGATGCCACCTTACACCAATCAGATTGGTTAATAATGAAAACACACAAAAAAGAAAATGATAAATGTCAGAAAGGTGGGAAAGTCGGGACACCAATGCACTGTTGGTAGAGTTGTGAACTGATTCAACCATCCTGGAGAGCAAATTGGAACTATATCCAAAGAGCAACCAATCTGTGCATAACCTTTGATCCAGCAATAGCATTACTAGGTATGTATCCCAAAATAGATCATAAAAAGGGGGGAAGAGGACCTAAATATGAAAAATATTTATACCAGCCCTTTTTCATGATGGCAAAGAATTGGAAATTGAGGGAATGCCCATGAATTAGGGAACAGCTGAACAAGCTGTGATATATGAATATAATGGAATACTATGGTGCAATAAGAAATGATAAACAGGCAGATTTCCAAAAAACCTGGAAAAACTTGCATGGATTGATACAAAATGAAATAAGCAGAACTAGGAAAACATAGTACAGAGTATCAGCAACATTGTGTGATGCTCAACTATGAATGATCCAGCTCTTCTCATCAACGTGATGATCCAACACAAGGACAAAGACTCCAGAAGGAAAACACTATCCACATCCAGATAAAGAACTGATGGAATATGAACGCAGATCAAAGCATATTTTTCTACTTACTTTATTCTTTTTTTTCTTTTGATATGTTTCTTCTTTCACAACTGGGACTAATACGGAAATATGTTTTACATGATAACATACATATAACCTACATCAAATTGCATACCACTTTAGGAGGAGGGAAGGGAAAAATTTGGAACTCAAAATCTTATAAAGATGAATGCTAAAATTTGTCTTGTCACATAATTGGGAAAAATAAAATACTATTAAAAATAAAAACCAATATATGTGTTGAAAGCTAACTAGAATTGTTGTGTACCTTATGATAGTTGCGAACTTTGGCAAGGCTAGAGAAAGATAATAACCTAATGCAAGGAGGTCAGAAACTACCTCTTTTATGTTACATGATTGCTCCCCTCTGCCCCAAAGATGAAACAGTGTAGTTTCTATGTTCCCCTACCAACCTGAGCCTAAGATTCTAACTGTGATCTTCATCATCCAGTCTGTATACTATATAGACCTGTTGTTCAGAGTAAGCCTCCAAAAAATTGTGGTGGATCAGATCTTCAGGAACTGTATTTATTATTTCTTTTCTTGGTGTGCTTAGGGAGCTGTAAGCACCTGTAACTGTGTAGGTGTGTTTTTCTGCTCTTGTTGGTTTGGTTACTGAAAGAGTCTTTGATGAAAACCACATCCTTTCACTCAGTTTTGGGAAAGTTTATTAAAATGGCCTCAGCACTCACAATGAAACCCCCCAAATATTTGATTCAAATGGGCCTTCCTGACTTTGTATTTTCTGTTACCAAGTTATAAATATGTCTTTTACTATTAGCTGTAAATTCAGTTTTAAAAGCTGTGTGGAAAGATCAGTAGGATAGGCAGTGAGCCATAACATGTAAAAGGAGGAATATTGATTTCTTTCAGAATGATAAAACGAGTCCTAAATTCAACCAATAGGAGTTATGATCTTGAGAGTTATAAGTATTTCATACATGCTCACCCATCTGATTAAAAATACCTAGAAACTTCATGATGCTTTCAGTTCTTCATACTTTGGTTATGTAACGGTGAGGGCTTGTTTTTCTGACTTGTTATATTCATTCTTCACCTTCATTATTTCACTCCTTTTTAGAAAGGAAAAACAACCAAGCAAAACAAGGATCCTTCAATTCTTTGGTAGATCTATAATTTCATTGGAGTGGATGCTTCTCCCAAGAGGCAGATGAGAGATCAGCTTCAACTGCTCATCCTGAACACAATCAACCCACCAACAGGCAGCTGGTGTTGCAGTGTACAGAGGGATGTCCTGGAATTAGGAAGACCTGAGTTCAAAATCTAGCCTTAGACACTTAATGGCTATGTGATTATGGGCAAGTCACATAACCTGTGTCTGCCTCAGTTTCTTTAATTATAAAATAGGGATAATAACAGTACTTACCTTGCAGGGTTATTATGAAGATCAAATCGGGGAATGTTTGTAAAGTTCTTAGAACAGTGCCTAGCACATAGTAAGCATTATTAAATGTTTAGTCCCTCCTCCCCCTCAAGCAATTTCTGCCATGATCTTTAATAATTTCCTTATAAAAAATCTTCCAGGCACACTGGTGGCCTCTGTATGGGTCCTTTCATATTAGATGGGTATTAGTGCAGCATACAGGGATGCTTCATTTTTGATGTATGACCAGCTTACCTCCTTGTCTGGTCAGACATGCCTTTGGTGATGTCTTTGATGTGACTTCCCAAACACAAGTCCTCATTGACAGCAAGCTTCAACACAAAGCAGATAAAACATCAGGAACTATTGCTAAACATTACTTATATTGGACTATTAAACTATCAGCTACTTAGAGGTAACAGCTCAGATGTCATCTTCTTCATGAAGCTCTCCTTTGCTTCCCAAGAGCTGGTGATCTCTTCTTCTAATTTACCATGAGAGTCTTCCTGGATCTTTGCTAAATCACTCTCTATCATTATATCATGGTTATTTGTGTGCATGTCTGTACTAGTTTATAAGCTCTTTGAAGGTAGGAATTCTATTTTTGTACGTCCAGAATAGAGCACTATGCCTTACACATCGTTGAGTTTACATAATTGCTTTTCCCTCTTTGTGGAATCTACAGTCTAGGAGGGGGATTTGAACAATTTTAGTCAAGTATATTATTGAGGGGATATAAACAAAATGCTTCAGGGCTTGAGAGAAGAAAGTCATCTGTTTGTGACTGGGCTAGAGATGGAAGAAAACTTCATGTAGCAGATAATTTTTTTTTTTTTGGTATTTGTTGAAGAATGGGGTATAATTGCAAAAGGCAAAGATGATATGGAAAAGTATTACAGGTGAATATAGTGTAAACTTCCTGGAGCCAAAAAAATGTGGAAATAATCAAATGCCAGCTTTCCACAAGGTTGGTATGTGTGCCAGGGAGTAGCATGATATGAATCTTAAAATATAAGTTGAAGACATATTTGAAGGAAAAGATTTAAAGTTAGGAGATGTGTTGAGAAAACAATGAGCCAGACAAAAGGTTATGACTGCTTGACTTAGAGTGGTATAGAAGCAGGTAAAGAAAAAATAGAAAAAAATGCAAAATATTACTCAATCAATCAGAAAACATTTACTCAGCATTTACTACCTCTTAGTCACTGGGATAAGAAATTCAGTTTCACAAGAATGGTAAAAATAGCCCCTGCTCTCAAATAACTAATATTCCAATGGTAGAGACAACATATGTGTATATGTGTGAAATACATATATATGTACATGTGTATACATACACATACATATATTTGTATTTATGTATGTAAAAAGGTAATATAAGATACATGTAATTTAGATAGAAAGTAATGTTAGAGTAGAGAGTATTAGTAATAGGGAACCTACAAAACTCTCTTGCCAGAGGTGGCATTTCAGCTGACTTATGAAAGAAATCCAAGATTCAAAGATATAGAAATAAAGAAAGAGAAAATTTGAGGCACAAGGGACAACCATTGCAAAGGCCCAGATCCATAAAATGGAGACACTTGCATAAGAAACAGCAAATAGTCCAGTACAAGTAGACTTTAGGGTCGACAGAAGAGAATGATATAAAAGGAAATAGAAGGGGCACCAATATATTTTAAATGTCAAAGACAGAAGCTTATATTTGATGCTAGAGGTACTAGGGAGCCCCTGGAACCTAATGAATGGATGTGGTCGGGTGACATGGTCAGGTATTTGCTTTAGAGAAATTATTTTGGCGTCTAAGGGGAGGGTATATTGGATTGAGGAAAGACTTGAGGCAGGGCCACTGTATAGCACTATTGCAGGTTTCTGAGGCCTGGCTTGGGGAGGTGGCTGTGTGAATGGATAGGAACATGTAAAAAAAAGATGTAGATGGAACAAGATCCCATGTATTTCAAGGGGTTATCTTCCACATGTAGAATGGGTGTGTCATGGCAGTATAAATGACAAGTTTTGGAAACCGATTAGAAACATAGGCTACATGAGAGTTGAAGAGTTGACAAGAACATAGAAAATGTAAGCCTGGAATGGTTTGATGGGGAATAAGAGTTCTGTTTTGGGCATGTTGAATCTGAAATGACTAGAATATATTCAGTTATTAAATTGCTGGAATCTAAGGGCAGTAATGCACATAAGGTATAAAATAAATGCAAAGTAATCTCCAAAGGGAAGGAACCAACAGCCTCCTACAGGTCCAAGTTATCCAGTAGATTATGTGGGAGTGGAGCTCAGAGAAAGGACTAGAGAGAGACCTGGAAATCATCAGCATAAAAATGACAATCAAAACCAATGAAGCTTATGAAAATACCAAGTAAGATAGTGTTCAGAGAAAAGAAAAGAGGGTCAAGGAGAGAAACTTTGGGTATTCCCGCAATTATTCATGAGTAGAGGAAGATCCAACAAAGGAGAGAAAGAAGGAAGGAATGGTCAGACAGATATCAAGAGAACCGAGAAGTGGAAGTGTCATGGAATCTATGGGAAAAGAGTATGTAAGGGGGTGGAAGTGGGAAGAAAAAGTCATCAGTGGTATCAAATCCTAGAGAAAAATCAAGAGGACTGAGGATTAAGGTAAAGCTTTTAAACTGAACAATTGAATTGTTTCATTTGAATAATGTCATAATTTAGTGTAATTTATTAAAGGTAGAATCCACAGGATTTAGCAACAATAGGAGTAATGCAAAAAGCAATGACTCCAGGAGTTCTGCTCTAGGGCAGTGATATATGGGCATATGTATTTCTTTCCCCTGCCTGTACTTTAGCTAGACTCTTCCATTATTTTTTTTTTTCATTCCTAGGTTACCAAGCTCAGGATCCTGCCACTATGTCAATGTTTTGTAGGGCCTATGTTCTTCTATCACAGCTACTAGCTACAAGTTCAAGACAGAAAACAAAGCATAGAGAAATATCATAAGGTAAAATGGTTCAAAAGAAAAAAAATAGGTCTATTTCTGCAGCTACTCCTTCAGTGACCCCAAAGGGGGTCATTCCTTTCAAGATTATATAATCCCAAGCTTCAGGTGTTAATAATTTTCAAAATATCACTAATCACTAGGGACTACTGAGAAATTACTGAGAACCAAGACAGAGTAGTATCATAGAAAACTAAAGGAAAGAGCATACCAAGAAAAAGAGAGTTATTGAAAAGCCCCAAAGCTTCAGAGAGATCAAGAGTGATGATGACTGAGAATAGCCCATGAGATTTGACAATTAAGAGATCACTGGTAACTTTGGGGAAGTAAGTTTCAGTTGAATGATTACTTCCAAAGTCCAGCTCCATAGTTAGGAAGAGAATGAGAAAAAAGGAAGTGAAATACATTTTATGTTTATGTGTATTTAAACTGCTGTAAACCACAGTGCAGAAAAGAAAAGTAGCAAAATTTTAATATAAAAATAGCTATATCAGCTATTCAAATGTAAGTTCCACTTGATTTCATTTTCTTTAATTATAATTTTAATATATTTTGTATATGTGAAAAGGGATTATTTGAATTTTGAGGAATATAGAATTACTATATCTGAAATTTAAAAGACAAGGTACTGTGAAATATAAAGGGAGTATTAATGTTCCATTCTCTGTTTTTTTTTGTACTACCAACATAAATAATATTTTTTAACAATTTAATCCCTGGTGTAAAACACAGCAAAAATTTTCTTTAAAATTACCTATTTCATGAAACTGAGTATCATTATCAGGGACTCCCATGAAGGGCCGTTAAAACATGAAACACTAAAATAGAGTTTCAATCTATGAAAAATTTTTATTCACTGTGTGTTATTCTTGGATACAAGCTGTTTCAAAAAAGGACAACATTGCCAATTTTTCTTAGATTATATATTATTGGAGAGTGATAGTAGGCTGTTTGATGTATTCTTACTTCTGAATTTCTGCTATTGGATAGTACTGTAAAGACTATCTGAAAATGAAGCTATGGATATTTCTGACATTTTGAGGGATTGCAAGAAGCATAGAAATGAGGTGAACCATCATGTCAATAGCTTAAAATGTTTTCTGGAATATCTTAGGAACAGTGTTGTGAATAGGCAGGAGGATGCATGGAATAATTCATTTTTTAACTGTCAGTGGTCTCAGGCTGCTAGAAATATAATGGGAGACATTATTATGGACTATAATGCTTATCTAATTTTAGACAGACATTTTAGCTCTGTACAGTTCCGTGTTTTAAATCACAATGCTTTTGAAAAGTACTAGGAGTAATAACAGCATTGTTACCTTTATCTTATAATAGGAGATATGAAATTAGCTAGGAATACCACATTTGACCATAAAGAATATAAAGAGATGGTTGCTAGGCCTGAACAGAAAGAGATGGTGCTGGATACTATGAAGAATCTTCTCAGGGACTCGTTGGACAATAAGCAAATACACAAATGTATCTTCTCTATCCATTATCCTAAAATTTTATCAACAAATCCTTACATTTCTCATGAATTTTGCAATATATTTTAAAATGGGAGCTCTACTAAAAAAAATTTACCCAGGGTCCACCTTATTTAGAACTCTGCTTGTATATATCTAGTTATTTCCACATCCTCTCCCTTCTAGAATTTAATCTTCTTGAATGTAGAGTTTTTTAAAAAAAAAAGACTTTCTTTGTATTCCAAGTTTTTAAATTAGTGCATAGCTTATAGCAAATACTTGGTAAATATGGATTGATTGATTGAGATTGATGAGGAAAGAATACAGAGGGATAATCATTTTATTCCTGATTGCTAGGCCTCTCTCAACGCAGATCAAAATGATATCAACCTTTATCTGTGTACATACATGTATATGATGTATTTAAGTGTATACACACATATAGCATTAATCTAGCAGTCTAGTAACCCTGTCATAAAAGGAAATACTCTTTTCTATTCTCTCATATATATATATATAATATATATATATATAATATATATATATATGGAAACGTGAATATCTAGCTAGAGAAATATTTAAAAAGCAATATGGCTTCTCTTGAACATGAGAGATTCAAATCATTCATAGTAAATTAAAACTGAATCAATCATAGTAATAGGATAGTTAGATCAGAGAAAGTAAGAGCTGGAAATGATCTTGGAGATCCTCTAACAACTTCCTTTTGTTGAACAGGAAGAAATCCAAAACACAGAAAAAGTAGATAATGACAAAACTGATATTAGCAATAAGTGGAAAATCAGGGTTTCAAATGAAAAATGTGTAATAGTGGATACAATGCTCAACAGTAGTCAGAACATACGGGTTCAAATCCTGTATAGGCTAATGACTACATATATGAGCCTGGCCAAGTCACTTAAAGTTCTCAAGCCTATTTTATCATTTATAAAACAGAAAGTTTTTGGACTACATGATTTTTAAGACCTCTCAAGATCAAATCCATGATTCAGTGACATTAAATTCCATGACCACTCTATTATGCAGTTCTTATGTCTTTTAATATATTTTTATGGAAATTATTTTCAAACTTTGTTTAGGCTCTAGTAAAAAGTAAGCTTTATAACAAAAAAGTCTTTTCTAGGCTATGCTTGATTGACATAGTGCTATTTTTCTCCCTTCTGCCCCCGGTAATTTTTGCATCTAATTTAAATTTACTGGCTATTTCCTATGAGAATGAAACCAAGAGGGGCTTGTGTGTTCTTACGAGTGAAAACTGAGTTTGAAATTAATTTTCCCAGAGGAAAGAAGGTTTCTGTATGGCTCACATTACGTATAGAAGTTTAGGCTGTGTGAAAGTATTTAAATTACCACAAGCAGAATCTATCCTAGAATAAAGAGAGGTGATGATTAAAATATCTTCCTGAACAGGAGGAGAGCAACTCCCTGCTTAATGGGATTAAATGCTACTTTAAAAAAATTGTAAGGGATTCAATTCCCATACCCATATAAGTGTGCATATATGGATATAAATATGTAATAATATTTATAGAGTGCTTAGCACAGTTCCTGGCCCATGGTAGATGCTTAATAACTTATTTCCTTGGAATAAGTGAGTCTTCCTTTCATTGGATCTGGCTTCAGTAGGGAATAACATTTCCTGTAGGAAAGCTGGGGGTGTGTGTGTGTGATAAGAGATGGGGGATAATAGGAGGGACAGCAGATCTGGGGAAGAGGAAATTAGAAGCAAACACTTTGGTGGAGGGACAGGTCAAAAGAGAGAATAGAATGGAGGGCAGGACAGGATAAAGAGAAATATAGTTAGTCTTTCACAACATGACTGCTATGGAAGTGTTTTGCACGACTACGTATGCATAACCTATATTGCCTTCATAATGGCAGTGAATGGAAAAAGAGGAAGGGAGAGAATGTGGAACTCAAATCTTTAAAAACGAATTTTAAAAATTGCTTTTACATGCAACTAAGAAATAAGATATCTAGGAAACGGGATATAGAAATTTATCTTGCCCCACAGGAAAATATAAGAGAAGAGAGTAAGGGGCGGGGCATGACAGAAGGGAGGGCAGAATGGAGGAAAGGGTAATCAGAGTGCAAGCTATCTTGAGGTGGGGGAGGGGGAGATAATTTCAATATGGGGAGGGGGAGATAATTTCAATATGGGGAGAAAATTTCAAAATTTTGTGGAAGTGAATGTTGAAAACTGAAAATAAATATTTTTTTAAAAAATTTGTTCCCTTTCACAATTCATATACATATGCATGTATACATTTAACGTATATGCATATACATTGTGCATATAGGTATATATCTCTATTTATCTATCTATGCATGTACACATATATCCACTAGTAGAACTGAATTGTTAGTGTGCCTTTTAAAGCAAATTAATTAACAGATATTTATTGAGTACCAACTATGTGTTGCTTATTGTACAGTGTATTCAAATTGTATACATACATTGAATTAAAAAGGTTTTGTACAAATGCAACAAACAGTCAAGATCAGAAGCAAAGCAGAAAAATTATAGACAGCTTCTCAGATAAAGATTCCATAACTAAAATATCTAAAGAACTTTGTTAAATCTGTAAGAATATGAGTCATTCCCCAATTGATAAATGGTCAAAGGATATGAACAGTTTTGAGAGGAAGAAATCAAAACAATTTATGGTTATATGAAAAAATTGACTTGATAAATTCACATTAAAAGAAACTTGAGGTATCATTTTATACCCATCAGACAAACTAAAAATAATTGAAGAGAAAATTAACACACGTTGGAAGGGATGTGGAAAAATTGGGACACTAATTCACTGCTGGTGGAAGTGTGAACTGATCCAACTATTTTGGGGAGAAATTAGGAATTGTGCCCAAAGTGTTATTAAACTTTTTATAGTCTTAAACCCAGTAATATCATCACTTGGTCCACTTCTAAAATTATTAGGGAAGAAAGGAAAAGAACCTGTATGTTTTAAAATATATAAAAGCTCCTTTTTTGGCATCAAAGAACTGGAACTTGTGGAGATGCATTTCAGTTGAAGAATGGGTGAACAAGTTGTGGTATGCAATCCTGAGGGAATTCTACTGTGCTATTAGAAATAATGAGCTCACTGAGTATAGAAGACCATGGATACGTTTGCATATAATAATGAAGAACAAAGTCAAGAGAAACAAAAAAAATTAAAAAAAAATCATTGTATACAGTGACAGCAATATTATTGTAAGACAACATCAAGCTACTAAATCATTTTGAGTATTATAAATACCCAAATTAATTATAAAGGACATATGAAGGAAAATGCTCTCTGCATCAAGAGAAGTGATAAATAGAAATATGTTTAGAATGATTTTGCATATGATATGTATATCATATGCAAAATCATTCTGTGTGTATATACATACACACACATACCTACACACGCCTATATATTTTTGTCTAATGGTAGTCATCTCTATGATAGGAGAAATGGGAAGAGAAAAATGGGAAAAATTACATGATAATGTTAATATAGATTTAAAAGGAATAGCAAGTTTTACACAATAGATTTGCAGTATCATATGCAATCATCTTTTTTTTATTCTGTTATGCTATAGAAATACTTATTTATTTTATAAATTAAAATAAAATATTTCAAAGGATATACAGAAAGATATAAAATAAGACCCTGTTCCTAATGAGTTTAGATCAGGTATGGATGTAGAATATATGAATAAAGATATTATATAATAAATATACAATTATATAACAAATATATACTACATTTATAATATATAATTATAATGAAGTTATAATAATAACAATTTGATTAAACTAAAAAAAAACTATTTTTGTCCACTTCATACTAGTCCATGGGATATTAACCATAAAAGATTGAACATAGAATAATGGTTTGTCCCAGCAGTTTCTCTCTGGAAAGAGAGAGAGAGAGAGAGAGAGAGAGAGAGAGAGAATAAAATACCTTCCAAAGCTCTCCAAGTACCTTAGACATATTAGGGTTAAGTGATAGTATAAGAAGGAGGGGTGATTTGAAAGCAGCTATTTTTTTATTTCATTTCTAACCCCCTAACTGCTATTAACATCAATACATGTTGAGTGACCATAAAAGAACTTGGAGGAACAAGAATTTTTTTTCATGTAATCTCTATGCTAGAAACTATTTCTTAGAGAAAATCAATATCATTGCTTATAAGATTTAGCAAGCCATGGTTTCCCTTAACTTTTAATTAAAGCTTTCCAGTTGCATGAACAAGTTATATGCTAGTCCTTAGCAAGGACTCATCTGGATTTTCACTCCATTTGCACCAGACTCTTGGCATTAATGGATATGGACTTGGAAGGGATCATGATGGGGCTCTAACAAATGACTGATTTACTAATTAGCCTTGCCTTCCCATTTAACAGAAGCAGAAAAAAGCCTAGGTATGGAAGTGACTTGTCTCCTGTCACAGAAATATTAAGTAGATTCAAAAGGATTCAAAATCAGGCCTTCTGACATTAAATGAATGCAGTGTTTTTTCCACTAAATCACTGTCTGGCATGCTCCAGCATAAAAGAAAAAATCTTTAAAAATGTCTAGGCCTGAGCAGTTCTACTTTATTAAAGTTTAGAAAGATAGAGTTCTGTGTGATTGTAACAATAAACACCCCGACATCTACAGGAGGTTCTGCTATCAGATCTGTATTCATAAAAGGTAAGCAACATTCAAGGGGTTAACAATCACTTTAATCAAGCACATGTATCATTCCTTTAACCAAGCACATATATCATTCACCTAGTTCAGGGAAGTCAACACCCTGAACTTCAAAGAAAATACGGAGAAATCAAAAGATAACAGAAATGGCTTCCTCTGCCTGAATTCACCAGACAAGTCCAACTGTCTGACTGTAGTTACCAGACAGAGAAGCACTGACATCTGGGTTTTCAAAGCTGAGGGCTCCTTAAAGTGGCTTCCAGAGACCTCATCTGACACTCAAACCTTCTTATATAAACTAAGCCCCAAACTAAAACCTCACCCTCAGAGTATTTATATACTTTTTTTAGAACCAGAGAGCATAACCCTTGGACCCAATGCCTCAATAGAAAAAACAAGAGGTACTTGGGAACTTGTTGCAAAATAACTCCCCTAGTCAAGCTTCCCACAATGAACAGGCCCATCAATGTGTGGGAAAAATCTTCTTTAATCACATTACTCAATTGCAGGCACTTTTAGTCAATCAAAACCAGCAAAAGATCTTAATTTGATTGCATCGCAGTGGTCATCCTTTGCAAATACAAATATATTATCTACATGCACTAAGGAAGTACATTTTAAATGGCTGTTGAAATCATAGACTTCTTCGATTGAACGTTGTATCTTTTGACTATTTACTAAGAAGGGTGGGTAACTAGAGAATCTTTGTGACACTTTGTAACATACAGATTCAGTTTAATTTGCCTGGTGGAGAAACTAAAACTAATCCCAGCAATTGTATTTCTGAGACAAACATCAGGTGACACTGAAAAAACTTCATGTGGGAATTCATCCTCTGTCTTTGACTTGTGCATTTTTCCCTGAATCATAATTGGGAATTACAGTATCTAAAGCAAATTGAATTGTGGACCAAGTGGGGTGGTATCTAAATTATGACTATTCCTATTTGACTGTGGGATATTAGAGTCAGAGATCATGGCAGTTGAGGTGGTTGAGGTATCAAGAATTTAAGTTATTTAAATTTTAAAGTTTGAGTTATGTGATGAAATAACTGTTAGTCAAATACTGAACTTACTGGAGGTGAGGAAATATAACATGGATGTAAAAAGATAATATGAGCAGTGATCTGGACAGTGGAGAGAACTTTAAAGAAGAGATGGCTCCTGAGTGATGACTTCAAGATGGTACACAAATGACAATGTGGAGAAAAGAGCATTCTACCTATCTCCTGGCCCAGCATTCAAGGGAGTATGAGAGAAATAATAGCTAGTAATAGACAGAAGCCATCCTTTGAAAGGGTACTAAGAATGACATTGTTTTTGAGAAAAAGCTGAGCTCCTTGAAGGGAAGGGAATAGGAGAGGATCAAGAGCTAGGATAAAAGTAGATTAAAAATCAAACATTATTATTGAAAGTATATAGAGGAGACTAGGGCTAAATTGAGTTGGAATGAGGATATGAGGAATAATAGCAATGAAAGGGATTTGGAAGGGATATAGGGAAGAAGATATGAGAGTTTTTCAGGAAGTCCATTCTACATAGGTTTAAGTCCCTTACTATAACAGCAGGACTCCTCTATTTATACTTTGCCAATATATATGCATCTAAACAAATGAGAGAACCAAGGGAATAATTATCTTTCCCAATGTGGGTTAGGGGGAGAGTTCCTGACCAAATAAGAAATAGAATTTCAGAAGATAAAGTGCATAATTTTAAACACTATCTTTTTAAGTACACAAACAAAACCAATTCAATTAAAAGGAAAATAGTTGTGTGCAGGGGGTGAAATTTTTGTAGCAAATTTCTCTGTAAGTTTTGAGTGCAAAATATAAAGAAGGAATTCAAATATACAAAAACAAGAGCCACACTCCAAAGAGTAAGTAGTCAAAAGATACACCGTTCAATCAAAGAAGTCTATGATTTCAACAGCCATTTAAAATGCTTCAAATCACCAATAATTTAATAAATGCAAATTAAGACAACTCGGAGTTCCTAGCTCACATTAATCAAATAAGAAAAAATGACAAAATGGAAAAATTATGATTGTTTAAGGTATGAAAAGAATACAGGTGTATTGGGTATACTTGGTGTAAATGTGAATTGGTCCCACCCATTTGTTAAAATACTTGGAAGTTATTGCTCAAAAGTCAATAAACTATATGTACTATCTGTTCCAGAAATAAGACTACTTGACTTATGCAGTAAAGAGATTAAAGAAAGTAGAAAAGGACACAAATGAAAAAAGAAACATTTATTGCAGCTGTTTTTGTAATGGCAAAAAAAATGGAAATTAAGGATAGGTCCATCAATTGGAATGTTGGAACAAATTATGGAATATGAGTGTATTAGAATGTTTTATGCCATAAGAAATTATGAAAGGGATGGCTTCAGAAAAGCCTGTAAGGACCTCTATGAATTGATGTTGAGTGAAATGAACTGAAACAGGAGAACAATTAATAGAAAAATAACCACAATATAAGGACAAACATATGTAAAAGAATTAATGTAATGATTGACCTTAATACCAGTGGATCAATGAGGAAACATGATACCTACCTGCAGAAAGAGATGTTAGACCCATTGTACAGAATGAGATATACATTTTGGTACCTGGACAATGTGTGAATCTGATTTGCTAGATTATTTATATTTGCTGTGTAAGTTTAAAATTTGCTTTTCAACTTTTTAGGTGAAAAGTTGGAAGCAAGAGGAGGCTAACAATAATAGGATTATCAGAAGAGTCAGAGGTGGAGCCAAGGTGGTAGAGTAAAAGCAGGGACTTCTAGAGTTCTTCTCCCTAATCCAGCAAAATACCTGTAAAAATTATTCTCAGCAAGCCACAGGATGATGGAGTTAAATAAATCTCCAGTCCAACATAGACTGAAAATTTGACAGAAAGTGTCTATTGTGCCAGTGTGGGAGGAGAGGGCAGTCCAGCATGGATCCCACCAGCACAGATGGAACTGGAGCAGGCCTAGGGGAACTAAATTTCTGGCATCTCTGGCAGTTTCCAGAGTTTACAATCCAAAACACTGAGGACAAATTGAAAGGTCAGTGGAAAAAACCTGTGGGATCTGTGTGAGAAAGTGGAGAGGTCTGATAGCCCCAGAATGGAAGAGGGGACAGAGGAGCCACAACAACCACAGCAGCAACAAGGACAGTGGCAGCAGATGTTTCTGGAGATCTAAGCCCACAGACTATAGGGGGATCAGATACCAGTATACCTCCCACCTCGACAGGAAGCAGAAAAATACCTTGGCAAAGAGTTTAAAAGTCAAGTAAATGACAGGGGAAATGAGCAAAAACTGGAAAAAGAATCAGACTATAGGATTTTATTTTGATGACAAGGAAGACCAAAATATACAATCAGAAGACAAAGTCAAAGCTGCTACATACAAAGCCTCCAAGAAAAAATGTGAATTGATCTCAGATCATAGAAGAACTCAAAAATAATTTTGAAAATCAGTAAGAGAAGTGGAGGAAAAATTAGGAAGAGAATGTGACTGATGTAAGAAAATCATGAAAAAATAAGACAACTGTTTGCTAAGGGGGACCCAAAAAATGTTGAAGAAAATAGCACCTTCAAAGTAGACAAATCCAAATGGCAAAAGAGATCCATAAGGCCAATGAGGAGAAAAATGCTCTAAAAAGCATAATTGACCAGATGGAAAAGGAGGTCCAAAAGCCCACTGAAGAAAGCAATTCCTTAAAGATTAGAATGGAGCTGATAACAGCTAATGACTTTATGAAAAATCAAGAAATTATAAAATAAAACCAAAGGAATGAAAAAGTAGCAGACAATGTGAAGTTTCTCATTAGAAAAACCACAGACATGGAAAATAGACCCAGGAGAGACAATTTTTAAATTATTGGACTACCTGAAAGCCATGATCAGAAAAAGAGCCTAGACGTCATCCTTCAAGTAATTATCAAAGAAAATTGCCCTGATATTCTGGAGTTGGAAGGCAAAATAGATATTGAAAGAATCCACCAATCACCTTCTGAAAGAGATCTCCAAAGGAAAACTCCTAGAAATATCGTAGTCAAATGGCAGAGTTCTCAGGTCAAGGAGAAAATATTTCAAGCAGCCAGAAAGAAATCATTTGAGTATTATGTATACACAATCAGAATTATACAAAATCTAGTAACTTCTACATTAAGGGATCAAAGGGCTTGGAATATGATATTCCAGAGGCCAGAGGAGTTAGGATTAAAACCAAGAATCATCTACCCAGCAAAACTGAGTATAAATACTTCAGGGGAAAAAATGGTAATTCAATGAAATAAAGGATTTTTAATAAAAAGACCAGAGCTGAATAGAAAATTTGACTTTCAAACGCAAGAATCAAGAGAAGCATGAAAAGGTAAATAGGGAAGAGAAATCAAAAGGGACTTATTAAAATTGATCTCTTTACATTCCTACATGGAAAGGTAATATTTGTAACTCTTGAGACTTTGCTTGGTATTTGGGTAGTTAGAAGTATTAAATACATATAATATGACAGAAGACACAGGGTGAGTTAAATATGAAGGGATGATATCCAAAAAAATAAAATTAAGAGGTAAGAGATGAATCTAGTAGGAGAAAGACAAAGGGAGAAATGGAATGGGGTAAATTATCTCTCACATAAAAGAGGCAAGATAAATTTTTTTCAATGGAGGGGAAGAGGGGGGGAGGTGAGAGGGAAAGAGTGAACCTTACTGTCATTGGATTTAGCTTAAGGAAGGAATAACAAGCAAACTCAGTTTGGTATAAAAATCTATCTTATACTATAGGAAAGTAGGGGGTGGAGGGATTAAGTGGGGGAAGATGATACAAGGGAAGCAAATGGGAGGAGGGAGTAATTAGCAGTAAAAACTTTTGAGGAGGGACAAGGTCTAAAGAAAGTGTAGAATAAATGGGGGGAGGGGCAGGATAGGATGAAGGGTAATATAGTTAGTCTTTTACACCATGACCATTATGGAAGTATTTTGCCTGATTACATATGTGTAATCTATATCAAACTGCTTGCCTTCTCAATGAAGGTGAGTGAGAAGGGAGGAAGGTAGAGAAGTTAGAACTCAAAGTTTTAAAAACAAATGTTGTATATTGCTTTTACATGAAACTGAGAAATAATACACACAGGTAAAAGGGTATAGAAATCTATCTTGTGCTATAAGAAAATAAAGGGGAAAGGGATAAGAGAAGGGAGAAGTGTGATAGAAGGGAAGGCAGATTGGGGGAAAGGGTAATGCACACCTCTGGAGGTGGGCAAAGAGAACAGATGGGGAGAAAATTTGGAACTCAAAATCTTGTGGAAGTGTGGTTGAAAACTAAAAGTAAATTAATTAATTAAAAAGAAAGAAAAATTAAAAAATAAATAACAAAATCAACAAAAAGACATTTTTATTAAGAAAGGAAAAAAAAATCATAAGGGTGATTGAAGCACTTATGCTGAAAAAACAAAATGAACTGAAGGGAAAAGATAAGCCAGAAAGAAATACAGGCAAAAGGATGGCTTTAAAAGTTACATTTTTCAAAGTTATTATATATGTAGAAGTAAAAGTAAGCAGTAGGTAATAGAAATGGACAGTTTCATTTACAAATTTCTTTTTCCATTTTGCATAGAAATGATCATATTATTTTATGTTGGCTAAATCCAGATAAAATTTTATTTTTCAAAAAAAATTCAAATTATTTAGGTCATAGAACTAAACAGTGACACAATTAAAATGAATACCCAGGTCTCTAATTCCATTGCAGTACTTTTTTATAAGTAAAATTTAATGACATAAATTTATTTTAGTGTTTATTAAATGCCTTAAAAATTACAAATTGTATATTTGTTTTGGAAAAAAATAATGAGTTACAAAAAAAAGAGTTACAATATACTGTAGTGGAAAGAAAACAAGGGTTTCACTCAGAGAAACTCAAGGTTTGAATCTTGTATCTGAAATTTGAGTATCTGGTAAATTTAGGTAAGTTTTTCTCTTTTCTTTCCTAACAGTTCTCAATTTCCTACTCTACAGAATAAAAATAATAATAATACATCTACTACCTATCTCAAAGGCTAGTGTTATGAAAACATTTTATTCTTTAAAATAAGTCACTTTCATAATTACAAATGGGCACTTTTATATAGTGACAAAAATTCACCTTCCATATTTGCATATGTGATGAAATTTCCTAGACATCCCAAATTATCAAGACCAGACCACCATTTATTTTTCTTCTCAAGGTCTTGTCTTTACACCAAAATTGTTTACATTGGCAAAGAGTCAAAAAATGGAATTAGTAAAGTTGCTACCCATCTGGTATTGCTTGAGACAGTCCAGAAATAGACTTTCTCTCTGAATGTCCAGAATGATTTCCTTTGTCTGGGAATGGAGCCATTTTTGCCAGAGTGTCTTCTGTATTTTAGAGTTTTCTAAGCTATCTGGTGCTATAGTCATAGTGGTAGCATCTGCTCATGGGGGCTTCACCACCACCAGAAGCCTTCAGAAATTCTGAACATGGAAATTCCTGAAAATACGTGGCCAAGAAATTGGTGAATAGGCTGTTGAAGGCAGAGATGGGTAGACACAAAGGCTATACTCAAATATTTATTTTCTTCCACCTTTAGAAAACATACTCTGGTTGCCATTTCTTTTTTAGATAAATTTATTATACCAGTAGGTCAGGAAAATGCCAGGTACATACTCCTGGATTTGAGCCACTTGACAAAGATTTCCAGTGTCCTAAATATAGTAGAAATAAATTTCAAGTCCTGCACTTGAATTTAAAGAAAAAAATCTCAAATATGGGACGTGAGAGGCTGAAAAAGATCTGAAGTTTTTAATGGACTACAAGCTCAATGTAAATCATATGAAATTTCAGTCAGTAAAGTCCGCATAATTTTAGACCAAATTACTTAAAGCAAATACTCGAGGCAAATTCCCAGAATGAAAGAAATTAATATCCTGTTTTCTTCTTCCCTGGTTAGATCACATCCAAGATATGGTATTCAATTATTATCACCATTTTTAAGAAGGGCATTTACAAGCTTGAAAGGGAAAGCAAGGATGTAATGAGGTGAGAGAAATAGCAACCACACCTTATGAGGGAACTGGAGGCTTTTGCATGGAAATGAGAGCACATTGAGGAGGGCATGATCTCTTTCTTCAAGAATTTGAAAGGATATCTCGAAGACAAGGAATTACTTAGTCTTATTCTGGTTGACTCCAGAGGAAAAAACTTCGAACAATGAGTAGAAGTTGCAGAAAATTAAGTTTGGTTTTGAAGTGAAGAAAAATATAATAAAAATTCCAGAAATTGAATGGAATGTCTTGGGAGGTAATGTTTCCTATCATAGATGGTATTTAAGCAGAAATAGAAATAGTCAAGCAGATATGTTATGCACCATATTCCTGTTTGGATTCAGTTTGGGCTAGATGACCTCTGTGGTTCCTTCCAGCTCAGACTATTTAGTATATGCATGAACAAAAGGGTCTAGCTGGAAATACATGTTTTCACAGATCCTTTGAATGACTATACTCTTCCAACCCTATTTACATCAACCAAGAAACAGTTTACAATGCCTCATGAACTATTCTCAGTCTTACATTGTTCAACATTTTAAAGACTTTTGAGTTAGGCATGGGTTACATAAATGTGGTAGTGATGGTGGTGGGGGGAAGTATAATGGTTTTCAAAAAAACCTACAAAACAATGTATTTTCAAAACATCACTGTTCTTTCTAGTACTTTTGATTATACTGTATGATTTTGAATCATTGCATAACATGAGGCTGGAGAGCTGAATTTCACCCAAAGGACAAGAGTCATGCATGTTCAGCACCAATAAATTGTAGTAGGAGCTGTCTTGAGGAGAGGGGATGGAAGGATGAAGAAAAGTCTGAACTCAAAATTTTACAAAAATGAATGTTGAAAACTATCTTTACATGCACTTGGAAAAAATACTATTAAGGAAAAAAATAGACTATAGTAGAATCATTCCTTGCACACAGTATAAATATTTGTTAATCAAATGAATGAATAAGAAATAGTATTTAAATTAACTTATTTAATCAAGTTAAATCATTATTTTACAACACCAAAGAAACAAGGTATTTAAAGAAAGGGTGTACTTATTTTTTTTTTAATTCATTCATTTAAATTCACAGTTTTCTGTAGTCTATAGCATAAATATAAATCTTTTATGTAAGTTTATTTTTTGTTTATATTTTTCTTCAAAGCTATATCAGTGCCTAAGATAAGTGTTAACTAAGATTTCAGAACTGGATAATGGAGAATAGTTAAACATTGTCTTTTATGTAATTCCACACAAGACCTAGTATAAGTTGTAGGGAAATGGACATGAAAGTTCATTAACTACTCATTAAAAAAAATTAATCAGCTCCTTGGTATTCCAGATGTAGTCATCTGCCCCATTTTTTTTTTTATCAAATTTTATATCATTGGACTCATAGATTTTGTCAGGAGCACACCTCTTTTTACCATTTCTAAGTTAATAACTATCTCTCTTTTTTTATTACTTAAATTGAAATCCCCCCCTTCCCACTCTTCCCCTCTCCTTTCTCTTTCTCTCTCCTCCTGGTTTTCCCTCCCTGTTTCTGAGTCTTTGTCTCTTTGTGTCTCTGTATCTGTTTCTGTCTCTTTCTTGGCCTCATTCTCCCTCTCACTCTCTCATTAGGAATCTGAATTTGAAATGGAAATGACTTTTTTCCAAGGAACAAACAGTACATGGCAGATCTGGGATTAAGATTCTAATTCTCTGACTTCAAATCCTCTACCTAGCCTGCTAAAAGTGCTCCTGAATAAGACTCTACTACATCTTTCATTTAAGTAAGGATTTCTTAATTTTGTATGCCCATTGACTTATGAGAGCAAATACTATGAGAGTGAGGTGGTCACAGAGAATCCAAGGTGAAGTCACAAAAAAGCTCAGAATCATATGATTAAGAGCTGAAGTGGACTACAAATCATTGAGTTTAATCCCTTCCTTTAACTAAGGGAGAAAATGAAGCTAAAAGAGGAGGAATGACTTAGTTAAGATAATTAAGTGTGATAAACTGTCTGGGGCAGAATTAAAACCGAAATATATCGATTATATATCTAGAGCTCTTTAGATTGTCAATCATTCCACTTTCCCAAAGCCTCCCTTCCCCAAGAAGACATAATAGCATAATGGAAAGAGCATTGAGTTTGTAATCAAGAGTTGTGTTCACCTTGCCTCTGCTCTTTACTATCTGCAAAGTTTTGATAAAGCCACTCTCCTCCCCAAGTCTCTGTTCCCTCATCTGTATAGTATGGGATATGGACTAGTTAATCTTCCTTGTCCTTTATATCTCTGCATTATATTTTAAGTTTCGGATTTTGAAATTATTTCTTCAAAAGCCTCTTAACATCATCTGGAATTGATTCTACTCATAAAGCAACCCAATGTGTCACATGGAGGATTCCTATTGATAACCGCATACCCATTTTCTTCCCTTGGTCAGCCATGAATTTGATCTCTGTTTAAAACACCTCATTCCATCAAATACCTCCATCTTCCTGGCAGAAATGGCTGAGGAGGACTAGCTGTGAACTAGCTTGCCTACATTTTGAGTACTGGTGTAGCTAAAGGGAGACAGTATCTATCAGAGAAGGAAAGTTGAATAGAAAGCTGCTGCCATTTTGAATTTCCATGGAAGATAGAAAAATAGGTCTGGGTAATGCCTTAGAAATATGCAAATAGCGCACAGATGTCAGCCAACCTGGGCACTGAAGCTGAGTTCCTGAGTGGTACAGAAGGATTTATGAGCTTAGGCACAAAAGAACCCATGAACCTTTGCTAGTAGCTCCAAAGTAAAGGAGGATAACTCAGCAGATGCAAAGGGCAATAAAACAGGGTACTACTGTTAGTTGCTCAGTAACCAATTCCCTAGCCTTGGACAGCACCCTGTCAGTTGCCAGGCACAGCCCCCTCCCTGAGTTCACCTGACAAAAGGCTGCCAGAAAACAGAGCCCATCTTAAGGCAATGCTGAAGAGCTAGGATGCTATAAATCAATTCTAGCAACATGCAGGTGCAAATGAGGCAATTTGATTTTAATTGCTTTTTTTCACTCTAATAGTCAGTAAATAAAGTCATAAAATTAAGGAGCTGGAATAACCTGAAAAACATGCAAAATGAGGCACTGAATTTCTTCTACCCTCATCCTTTTCTCCCTCTCCCTTTTCTCTTTGGAAAGTACCTTTCTGACTTCCTTACCACACTTAATCAGAGTCCAGTAAGGTCAAGAATACATCTCACTTTTTATGAGGTTCCTGAAGGAAGAGATGTGCATGGAATTAATCAGTCAACTTAGGACAAAATATAAGAAAACTGACCTATGCAATCTAGAGGTAAAGGCATCCTCAGAAACCATATAATCTGAACTACATATTTTAAGGATGAGGAAACTGAAATCCAGAGTGATTATATGACCTGTCCAGTGTCATATAGCCTGATTTAGAGTCTGAGAAGCATAGATTTTGGGGAACCATATGAGTCAGCTAACATGAACCTGTTTGAACCAGAAATTGCTTCTCTATCTTTTAAAAATGGTCATTAAAAAGAAAAGCCGTCATGTGGGTTATTCTTGAACACAAGTTGGACCATTCCAATTTTGAGTGGCACAAATTGTAACATAACTGAAACAAGTGCAACAATCTACTTTTTCCCAATGTTGTTCAACTTTATATTTGTGATTTGATTTCAATTAATTGCTCAATTAGCAAGCATTTACTATATATCTACTGTGAACCAGGCACGCTGATTGATGTTGGGGATACAAAGAGAAAAGATGAAAAAATCCCCACATTTCAGGGAGTTTGCAAGCTACTGGGAGGAAAAATGAATATGTATTCACATATGTATACGTATATAGATGTACATATAAACATAAATACCTATATAATAATGGATATGCATGTAAATATCATGCATATGCACACCTGTTTATGGATTTATGTGTATATGTACATATGTATGTATATATGTATATGTGTATGTATTTATATATGCATAATATTCATGAAACAAATGCCAGGGAAGGTCACAAGTAGTTGAATTTGGGGGAATCAGGAAAATCTTCATATACAATGTGAATTTCTGAGCTTCCTCTTGAACGGGAAGGTGGCTTTTCTGGAGCAGAGGGGAGGAGGAAATACATTCTAGTAAGAATGTGAGTGGGGGAGCCAGAGTTAAGGCACTGATTGGAGATGGAAAGTTGCATGTGAGGGACAGATCTGTTTATTTGAATTGTAGGATGTGAAAAGGGAATAGCATATGGTATAATGAAGCTGTAGCCAGGTTGTACATGGCTCTAAAATTAAATGGAGAAACATCTTATATTTTGTCCTAGGTGCAGTAGTAATTTATATTGATAGTCACAATAGCACAGTGAACTAACAAAATTTGGAGGAAATAAAAGCATAGGTCACTAACTCTCTTTTAGTTTTGTTGCCTCTTCTCTTCTATTGCCTATACTACTACTAGCATCCTTTACATCCCCCTTCCAGTTTTTCTGTTTAGCTGACTTTAGATAGACTCACAATATCACTTCAGGAAAGAGGAGAACCTATTTCTATTAATTCAACCCAATGGAGCTCACCCTACGTTGAGCAAGGTAAAGTTAAAATATGGATCCTCTCTTTAAGGAGTTAGTAGACAAGCAAGTGAGAAAGGATGAGGACTTTCAAAATAACCATCAATTTTGGCAATTAAAGATTCATTAGTGACTTCAGAGATAACAGCTCCAATTGAATGATAAGGTCAGTAACCAGTTTGCAAACACTCTCTTGGGTATTCCTAAAGGTTCATCCCTTTCACATACTCTGTCTATACTTCATGAGCTCCCATAAGTTTCACTATCGTCTTTATTTGGAAATGAATATCTATACTTTCAACTCAAGCTCTCCCTTGAACTTCAAGCCCATCTTGTCTTTTGGTTATTTCAAACTCCATGTGTTGAAAACTGCACACATTATCTGTTCCTCAAACCTTCCCCATTTCTAAACCACCCCATTTCTTTCAAAAGTACCAGCATCTTTCCACCTTCCAGGTTCATTTTCTTGCTCCTTCTCACCCTTCTTCACCCCACATATCTATCTTGACGGATAGTTGTCAAGTCTTGTAATTTCTCCTTCTACTAGGTGGAACACCTGACCCCATCTCACTATTAACAATGTTAACACCTTAACTCTGGCTTATCATCACCTTTCATCTAGCTTATAGCAAAAGCCTTCCTTATTCTTCTCCCTGTTTTGTTTCTCACCCCTCCAATTTATCCTCCATATTGTGGCCAAAGTAATTTTCCAGAGGCTCAGATCTGACCATGTAACTCTCCTTGATTACTTCCAGGTTCTCCCCATTTCCTCTGGGATAAAATGTAAATTCCTCTATTGATGTTTTTAAAGCCCTTTATACCCTGACCCTAAATAATGCTTCTAGTCTCATTTTATATCTTCCCACTTTCCAAACTCAATGCTGCAGCCTAACTGGCCTTCTCTCTTTTCCTCACACATAACATTTCAGCTCTTTTCTTCGTTACTTTTATTGGCCATCACCTAGTCCTGGAATGCACTTCTTTCTCACCTCTACTTCCTAGAGTCCCTTCCTGTCTTCCTTTGAGACACAGTCAAAGTACTACCTTCTGCATGAAGCTTTTCCAAATCCCTAGGGAATGGTGTTTTCCCTCCCAAACTTCTTCATATTTAACTACGTTGCATTTACTTACTTTTTAATATTTTTCTCTCTATATTTATGAAAGTATTTTATTGTCTTCTCCATTAGTATGTATAGTTCTTACAAGGTGGGATTGTTTCAGCCTTTGTATTTTTAGGGTAACTCTAGCTCTTAGCAAAATGGCTGAATAAATATATACTTATAGTTTAAGTGATAAGGATTCTTTTTTACAAACAATTTTTATTGTCTTTGCATATATTTCTCCATTCTATGAATAACATCATCTCTTATATTTTAACAATGGAGTACATATATTACTCTCCCCAACCTCTTTCATTCTATCATTGCCTTTTTATAGAGAAAGATCTGATCTGTGGATCTTTGTGTACCTAGAGCCTTAGCATAATAACCTATAGATAGTAAGTGCTTAATAAGTTTTTATTGAATTGAATAATAGACACTAAGCAAATTTCTGTTAAATGAACATTTGACACTCTCAAAACTTTGCACCACAACACTATGTCTATAGCTCATTTGGGAGCTAGGAAGATCTAAGTTGGATTGAAGAATCACTTTTGACAAAATCTGGCCACATGATGGTGGACAGGTAAGTTAATATCTCCGTATTCTAAACAACTCTCTACAGATATAAGTGGCATGAGAAAAGGTGTTAACCTATGTTGATAAAGGGAGTTTCCTTATTTAGACATTCCTCATATCAATGTAATCACAAGTCTGGTTTCTATTTAATTGAAGACTGCTGAATGAGTGGCCACTTCGGAGACTTTCTGATGGGAAAGGCACAATATTTTTTTAAATTGCATTTAACCAAACACTGAAATTGATGACTATCTCAGTAAAGAATGCATAGTCTTTCTCTTTATCTGGCAATATTTATTTTGAGTTGTGAAGACATAGTATTAGCCTGCCACTTAGACACCATCATTTTATTCTGCGGATGCTCTTTCCTTGTCTCCTCATTTCGATGTAGCTTTCAAATCCCCACAGCATCGAGAAAATGAAAATACAGTATTTTGATGATGTCTCAAATTTATTCTGGGTCAGGCAGGATGGAGAACAAGTATCTTGATGATTTCTTTTTATAGGTGTGCTCTGGTAATTATCTGGGAGCATCTTGTTATTTGAAAGGAAGCTTCTGCATAAAAAAAAAAATTAAAAAATAGGCCATGTCTACCCTAGGGATATATAATTGGGTTATATGCCCACAAGCAAGTAACCTACACAACCCCAAGGAACTGGAGGAAGGGACAAACACTATTAACACTGTTCTTATAGTTTAAGGGGGATTGGGGGAAGATGCCTGGGATATTTAATATGTGGTATGGCTACATAATACCCACTAACCCTAGTTAACTGAAGGCATCTTAATATTTCTTTGGATCTTTGATGTCAATTCAATAGGTTCTACATTCAACCCCTTAACTGATGGTTTCCATGAGTTACCAGATTAATAAAATCCTCATCTGATGACCAATCTTCTGGTCACAATATGAATATAGTTAGACTGGCCATCATATAAAAGACATGTGATCTATTTGAAAGCCCCAATTTTCAGGCTTTACAACTTGATGTAGGTGCTGCTAGGGTTTAATTCTACTTGCATAATAACCTTTGGATCCATAATCACCTGCCTTCCAAGATAAGACGTCAAAGGGAACCGATTTTAGTAAAATACTGTCATTAATATAAAGTACTAATTAGTTGTGAAAATAGAGGAGCATGTGGGCTCAAAGTGGAACATTAGAGACAGGATAGACTCTGGTCTTGTAGTTAGAAAATCTCAGATCCTTCCATTAGTAATTAGGCTACCAGGGTGCCAATGACCTCCTCCTCTTTGGGGGAAATTGGTTTCTTATTCTGTCAAATGAAACTAATAATTCCCATGTCATTTATTTCATTGGGTGATTAAGTAGTAAATGAGATAATATATGTAAAAAATGTTGCATAAACAAGAAAAATTGCTAGTAAATTTTGTTCTTTTTATTTGTCTGCATTATTTCCCTAGTTGAGACAAACTAGATGGGGGATGAATAATCCTTTAATCAGACGTTCCTTTATTGTTTCAAAACTAGTCTAGGATAACTCTATCCTGAATACTATGATATTCTACTTAACAAATGAAAAAAAAAACAAGATCAAAATATTCTCAAATAGCACTAAGTGCAAAAAAAAAAAATGTACCAGAAAGTACCCACTTTTTTGAATTGTCTATGAGTTCTACTTGGGCGGTGTAAAAATACTATTTATTTCAAGAGGTCTAAGAAGTATGCTTTCTCGTCTTCCTGCTAAATCCTAAATTGTCATACTAAAAACTTAACTGAAGATAGCTCTAGAGGAGCATACAGCCATATCCAAATTAGTGTGAAATATGAATTCCTTGTCATGATCACATGTATTCAAATCAGCACTATTTAAATTATAATGATATAAAATATATTGGTTGATTCTAGCACAATGGAAACATTGACTACAGATCTGAATAATGCAACTACTGCTGGTAATTAATTGTTTTCACTAATCAGGACCTAGGTATACTTTTCAGGTTTTTTTCACTGTCAAACTGAAAAATAAAGGGTCTAATATTGATGGAAAGGCAATGTCAACCAGACCCATGTGCAGTCATATGACAAAATAATTATGTGTTCAGTTGTAATATTATGGACCTGGCTGGGGCCAGTTCCATAGTTCATAGTAATTATTAATTCATAAAACTAAATAGAGATTGTTATAGTTAAAATAGCATTTGAGATGCATTCTTGTAAGTCCTCTGATATGCTGAAAGAAGTTTTAATACACGGTTGCAATAATAATTTAGCATGACTTTTTTTTTGTCAAATGTTCACTGAGTTCTTATTATATTAAATGAACTATTCCAAGTCATTTTGGGGCTTAAAACTATTTGTATCTCTCATTACAAGACCAGACTGGCTAAGTTGAGAAAAGTTCTTCAGTAGAAAGTTGTTCAACAAGTAATAGAGTTTTGGTTTTTTTTTTAACCTTGCCACTTAGGAAGACAATCTACTATTGTATAAAGATCTTCTAGATAGTGTGAATGAATTACTCATAAAACAATGAAATAATAGATCTTTGATGTATTTAAAGTGAGTACATAGCCAATATTTGTATCTCATTTTTAGCCTGAGGTAGAAATACTTATCATTTGTCTAACTTTGTTGGTATTTGTACCTCTTTATTCTAAGGGGCACACAAATACATGCAGGAGAAAAAAAATCACTTCAGAAGTCATGATATCTTCTAAATTGTTAGTAAACTATATTGTATATCTTTACACACATTCATGTATATTTGAACATATTATATATGCAAATATACATGTGAATATGTGTATGTGAATATATATGTAAATATATATGTGGATATATGTGGATATATATAATTCATATATATATATAAGTATATGTGTATGTGTATATATATATATATATTCATATGTGTGTGTGTGTGTGTTAGCCTCTAGCTGTTCTAGCTCAGAGGTGTCAGAAGCAAGTCCTGGAAGTACAGCACAGCCAGATTAAAATATAAGTGGGAAATGGTTAACAAAATAAGTAAAAATACAATACTGCAGAGATAATTAGTATTGATGGTTTTCTAAGTCAATATGTTCACATATATATAAGAACTCACATTTGTGTGATGCTTCACAATTTATTGAAATTGTCTCACTTGGTCTTCATAATTCTAAAGGAAAGGAAATGCAAGTATTTTTATTCCTGTTATTGAGTTTAGCAAACTGAGGCTCAGAAAGATTAAATGGTTCTGTCAAAGTCTCACAGTTAGTAAGGGGCAGAAGTGGATCTAGCGTTCAAGATCTCTGATTTCAAATGCCATGCTTTCTTTACTTGATAAACATTCAATATCATGTTTGGATTTTAATAAGGGCCAAAGTTTGAACTAACCAATCGGACTGCTTTGTTTTATTCTAAAAGTGCCTTTTCCTGCATCAGCAACTTCGAAGGCCTTTTTATAACAGGATGGATACCTGTAAAAAGAGTGGGGGGATTCTTCTTACCTTGATTTGCAGAGACTGAGAAAAACAGATGTCCTGGGTTTGTAATTTCCAACTGACTCTGCCTTGTCAATTGTCGTGCCTCACTCACTGTGTTTACAATGTATACAACTAACAAAATTCCTTTATCATGGTAAAGTGTATTTAAACCTTTTCTTTCTTGAATCAGGCAATTAGAAGTTTCCTCCTGGCTTCATGATCACGTATCTGCTAGCTTTAAGGGAAGAAATAATATGGATTTACATTTCACCTGGCCTGTTTACCTCTTTTGACCAAATTTTCAGGTTGACACACTCTACAATCCTGCTGCCTCTTTATTCCACCATCATGCATACTCATAATCTAGTCAAGATTCTAAGAATAGTCCTGTAAAATAAATAGTATAGCATGCTCCTTTTTAAGAGAGGGATGCATTAAGAGTTGGAGGGGAGCACAAATGGTGATTTTTCTTTCCCCTCTCGCATCAATCCACATCATGGTACAATATCAAATGATACATGTGATCAGATACAGAGATACAAAGCACAGTTGCATTTTGAAGGATCATACTTAGACTTTCCATGCAGATGAACATGAATTCCTATATGTACTTAATTATGGCCACACAATAAGTAGCACTGTGGCATCATTCAAAAATCAATAGAAATTCTTTCATAAACTGACCCTGCAGCTATGTGAGGACAGTCAAGTCATTTGAACAATCCAAAACATGATTCCTCATCTATAAAATGATCCTGGAAATAGTCTTGTGATTTTATTGACACAGAATTTTCTTGTGGAGAAAAATCATTATAGTTTTATATTTTCTTTGAAACTTGCAATCTTACAGAGTTGAACAGGGCAGTGATGACAAACTCAAATAGAAATGAATTCCTGCAGATTGAATGTTGATTTAGAAAACCACAAAGTCTAATTTTCTATGTAGTATTATGTTTTTACTTATTTTGTTAGCCATTTCTCACTTATATTTTAATCTGGCTGGATTGTGCTTTCTGACACCTCCAAGCTAGAACAGCTATATAGGTTAAATGATATGCCCTCAATCACATAGCTAGGATATGTCAGAGGCTGGACTGGATCCCAGGACTGCTTGGTTTTGAGCATAATCCACTATTCACTAGGCCACATTAGTAATATTTTTGCTACCTAATTTACAAAATGATTGTGAGGATCAAATGTGTTAATGTATATGTTGTACCTAGATGTCACTAGGGTGGCCAAGTTGTCTGTGTTTCACTCATGCCTGCTCCTCCCAGCCATGTTGAAAACCTCACAGACCTTCTTATCACCACCCCCTGCACTGACCAAAGCTAGACTTTCTCCTCTAGTCCTTTCCCGTCCCTCTTCTACCCTTCCTCTCTAGAAAACAAGGGTAAGAAGAGAAGGGTCTAGCCCCAGGGGCCTATCTTACAGAGAACTACTCTGATGATTACAAACAACAGAAATTAAAGACAGGCACATGTTCTGCAAGGCAGAGAGAAAGAAACCTTCAGGTTTCACTCCAATTTTGCCCTTGGGAATTTAACTATGAAACATATAGGATAAACAATTCATAAAATATGCCCCCAGATGGTCTTCTTTATCACCAAACCAAAAGTGAGGTCCTAGCTCATTTATTCTGTGAAATATAAGACGTCCTTGGAGAAGCATACCACTCTCCCCTCCACACCAAACACATACACACACACACATACACACATATCACCCTTAGCATACTGGAGTCACTTTTAAAGACCTAATCAGCAAAACAAAGGACAATGCATTATGGATATAAGTGAATCAAGATTAAGTGGGGGGCGGGGGAGTGGAATACCACTGTAGAGCGAAATATGTGGAGTAAGAAAATCTATGGGGTATGATGTGCTGGGGAATCTTTTCAGATAGATGGTAGGGAAGCTAAAAAGAGAGAAGATACTTTTAATCACTTGCCCTGGCTGCCAGTTCAGAAAAGACCTCTCTAAGTGACTCATTCCGCTTGTCTCCTCTATGACTAGAGCCTGCAGTGCGCCTGAGGTCTCATTTGAAGAGACTCTTCTCTTTTTGCTTCCCCTGTCTCTTGGTAGCCCCAAACATTTTGAACAGTGAAATCTCTACCCAAATACTGAGCATCTGTCATAGATGATTCCCTCCCCTAAGAAGCACTCTCATTAGCCCCTGTAAACTTACAGGAGGGCCTACATATATACAAAAACTCCCTAAAATATAAAAGGCTATATGTATTTTCCTTTATTTCAATTGTTTAAAAATTTTAAGTAGCAAGTATTTTTTAAATTTTTTTTATTATTTTTTTTCAATCTTCTACAATCTCTGCCATATAACTTAGATTTTTTTCCCTCTCTCCCCCTCCTTCCCTTCTACCTCTTTACTCCTTCCCCAAGATGGCATGCGATTTTACATAGGTTCTACACATACATTCCTATTAGATACATTTTCACCATAGTCATGTTGTATAGAAAAATTAAAATGAATGGGAGAAATCATTTAACAAATCAAAACTTAATACAAAAGAAAATGTTCTGCTACATTCTGCGATCCAGTTCCATAGTTCTTTCTCTGGATGCAGAAGGCATTTCACCTTAAAAACACAGGGCTTCACAGACAAAAGTGAAAACCCCCCTCAACGAACTTATAGTGTAGCTGAGGGATGCCGTATTTACATATGTAGGCACGTATGAAATATATGTGATGCATATATAAAGGATTTGGAGAATACAGAATGGACAGGTTAGCAAGGAGGTTCAGTGGGACTTCACATAAAAAGTTGCACTTGAACCTTGAAGGACACAGGATTAAAAAAATGTTTCATTGAGAAAAGTTAATGGAAGAGACAGATTAACTAAAAATACTTAATACTTGAAAGAAAAGAAAGCATTTAAAATACATAGAGGAAAATATATATGTATACATGTGTATCTATGTGTATACATATATAGTTACATGTATATGTATCTACATATGTATGTGTGTATTGTATATGTATCAAAGTATATATATAAACATTTGTGTACATATACATATATAATTATACATATTGTAAATACATTGCATTGGGAAAACAACATTTATATTTAGTAAATATAAATATATTCCAAATACATTTGGGGAGAATGTGAGAAAGAAGGATCGGCAATCTCAAAGTGGACCAAAAACCTTTAAATGGGCTAAAATAATGAATTAATAACTACTTGAAATATTGTAAAATGTTATAGAGTCATGTATTTCCAAGATTTCTTTGCCAATAATATGACTCATGGTATTGAATGTTTGGGAAATAATTAAATTATAGAAGATGAATAAAATTACTAAATAAATGAAATTAAATTAATTCAAACAAATTTTGAAGAGTTATGTTTGTTATGATCAGATAACTGGACCAAAGTGGAGAGCTTGCGTCCATTGGCATTACTCAAACCATTTTCTTTTCACAGCAGTATTCTAGGTGGCAGAGGTATGTAGACAAATCCAAACCAAAAAAAAAAAAAAAATGAGAGGTGTAGAGGTCAGGGAGAGGGAGGAAGGAGAAGGATCAAACATTCATTATGTCAAGAACCGAGCTAACTACTTTATAAATATTATCTCATTTGATAAGATAGTGATAGGTTAGTGACTTTCCCAGAGTTGGACAGGAAGTATGTGAAATTTTCAGTGTAAACAAATTTGGAGGAGAGAAAGAGAACTGGCAACTAAGGGAATTAGCAAAAGCCTCCTGTAAGATATAGTATTTCTTCTTTCTTAAGGGAGAAATCAGTCTTGGAGAAGTGAAGTAATTGACTCAGGATAACACAGAAAGTAAGATGGTGAGAGAAATTTGGGATCCAGAATTTTCTCCTTTATTTCCTCATTTATAGCCCAGCCCCTCCAAAAAGTCAGTCATGACTGATTTATTTTTATTTAATTTTTAGTTTATGGAATAAAACAATCATTTCTATAACACAGACATGACTGATAAGATTGTCCTAACCCTCCAGGAACATGCTCTTCAATCTTGGGTTGGACACCACTAGGAGATCAAACTTCTGTTTGGAGTATAAATAGAATCCAGTACCTAAGGGAAATGAGCCTCTGTACTTCTGCACCTCCACTGGATTTTAAGCTCCTGGAGGAGAGGGGGTAGCCTGTAGCTCAAGGCCACATGTGTCTCTCTAGGTCCTCAAGTACAGCCCTTTAACTGAATCCAAACTTCATAAGACAAATACCCTTAATAAAAGGATTTGTTCTATAAAACTTGGACTCAGTCAAAAGGTCACGCCTGAAGACCTAGAAGGTCACATGTAGCCTGAAGGCCACAGGTTCCTTACCTTTGGTTTAGGGTGACCCAGTTCCTGAAGAAAATACACTAGAGTGGTCTCGATGGAGATGTATCCCCTTGTCCAGGTTGATGTGACTCTCATGAACAAGTCACTTTCTTAGCAGGAGAAGTTGAAGCTTCCTAGCCCATCTCTTCATTAAATGTCTACCTATCAGGGTTGATTTTCACTTGTTAGGAGTGTTCCCTTTTACAAAGGCAGTTGAGACCCTCAGTATCTCTACATATTTGTCTACGATTGTGTAAAGAAACCTGTGATCATCAATTTATTGATTGCTGGCTAGTATAATTAACAAATTGGTTATCAATTACACAGAAATTGTCAGGATTTTTTTTATTCACCATATTGGAGAATTAAAATTTCAGGCACTAAGATGGAGGGGAAATGACGGTGCATTTGAGGCAGAAGATCTCACTATGAGTATTGCTTTTATTCCTAATTAGCCATGAAACTCTCAACTTGGGGCATCAGTTTCCTCCTCTGTCAAATTAAGCTGGACTACAAGATCTACAAAGTGCCTTACACATAGTACATTGTTTCTCATTTTCAGCCATGATGGTTCCAGTACAATTCGACACTCTTCTCTAAATCATGATCCCCACCCCAATCTGGTATTGCTGTATGAGTGATGTATGTATGTGTGTGTGTGAGTGTTTGCATGCATGTGTGTATGTTTGAGTGCATATGTGTGTGTGCTTTTTTTTTTAATGTGGTGGCTTGATCAGTGATTATATCCCTTTTTTCCAAAGAAATGTTCCAAAACTCTGGTTCTGATTACAATATGTAACCATACACCAACAAGTTATTTATTCAGTATGGGATTCTGACTTTATGCAATGTTTTAGATGAAATTTATATGTTTTCTCCATTAGAAGTCATTTTAATGGAAAAATTATGCTTATCTTTGGTTGCAAGCTGGATATCTAGGATTGGGAGAAGGTCATGAAGGTAATGGTTACATCTGAGCCACAGAAAGCAGCATGGTAGAATGGAAATGCACTGATTTTGACTTTAGAGGACCTGGGCTTAATCTTAGTTCTGCTTCTTACTACCTGTGTAGTTTTGCACTAATTACTTCCTCCTTCCAGGTCTTACTTTCCTCATGTATAAAAATGAGCAAGGGTGATTTAAGTTTAAAGTTCCTTCCAACTCTAATCCTCATGATGGCTGCCATTTAAAATCATTTATTGTGTATGGAGTCATAGTGTAATCATTTAGTGTTCTACAACAAAAACCTTATGTGGCCTTTTCTACGTTCCTAAGTTTTATTATAGGATGAACAAATTGTTATTCATCTGGATGGATCAAGTACAAATCTGACTAAATACAGGAAGGTATTCCAGATGACCTCTGGTCTTTTGACACACTCAAAAGACATTGTTTTATATGTAACACAAGACCTGGAGTTAGGAAAATTGGATTCAAAACCTGAAATTTACCAGCTGTGCAATAATGATCAAATCTTAGGACCTTAATTTCCTTATCTGAAAAATATAAGGAATAATAATACTTGTACACACATTAGTTCATTGTAGCATTGTGAAGAACATGAAAAAATTGCATTTTTAAAAATTCCTAATTATCTAAATGTGAAGAACTGGAAAAATGATAAAGATCCAAATAGAAAAGCAAGGCAATTCCTTTGCTCAAAGAGTTCTCATCCCATTTTGAAGAGACAATATATATGGAAGGTTTTAGCTGTAAATCAGATGGAAAAGTCTAGGGATTCTTAGGCAAAATATTACAAATTTCATAGTAATTCATCTACTTTGCTGTCTTTCCATTGATAAAATCATATCTATTTCCAATGTTGAACCAGTTGCTAGTATTGTGGACACTGGTGACAAGAATGGCATTTCCCCAGTCTTCACTGTCTATGGATGCTGCAGAAAACAGTATTAGAGCACCTACAAAAATATTAATAACTCATGTCTCCAAAAATGTTGCTCCCCTGGATAATGGCTGTGGGCTGGGGCCATTGGTCAACAGCATACTGGTAGTGATAGTGGGAATGACAGGTCCCTTCTCTATATGGGTTGTTCCCTTGAATAACAGCAGTGGTGATTGGGTTAGACTTTAAAAAAATGGTCTAGGTCTACCATAGTTCCTGTTTCTCTTAGACTCTGGGACCTGAGCCTTCTCCACTAAGTCCTAATAGGATGTGGTAGTCTAGATGGTGATGTTGACCTAATATATCTGGCATGTCTGCATTCTCTCTCTCTTAAGGTACCTTGCTCCTTAAAAACTCTGGACATCATATAACTATGACCTGTTACTATTACAAATCACTTTAATGATTCATTAAGGGGAAATGGAAAGAATGCTGGATTTAGATTTTGAGGACCTAGGTTCAAATCTTTATTCTGCTTATTACTTCTGTGACCTTGAGTGGATTCTTCTGTTTAGAATGACTCAGTTGCTTCATCTATAAAATGATAGGTTTAACCTAGAACAACTCTAACATCCTTTTAACTATGAATCTACCATTCCTTTGACATGGGACTTGAAGAGCACAAGTGACCTCTCTACTGAGTTACAGCTTAATTGAAAGTCTTTACGAATTATTGTAGCTAAAAATTATTAGGTGCTGGCCAACTTTTGGTAATGAACCCCTGTGAACATAACAAGGCTGGACTTTGGAAAATAGATGAAATGCATCAGTGGGCCAAGATTAAAATTATTTTAGAGCAGTATTTCTTGCCAGACCTTGGTACATTTGAATGGCCTTGGAAAATCCACTGCTGGTTCCAACTTAACAAGTTATTAGAAGAGTCCTACAAAGGTAATTCGTTCATCACTCTGATTTGGTCAATGAGTAATTGACCACTTTTCCACTCGTGTAACACAAATTCTAGAGAGCCTGAGCTGTTAGCAAATTGATTCTGACCCATTAAAAGTCACTAATTTAACCATCCAGAAATAATGCACCATTGTGTCTCCAGCCCTCAAACCAAAATGGCTGAGCACTCTTTAACCTAGCCAGTATAGAAAGTAAAACTCAAACAAAAGTTCCCACAGGTTAATTCAGTGGAAAGGATCATGGCCTGATGTTTCATTTGAAAACATTAGTTAGTGCACTGAAAGCATGAAGCTCACAAGGCAGGGTGGGAGGAGGCACAGATATTCAGGGCACTTCCATAAAATTGATATCTTTTAATTACAAATGTCAATGTATATATGATGCAAAAAGTGAACCGTTTAATCCAACTATGCAATTATGGGGGAATATTCCCGTAAAAGGGGGCTAATCATTATTATTTCCTTTGGCACTCATTTCAATAACATTAATCTCAATGAACTGGTGGGTCCCCACTCATACTGTAATGTAACCCTGCAGGAATTATATTGCAAATGAGTTAATTTCATCCATATTTTTTTCATTTTCTTAGTTCTATTCTGCTTCTCTTTCTTCCTAATTTTTGAATACATACAATTATCCTAACTTGAAAACAAAAAGAACTCTCCACTTAGATTTTTCCACAAAGAAAAATGATCTCATTTGAAAATGTGTAGAGATGTGCCTAGACACATCACTAGAGTAAAAAATAAGGTCCTACTGGTCACTACAACACAGAAGGCAAACCTTTCAGGGAGACATAAAGAGTATTTTTATCTTGTACATGTCTTGATATTTCTATTTATCTACAAAATTCTGTCATCTATTTTGATTTGTTTCTGAGTTGCAATAAGCAACATTATGTCCATGATGCTGAAAAAAGATGGAGAGAAAGCAATTTAATTAAAAAAAGCTGATTTTAGCGTATGGATTTTAAAAATCTGAATTCATTATCAAACAGATTTTGATATTCTTGTGTGGGTTTTGTGTAGGGGGAATGTGTCTCTTCTTGCTGACTGTCTCAGAAAGATACTTGAGGAAAGAAAATAAGTTTTTAAAAAGAATCAATGTTCTAGTTTTCAAAGTACATTTTTTTAAACTTGGGGAAAAACTGACAACAAAAACTTCATGGTTGTCTTAACCTCAACAAAGAAAAAAATAGCCTCCAGACTGAGGATGTGAGAATACAGTGGCCTTTATTTCTTTCTTTCTGGACACTTATCCCAAGTTAATTGATGTCATTCAGTAATTCAATCATTCACTGATTTATTTGTACATGTATACATTCCACAACCACTTACTAAGCACAATAGTAACCAGAGTGGTTTTAGTAATGTGAGAAAGTTAGAAACAGAGGGCAATATAAGTTAATGTAAAGAGCTCAGAAGACCAAAGTTTAGATTTTGGCTCCAACACTTGGTAATTGTATGCCCATGGGTAAGTCACCTTGAATCATTGAGTCTCAGACTCCTCACCCATAAAATGGAGATTATAACACTTGTTTAAATCATTCATCTAGCTAAGTCATTGTATGAAAGGAATTTTGTAAAATGTGTAAAAACTGTAAAATAATTGTAAAACTCAATGTGCTATAGAAAGATGATGCATTCGTGGTGATTATTACAAATAAGAACAAGACAGTCTTATTTTGGAAGGTTACCTGCTTAGAGAGATAAGACATATGTACCTGAGTCATTTAACATATACTGACTTATATAGAATGTATATTATAAACCATAAAGTTCTATATCAATATCAGCTGTTTTTTTTAATCAAATTGGAATTAAAAGCAATCAGCGTATGGAAGTAGAGAAGGTCACTGGGCTATGGGCTGGTCAAAGAAGAGTTCGTAGATAAAGTGGGAATTGGTCTGGACAGGATTTAATATCATGAGAGTACCTATAATTATTAGTAATAAGTCATACTGATCAAGGGCTCTTCAATTTGTATTGCAATTTCCTCAAAATAAATCTTAGATTTTCTGATGCTTCTTTTACAGATGAAATTTCTGAGACTTAAAGAGGCCAATCAATACATCAATCAATAAGCATTTATTAAGTGCCTACTCTTTGCAAACACTCTGCTAATGCTGGTGATACAAAAGGAAGCAAGAGATAATCCTTACCCTCAAGGAGCTTACTATCTAATGGGGGAGACTACATACAAATACGTACAAAGTCAGTTGTGTACAGGATAAACAGAATAGCTAATGGAGGGAAAACACTAGAATTAATTGGGGTTGGGAAAAACTTTACTGTAAAAGATAGGATTTTAGTTAGGACACGAAAGATGCCAAAGACGTCAATAGGCAGAGTTGAGAAGGGGAGCTAATTTACTTGGGCCACATGACTGGTAAATGGCAGTGCTGAAATTAAAGCTCAGATCCCTTGACCTAATTCGGGGTTCTTTCTAGTACTCTCTGTTGACTCCCATATACTATTTCCTTTCAATCAGAATAGAGGTAAGATGAACTTCATTTTATATATTACTAAAAACTGTCTAATCATCAGTAGTTATTCATAGGGATAGAGATTGGAACTGTGATTTGATTAGTGTAGGGTAGTTCTGAGTCAGGGAGCTCCCTCTATCAATGGGAATTTGTACCTGCTCTGCAACAAATAGTCTTAGAGAGTTGCCTAGAACATGGAGATTAGGTTACTTAGTGAGAGTCACATAGTTAGAATCTGTCAGAGATAGGCCTTGAATCCATGCCATCATGCATCTAATGCCAGCTTTTTCCCTTATGTCATTATTCCCCTCAACTACTATATGTGGTCAGCTATTAGTGTCCTAATCAAGATTAGGGGGTGTTCTTTAAGAAAAATACTAGTTTAACTTGCTTGGGCTGTGAGAGTTAGGATTTAGGATATATGTAAGACTTTTACACACAGAATTTGAGTCACATGGGACCCCCAAAACCCTTTATCCAAACCCACAACTGGCTATGAAATCTTTGTCTTACCTGGCCAATAATCGACCATCCAGTCTCCACATTAAATCTTCCTTGGGGACACCAATCATGTCCCTGTCAAGTATTTTTCCAGACTAAATATTCCAAGTTTCCTGAATAGCTTCTTAGCATGATGTTTGCCTTACACCAGAAGTCCTCCCAACCCTCCACTCCTAAACTGTGACAATGAGAACTCAATACAGTCATAGCATAAATAAACTATTCTGTTCAGGCCATATCCAGAGAATTATCACCTTCCATTTATTATAATAGCCTGTTTCATCTTTTGTTCAATAATATCAATATTGGGCTTTTAGAATAACCAGAATTCGTTTTTCTTTTTAGTCTTCCCCAATATCTCCACCTACCAATTTATTCCATTTCAACAACAATAATGTTTTTCAAGTATCTTTCATGCAGTCCTTTTTTTCCCCCTTCTCTGAGTCTATGGAGTGATTTCAAATTTTTTTTTTTGATGACTAGAAAATGTCATCTATCAACATCTTACCATTTCCAAATGTTCCTTGAGTTTTACAAAGGACTTTATTTCAGTGATTTCATTTGATCCTCACAATAACCTGGCGACATGCATTTTCACAATCACATTTTACAAATAGAGAAACTGAGATTCAGAGAGGTTAAGTTGGCTGTCATGGTTATATAGTAAAATTATATTTGTAAAATACTTTCTATTCTTTAATGAGATTCCCATCAATTTTTCTCATTTTGTCCTCTTAATAATATTATGATATAGGCAGGAACTAACATTACCCTCATGAATCATAAAGTAAGTTTGGTAAAGGAGGAAAACAGATTAAATAATTTCTGTAAAATTACCTAGTGAATTAGGGACATAACTAGACCTCTCCTGGCACTCAGTCCAATGTTCTTTCTATGGATTCTAACTACTTCAACTCCCACTGTACATGAGCTTATGCTGTCCACATTACTGAATCTGACAGATCTTACTCTCCTTTTCAAATCACAGCCTATTCTGGATTATCACACTTGACCATCTTGCTGCTATAACGTATTCCTCACCCTCTTCACCAAAAGTTGTGTTCCCTCTTCCTTTCCTTCAAAGTTCTTTTCAACATATTGCCTCAGGAATTCCCCTCCCTCAAATCTAGGACTCTAATTATTTTATTTTCTTTCTGTCTCTGAAATATAGTAGTACCTTAATTTATATGCGTAAAGCTAAGTGTGTCATTTTATTACTCAAAATCTTCAGGGGTTCCCTGTTTTCATTAAATAAAAGTTTTGAACCCTCACAATCTGGTTCCAGTTTACAATTCCAGGCTCGTCCAAAGCTATTTCCCCTTCTACCCAAGTACTCTTAGATTCAGTTAAAAGGAACTGTATTCCCCAACACATCCACTGCTTTCTCACATGTGTGCTTTTGTTCACAATGTTACCTAAACTAGAAATGCATTCTGTGTCCTCTTTTTCCCTTCTGAAAGTAGACCCATTCTTTAAAATCCAACTCACAAGGTCTCCTTCCCTAAAACTTTCTGTAATCTCTCCAATCCTCCCCCATCTAGAACTGATCTCTCCCTCATCTGAAGTTATTTAACATTTTTTGATGAAATTATGATGTATGTACACAAAAAAGTATGTACACAAAAATAGAATTTTTAAAATTCACGTATAAATTGTCACTGCAAGGACTGAAAAAAATCTTATTTATTTTTTGTGCCCCACATCATCTAAAACAATTAATTATAGATTCATAGAAATAGAAGCAATGGGGAACATGGGACCTCCATGCCACATGTGACCTTATAGATCCTTGGGGGTGAATCTTTGACTGAATCAAAGTTTTACAGAACACATGTTTTTTATTAAGGGGATTTGTTCTATGAAATTTGGATTTAGTCAAAGAGCTGCACTTAAGGACCTAGATGGTCACATGTGGCCTAGAGGTCACAACTTCCCCACCTCTGGTGTAGACTTTCTCCAAAGCAATAATTTTTTATATATTATCAAATTTTGAAGATCTCTAAAGCTCACAGTCAATCAGTCAGTCAGCAAGCATTTACTTGCCTCAGGAACTTTGCTACAGACTATAATTGGAAAAACAAATCAAAATTTCTGCCACTTAAGTTAGGGACAACTCCTCAATGAGTATGTACCTTCCAGAGAGACAATGTGCAATAACTAAGTATGTATGTATTTGCCATACATAATTTCCAGGAAAATTTATTTAAGATTTTTTTTTGTTTCTAATTTCAAACCAAAATCTATCTCATTCCATTAATTTATCCATTGGTACTTATTCTCTTTGCTGAAGTAAATCAGATTAAGTTGAATTCTTTTCCATCCATTTTTCCTTTGGTGTTGTTGATGGTAGCTGTCATGGACTCCTGACCATTGCACTTGATAAAAGAGGACCCTTGGTCTAGTTACTAACTTCATGTGTAAAATAAGAATACTAATTTCTGAGGTATCTACTTCACAGACTATTTATGAGGATAAAAGGAAATAATGTGTTAAAAAAAACTTTTCAAATCTTAAAGCACTACAGAAATGTCTGTAGTGGCATCATCCATCCAACCCTCCATACGCGCACATATGTATACATTAAGTATAATGAACATAATAGCAGGAACATGTAGTCTGTTTTCTCACCTGATGGTGAGATGGTGATCCTGAGTTGACTCTACATCACAAAGTCTCTTCAAGAGAGCTACCCCTCTTTTCTTGGAATTGATTTGGAACTATCCTATTTGAGAGAGGAAATTTTTAAAATCCTTTTTTTCTATTTGACAATCTTGCTATTTGTTTTATTGTCATTATTTTTATTCTTTCCTAACCATTTTAGATTAGGATAAACCTTTATATGTAATAGGCAGATGGCAACCTATAAGAACCTGGTAAAACGCTGTTTGTTGAATTTGTATAATTTGACATTTGGGAGGTAATTGTCATCTCAATGTCCACCAGTTGTGGTAGGTTTGTCTTTCTCTCCTTCTTCCACTATCCTACTATACATGATGAGTTGTCTTTTTTTTTCTGCTGAAGGGACTGCTGGAACTCTTTTATATGGCATTTTGGGTGTCATTAAGGACTTTACCATGTGGATTTTTTAAGGTTCTTTAGCGCAAGGAAGTAGGGGTAGATACCTACAAGGACAAACCTTGAGCCTTGCCAGATACATCGCCAAGGCAATATTCACAGCACTGGTGGTGACTAAGAATATGCCAGCCTAGTTCTCAATCATCAAATATAAACGACTCTCCATATAGAAGGCAGAAGAAAAACATTTATTTAAACACGAGAAAGTCGAATCCTAGAACCAGAAAGCAAAATCCATCATGGTGACCACAAAATTAATAAATATGTTCATAGCAGGGGGTAAAGTCATTCTCAAACCTCCCCTCCCTCAGTCAAGACCCTCTCACTATCAATTGTCACACTGTGTTAGTTGGCCTGTGTTCTATCTCCTCTGACCTGAACCCCTCACTCACTTCCTCCAGATTCCACTCTACCCTTCCTGTTCTGCCTCTTCAACAAGTTCCTCCCACCACATGCGACCCAGGTTTCCAGGTGATTTAAGCAGATCATATGGGCCCATTAATTAATGAGAAAGATCTTTCCATTTAAATTACTATTATACCAGATCCCCAGAAAACTATTTAAAATTGATAGTATGGACAAAGAATGTCAAATGCACCACAGCTGATCTTCTTGAGACAAGAAATAAGTGAGACTGAGTGGAAAGTATAATGAAGTTAATTAGGATCTGATGAAATGGGGGCACTTCCCACAAAATTGAGAAGGTATGTTTTTTATTTGAATGGGAGAGAGACAAGTGATTTGGCTCAATGTTGAAGGAAATGTGCTCTTGGAATATGCAGAAACCTCTTATTGGTCCTTTGACTCCCATGATTGGGAAGTTGGGTTGGGGGATGCAACTCACCACGACACATGTATATTCTACACCTTGCTAAAGACTATGCATGACCAGAATAGCTCAAATAGTCCCTTAGTCCCCATAAAGAGGAAGATTTGTCAAATAAGATTGGCAACTGAGTCAGGAAGAATCATCCACTCAGCTCTTCTCTTCTTTCAGAGACTTAAGTCAGTCTCTCTCTCTCTCTCTCTCTCTCTCTCTCTCTCTGCTCTCTCTCTCTCTCTCTCTCTCTCTCTCTTTCTCTCTCTCTCTCTTTCTCCTCACTTACAATCCCATTGCATGTACCTCCATTGGGTGGGGTTGCTTCTTTCCTCTTATCCTCAGCAGCAATGACTCCTCTTCTCTTTCCCACAGACTGTCAGGTTATTGGCACTATATAGTGGACCATGAAATATGGGAAACTAGATCAATATACTATGGTCAACAATGTGATTAAATTACCCCAGGTCTCTTGAATCCTGTTCTTCAATGGTTATGTCCAAAGCCTAATTACACCTAAACATTCATTAATTCCCTTTATGTAATATAATATTTCAGATACAGAGGATAAAAGATTTTTAAAATGGTTACAGTCCTTTACTTGACTCCAGGGAGTTTATATATTCCACCAGGGGTGTTAAAGAGGTACATAGATGAATATAAGTTCAAGTGTGATATGTGCACAAAGGAGAGATTCAAACAATAATATCTAGAAATATTTGAGGAGGTAGAGAATGCTTTAAGTTGAGGTAATAATAATGTCAACATTTGCATAATGTTTTAAGATTTCCAAAGCATGCTAAAAATATTTTCTCATTTTTCTTAAAAACAACCCTACATTGTAGGTGCTGTTATCACCTTCATTTTATAGATAAGGAAACCAAGGAAGATGAAGATTGAATTGCCAAAAATCACTCAGTTGCTGCATTTGAACTCAGATCTTTCTGACTCCAGGTTTAGCTCTTTATCCACTATGTCACCTATCTCCCTAATAAGTTTACTGAAGAGGTGACAAATATTCAAGAAAAGTGATAAAGTGACTCTAAGCCTTCTTTTCTACCAACTAAAACCCTCTATTTCCTTCAATGGATCCAATGTTTGCAAGAGTGGGTTCTCCATGAATATTTGTTGGATTTGAATGTCTAGAATGAGGGAATGCTTTGGTCATCAATGGGGGAATTTGGAAGTGGTTTTTTTTGTTTATTTTACTTTATTTTTTGCATTTTCATGCTGACTTTCTCTCATTTGGCAAAGAGGACTGAGGAGGAAAGGAGAAGACCAAAATGAGGCAATAAATTACGAAGTTTGATTTTAGGAAACAGTTAATATAACCCAACCTGGATGATTTTTATTAGCACAAATCCATTCACACATATACATACCCAAATCAACAAAACATTTTTTTTTACAAAAGAAAGAAATTACTGAACAGAATACCAAAAAAAAAAAGAGTTTGGAATTTTAAAATATTCACAAATTTGTCCCATTTTGACTTATCCTTTATTTAAGATTTAAGTGACTAGGACCCTTTCTCAACTCTAGCCAATTGAAGTTCATAGTTCTTTTTCATTGTTTTGGGATTTCCCTTAGATGGGAAGGAACACAATATGTCCTGACTTGATAGAAGAAGCTGAGTGTGGCATAAAGGACTTTAAATTGAAAGACCTCTGTTTATCCTAGACAGAAGAAAAATAAATAAATAGATTAATATCTGGATATATTTATAAATACAGATATGTGCATCAAAAATACACATATACATAAATATACTTGTCTATATACATATGTGTATATATTTATACATCAGTCAATAAGCATATATAAGCAAAAAGACACGTTTTTATTTTGTTTTGTTTTTCCCTGCTCAAGGAGCTTACATTCTAATGGGGGGAACAACACATGGAAAAAGAAGCTACAAGTCAGGGTGATATGCTAGGAGGCATCGTAAGGTTGAGGAATCTGGTTTGAAGGTTGGTAAAAAATAAAAAGATGACTGGTCTGGGCACTCTCTCCAAATGAATATTCCAAAGGAGCCATCTAGTCAGAGTGAGAGGCTGAATGTGCTTTGACAATATGAATTAAAAAAAAAATTAGGAAAGGAAAGGTAAAAGGAAAAGAAATAGTAAGTATGAATTCTGGGTGTGAAGTGATCTTCCAGGTTTTAGATTTTTCTGGAGCATGACAGAGGTGTCTGGATTGTAGCCTGGTGAGAAATGAAGTTATTTGCAAGTAATCTTCTCTCTTAGATTGTTAGCATCTTGAGGACTAGTAGTGATTTTTTTCAACCTTTCTTTGTACTGTTAGTGCTTTGCATAGCATGTGGCATATAGTAGGTGCCTAATAAGTGTTTTTTAATTTTATTTGACTTGACTGGGCTCCTTACTATTGAATGGCCTTAGAGGAAAGATTTCTCTCCTAGCCTTAATTTTCTCTTTTGTTAAATGAGGGACTTGGACAAGTGATCTCTTAAGTCTGTTTCAAACCTAAGATCCCAGGATCCTATATCAATTCCTGATATTTGCAACTGTGATTTCCCCAAACACTGAACAAAACTTCATGCTGCAAATCACTTTCATGCTTTTTAATAACAACTATATGAAGTTAAAAATATGTCCCTGTTGCCCACTCCTCACTTCCCAGAACAGGCCTGGTAGCAAGATGTTGCCTTTGCACCAGGTTTTTTTCTCTTTTCCATTTGTTTTTTCCTAGCAAAGGATTTTTAAATAATTTATTCCTAATATTATGTCTGAATATTATCTGTGAGTATAGATAAGACTAACTCCAGTACTTCACATGAAATTGTACAGGTAGCAAGCAGCTGGTTTGTGGGTATTTTGGTTTACTCCCTCTGTACAATGCCTCCTGTACATTTCATTTTAGATTTCCAACACTGAATTTGATTAAGCTCCCATGCTCAGTTCAGGTGCAGCATATGTGTTTTTAATAATGCAACATTCACTTCATTGGAGCAAACTCATGTTATTACCCAGAAGTTCCAGGTAGTATAATATACTCACTGACAAGTTAAATATGTATTCACCCCCTCAATAATGGAAATGCATTTCTTCCACTTAACATAGTACTACTACTAATAATAATTAAACCATTTATTTATTCAACAAACATTTGTTAATATAAACATGTGAGGTAGAATAGATAGAGATCCAACTTTTATGTCAGGGATACCTGGAGTTAGTGATTAGACGTTTTACTCATATATACCACCACAAGACCTTTAGGTATATGGGATGTTCAAGGAGTACCAGCTCTTCTGGTGTGAGGGACTGGTGATCTTTTATCAGGGCTGCTCAAATACCTTTGGTGTTCACCTGTCATCCAACTCCCACCGGTGGGTGGCTCTAAGAAACTGTAGCATGCAGTGGCCATACTCCGGTAAACAATCTTGGCAGAAGCATTAAACCGGGTTGATGAACCAACAGGTCTTACATCCATTAGTGAGTTAGCTTGGGAAGATTTTTCCCCTGGTAGAATGAGTGGATGAGAACAACTTGTTTGAATGGCCATGAAGCCTGCTTAAGTAGATTCCATGGAGTTCTTAGAGCTGGTTCAGATATCACCAGCCCTCTTGATTTTTGTGTTTCGCAGTTTAACTTTCAAGCATGACTCTGGAAGAGAGAGTGAGGCTGACGACTTTTTGCATCTCTGCCTCACTGAAATCCAGTTCCCATGCAAGTAAGAACACCACCCTGTGATGTCATTGGTCCTCTTTGAAAGTGAAGGACAAACAGTACCTTTAACAAGACTCAACATCAGTGCCACAAGAAGCTCTCTAAGAGAGTTGCAAAAAGTTGTTGATTTGGATTGAAGATCATTTTCTTCAGGGAAAGGGAGCTTTCTACACCTTTGAAGTCAGAGGTCCAGAGAAGATACATATATAGGTGTGTGTATACATACATACATATATACATACATACATACATATATGTGGTGTATGTGTATTTTATATATGTGCATATATGTAAATGTATAGTTGCATTATTTATTCATGTATTTATATAATAAAACCTTTTGAACACTATACTAATGGCTCAAGACATACTATAGGAGTGGGTTAACATCCACTTAAAACCATAATTCATTAATATCCATCAAGTTATTTCTTTCAATAGACAAACTGAGAGGACATACAAATTATGATCAAAGAATTTTTAAACATCGTATAAAAAGTTTAAATTATTAAATTAAGTAGTTTAATATTAATAATGGCATTCCCAGCAGGGGTACACTTTCCTATGTTACCCATACTATGACTGAAGTGAGGCACATATTGGAATATAGATATGACAGAGAGTGCAAACACAGGAAAATACAAGAAGGGACACATATATGGGATGCACATGTAGCCAGCATCTATAAATTGAGTTTTCAAACAAAGGGGCATGAATGGATGGAGTACATTCATTGATTGAACATTTCATATTTATGATGTTTTAGATGTAACAGTAGTTTCTCCTAATGTCATTTTACTATTATCTGCTTCATATAGCGTAATCTCCATTGAATATTTCATTTCTAACTTTTATTGGGAACTAGAGTGTTTCTATGTCATTCTCTCTCAACTGGACAAAACATCTCCACAATCTGTTGGGTATCATTAATAGGTTCACAGTTGTTAGAATCCTTAGCTATCACCTATTTCTGCTCATCTTCCTCAGGTACATCTCTTGTTCTTTTCCAATCTGTTGCAATGTAGTGGCTGGTCAGCCTTTCCTTTGCAGTGAATAGATTAAAGCACTTTTAATGTATCATCAAAACTATCACCACAAATTCAAACAGAGAAACAGAAAAAAGCTAGCAGAAGTCCCAGGTAGTTAAAATATATACATGTGTCTGTGTATGTATGTGTATGTACACACACACATATATATACACATACAAATATATATTTAGACATACATGTACAAACACATACATTATATATGTGTGTGTGTGTGTGTGTGTGTGTGTGTGTGTGTGTATATATAGTGCATGTGTATTTCTTTTGATCATTTCCCTAACCCCTCATACCAATTTATGTTCTCTAATATTCCTTGTAAAACACTGATTGTTATATTAATATCCAAACAATTTTGAGAATTCCAGCCAAGACTAGGCTGTCAAGACCTTCTTAATAATACTCCTTGAACGGCATATGGTAAAGCGATAAGAACAAAAAAGGCACATGAATGTCATCCCCTACTTCTGTTCCACATGCAAAACTAAATTTTGCTTATCTATACGCAGCAGAATCACTGATACTTTATTATATTTATTACTGATGATCTTGAAAAATATTGGTTTTCTATAAATAATAGATACATTTAATACAACATCATTTCAAGAGGGAAAGAAAATGTCAACTTTATGCATAGTAAAGTAAAACAAATTTCTACATGTACTACATCTAAAATGCATATCTCATTCTGCATCTTGAATCCATTACTTCTCTCTAAGGAGACGGACATCATTCTTCATGATTAGTTCTCCAGAATTATGATTGGTCACTGTATTGAGTAAAATATGACATACAAATGTATAAAGGAAGACTATGGTGGCAGAAAAAAATAATGAAAGTCGCAATGTCAGAGTAACCTTGGAAGACTTGTCAGAACTGATGTGGTGAAGTGAGCAAAATCAAGGGAATAATTCATATAATATTCTTTCTGTAACACCAAATGATTGTCCAAAAGTTTTTTTTTTACTTTGGACTTTAAAATATGGTATATGATAATTTACCAAATTTCCTTTCCATGTACCATGCAAGGATTGAATAGATAGCATTTGAAGAAACTTGAAGGCCTAGGCTGAAATTTTGTATCTGACACTAGTTCTGTGATCCAGAACAAGCCATTTTATATCTTTTAGCCTGTTTTCTCTCTGTAAAATAATAACAAAATGTCTTTATCCTCTATTTCATAAGATCCAAGTGGAACCTAGGTGAGATGTAACTCTTGTAGGATAACCTACCTTCTATTCCATGTAATTCTTTTGCTACTTCTATATTTTCTTATGCACTGAATTCTGGGAGATAGAGATGTAACTATAGAGTAGAATTAGCTCAGAACTACTTAAAAGGATTGAATTCAGAGTTGTTATCTTTTGCACTCCTTGGAAAGACTTTTAATTATTTTTATTTATTTCATAATTAATTTTTCCTAAATTACATGTAAATTTTTTAACATTTATTTTTAAAACTTTGAGTTCCAAATTTTCTTTCTTCTTCCCTCCCCACTCTCATCATTAAGAAGGCAAACAATTTGAAATATATTATACATCTATAATCATGCAAAAAATGTTTCCATAATAGTCATATTTGGAAAGAAAACAGACACCTCTCCCCCACAAAAGAAGAAACAAACAAAAAAAGGAAACAGGTACTCAGATACCATCACTTCTTTCTCTGAGGATGGATAGCATTTTTCATCAAAAGTCCTTCAGAGTTGTTGTCTTAGATCACTGTATTGCTGAGAAAACTAAATCATGCATAGGTAATTACTATTACTTTGTACATAATATATTTCACTTTGCATCATCTTATGTATGTCTTTCAGGTTTTTCTGAAATCATCTTGCTCATCATTTCTATAGAACAATTGTATTCCATTACAATCACATAGCAGAATTTGTTAGCCATTCCCTGGTTGATGAGTATTCCATTGATTTCTAATTCTTTTCAAGCAGAAAAGAACTGCTATAAATATTTTTGTACATATAGGTCCTTCTCCCTTTTTGCCTTTTATCACTTTTGGAATACAAACCTAGGGATGGCACTGCTAGATAAAAGGGTATATGTGTTTTTATAGCCCTTTGGGCATAGTTCCAAATTGCTCTGCAGAACCCTTGAATCAGTTCACAACTCCAAAAGGGAATTAATTTTCCTATATTCCCTTCAATACTGATCAATGTCCTTTTATGTCCTATTAGCCAGTCTAATAAATATGAGGTAGTATCTTAGGATTGTTTTAATTTGCATTTCTTCAATCAATAGTTATTTAGAATATTTTCCCCTATGGCTAATTTGTCCTTTGAAGGATTATACTCACTTGTGTTGGGTAAGTGATTCTTGGTGGCAATTCTAGCTCCTTTGCCCTCCGGAAAATTGTATTCCAAGCCCTCTGCACTTTTAATGGAGAAGTTGCTAAATCTTCTGTTATCACAAATGTGGCTACATGATACTTGAATATAGCTTCAATTTTCTCCATTCTATTTTTTAAAGGAATTACATGATTCTGTTAGCTTTTGTATTTATTTTTCTTTCCAGTTTGGCCAACTCCACTCTTTCAGTGTTTTTTGTTTTGTTTTGTTTTTTTTATTCAATGAATTTTTGTGCCTATTTTTCCACTTGGTCAATTATGCTTTTCAGAGAATTCTTCTCCTTGGATTTTTTTCAACTTCTTTCACCATTTATCCATTTCTATTTTTAAGGTGTTACTTTCTTCAGCATTTTTTGTGACTCCTTTACCATGTTGTTGATTTGTTTTTCATGATTTTCTTGCATCACTCTTATTTCTCTTCCCAATTTTCCTCCTCTTCTTTTACTTGACTTTCAAAAAACAAAATAAAACAAAACAAAAAACAAACAAACAATAGAGCTCTTCTATGGCCTGAGAACAATTCACATTTTTTGTAGTCATTGGATGTGGGAGCTTGAACTTTGTCATCTTCTTCTGAGTGTATGTTTTGATCTTACTTGTCACTACAGTACCTTATATGGTCAGATTTTTTTTTCCATTGTTTACCCATTTTCCAGTCTAATTCTTGACTCTTCTTTAAAATGAGGCCCTGATTCCAAGGTGTAAGATGTACTCTCCCAAGCTTTAGGGGTTTTGTGCAGCTGTTTTCAGAGATACTTCTATTTACCTACACTTTTTCAATTCTTCCAAGGTGGTATGATCTAAGGAAAGGTATTTATTTTCTTCCTGGCTTGTACTCTGGCCTATGAGTGACCACTAGCACTCTTTTCCTCCCCTGGAACTATGATGAGGATCCCTTCTGTATTCCAGATGTGAGCTCTGATGTGCTAGAGCTTCTCTTTGTCCTCAGAATGCCACCAGGACTGTGACCTAGATCTGAGTATGGACAAAGTTACAAAGTACTCCCCCTAGCATCAGCAAAGAGATCCCTGTAATCTCCCTCTGATCAGCTGTTTGACCCCCTTACTCCCTGTGGACTGAGAGCTCTGGAAGCAGTCACTGTAACTGCTGATTCAATTCAGCGGCCCCCAAGATTTTCTCCTGGTTTGCTGTTTCTGGGGCTATGCTGATCTGGCCTGTGCTGAACTGTGCTCTATTATCACCCAGGTTCCTGATGGACTTCTAAGTTGTCTTTGGAAAATTACTTCACCCTTTCCTTTTGTGGGTTCTGCTGCTCCAGGAATTTTTTATGGCATTGTTTAAAGGTATTTGAGGGGATTTGGGCAACATTTCAGGGAAATCCCTGCCTCTTCTCCACCATCTTGGCTCTGCCCTCAGCTTTTATTTTTAAAATGCAATGTTTTAATATCATTAGTTCTTGGACTGGCCATCTTTATAACTAATGAATACTCCTTGGTAACTTCATCAGACATAGACATCTCACCATGGGGGAAACTTGAGCTAATACTTGAATCCAGTCCATGAGAGTAACAGGTGACAGACTTTTCCTCAGTTTCCTCAGTTCAAGTTCAAAATTTTGGGGAAAATAAGAATGCAGCTAGAGGTGGAGCAAGGTGGCGGAGTAAAAAGACTCACATATGCTAGCTCCGAACCCACAGCCCATATATTTTCTCTAAAAGGAACTCCCCACAAATTCTGGAGCACTGCAAGCTGTGCAAAAACACAGTGGAAGAGATTTCCATTCCAGAGAGCCCTGGAAAGCTATCCCCAGGGGTCCGTCATGCACCAGACAGCGGAGCCCACCCCTGAGCTGCCCTGGCCATGTGGCCCCAGAGGAGCAGATCTGAGCAGGCTTCAGGAACGGAATCTCTGGAAGCCGCAAAGATCCCTCCACCCACAGGCGCTCCAGGTCAGTGAGAGAGACTTCTAGGCTGGCCGAGAGGGGAGCGGGGTGTCTCCATGGCTTGGGCCCCCTCGGGAAGCAGCTGCGGAGGCAGTGGCTGAGGCAGTGGCAGCCTGGAACTCCCGGAGCAGGCAGGCGCTTAGGACCATTACCAAAGATCTCCACATATCCCTGATGGAACTGAGCCTGGGAGGCGGCCCTGCCCCCACCCAAACACCAGAACTTAAGCTCACATTAAATAGCAGCCACGACTGCCACTGAAAGCCCTGAGGCTGGGGAGCAGCATTTGAATCTCAGACCCCAAGCACTAGCTGGGCAGATCTAGGTGGGGGTGCAGAGGAATCTCAGAAGTCAAGTAACTGGCTGGGAAAATGCCCAGAAAAGGGAAGAAAAATAAGACCATAGAAAACTATTTTCTTGGGGGACAGATGTTCCTGCCTTTCATTTCTGATGAGGAGGAACAATTCTTACCATCAGGGAAAGACGTGGAGGTTGGGGCCTCTGTATCCCAGACATGCCAGGTGGATGTCCGGTGGGCTCAGGCCATGGAAGAGCTCAAAAAGGATTTTGAAAATCAAGTTAGACAGGTGGAGGAAAAACTGCGAAGAGAGATGAGAGAGATGCAAGAAAAGCATGAAAAATGGGTCAATACCTTGGTAAAGGAGACACAAAAAAAAAATTGCTGAAGAAAATAGACTCTTCAGAGACAAACTTATGAGCAAGTTTTGTCTGACTGGTGGCCAGGCAATAGAATCAATAATTGCTATTTATCACAAGAAGATAAAATGAGTTAGAGTGGAATAAGATGATTTCCTCTTCCCCTGTGACGTTAATATTGAGGTTGAAGGCTAATACTTTGGTCCTGACGATCTACCCATTCCTTGGAAGAATAAAGAGGCATGGCATACAGAAATTTGTGAGGAACTGAGAATTCAACTTTGCTATGATTAGATACATTCAATACATCTCACTACTACAGTTTATTTTTGGTCTCATTGTTGTAAATCCATTTTAACCAATATGACTGAATTCTTTTGAAATTGCAATGAAAAAGGAATCAAGATTGGAATCCAAGTCAGGTTGGGGCATGAACCAACAAAATAATGGGTTATTATTAGGATATTCTATCTCCTTAGATAGAAACAGAGAATGCTTGAATGCAGAAGGATTGTATAGAACTTTAGAGACAATGGGAGGTTAGAAGAAAACTGGCACAGCTTAGAGTTTATGAGTCACCTGGTATGCCCCTTCATTCTCAGAGAAACAGTTTCTGGCCCCAAGGAAACCACAAGTGCCTCACTGGGGTTTGGCTCAAAAGTGTTGCAGAAGAAATATTTGTATAAATTACTTGGAAAATTGTGGTCATATATAATTATCAGTTATAATTATTATAGCATTATTTGCCCATAGTCATTGTGAAATTAGGTTGTTGAGATGAATGACCAGCTCACCTAAACCACCTATGTTCAAGAGCACAAAACTTAAAGAGAAAACCACTCAAATCTTCCTCAGTCAATATTGATTCCTTACCCATTTAATATTGTACCTGTCTCCTAACAAAATACATATATATGTTATGTAGGCACATATATATTCATGTATGTGTGTGTATATATGCATGCACTTATAGTGTATATACATACACATATGCACATGCACACATATGTAATTTCTACCATCACCCCCAGATAGTTATACAGCCCCCATATATATGTTCCAGGATTAACTCTGCTCTTTGACTTGCAGTGAATACACTGAGCCTGTTGGGCAGTATCCATGCTAATACATGCACATACATATATAAATAGAGACAGACAGAGAGACAGACAGAGAGAGAGAGAGAGACAGAGAGAGATGTTATATCATCTTTAAAATCATAGAATGTGAGTATTTGATAGATGGGAGATCAGAGGCCTTCCAGTTCAATGCATTCCTGAGAAGGAATCCCTTATATGGAAAACCGTACTTTTGATGGAGTTTTCTTTGACATGTCAAACTGAATATACTCTCTGATGTTGATTAGGTGGAAAATGCAAGGTCCAGGTGTTCAGATCTGCTTTGCTGCTAAAAAAAAAAAATGAAAATAAAAAAGCAAATTGCTCAGCTATTGTTGTCTAATCACTGGTTTTCTCCTGTAAATGACAAGCCAGCTTTCCACTAAGTGGTGGCAGCAAAACGAGTTCTTTTCTTTGCACTTGCATAAAGACAATTGTTCTATCCTGACAATCAGAGGAACCTTTCAGACAGAACTCTACTTTGGACTTAGAAAGGTTCACATTTTCTGTAGGGATGTTTCCATTTTGATGTTTGGTTTTACTAAAACAAACTTTTTGAATTGTAGAATCTCAGAATTTCAAAATGTCAGGTTAGAGAAGGATTTTTTATTTTTATTTTATTTTTTTATATTTTTTAATTTTTAATTTTATTTATTATTTTTTATATTTTTATTTATTTATATTTATTTTGTTTTTCAACTCTATGTCTTTACAAAGGCTAACCCCCCCGTCTGGATTGCACACCATCCTTGGTCCTACTTCTTACAATCCTTTGCTTCTTTCAAGGCACAGTAACACGTTCCCTCCCCTAATTCTCATGCATCTAATTATTTGTTTACCAGTATTCACAAAATAGTTGGCAAATTTCTTCAAGTAGAGGACTATTTTACTCTTTTGTGCCTGTATCTACAGAATCTTTCACAATGTCTTCATATGTACTTAAAATGATTGTTGAATTTTATTTAACTCAACTTATGCCTAAAATTGTTGGTACAAGATCCTCTCCCGAAAAAAAGAATCATTTAATTTCCTCTGCGTGATCTTCAGAATTTGATAATGCTACATGTTTCAAAACAGCCTATTACATATTTGAATAGTTTTAATTGTTAGAAAGGTTTCCTTATGTCCTTGCCTCTTTGCAACTTGTACCATTGTTTTTAGTTCTTATTCTTCGAGGGCTAAGTCAAATGAATTGAATCCTTCTACCTGTTGGTCCTTCAAATTCATGATGATAGCTGTTTTGATCCCCATTTTTTTTTCTTCTTCAGCTTAAACATTCCCTTTCCTTGAACCTCATATTGAGTGTTTTCCAATGTTCTTACTGTTTTCATAGGCATCTTGGAAATGCCACATTTTTGAGTTTGAATTAAAAGAACCACATTTGCAGAAATCCAAGGCTTATCTTTTTTTATTCGTTTGTTTGCTTTTTGGATATGAATGGTAATTGGAAGACAAAGCAATGCTTCATTATACCCAAGGAACTTCTAGGAAAGTGACTTTGTGTGCGGCTATGTTCATTCTTGTAGACAGTAGAGATGGAAAAGTACCAATTTTACAATCCATGGTATCAAATAAACACTGATAATGCCTTTCCACCGACTCAATATTTTTTTTTGTATTGTGACAATGCATAGATTCTACATAATATTGAGTGCTAAAATAGAGAAATACAAAAAGGAAAGGGTACATTTGTCCACATAGGAAACTCAAGTTTCATCCATTAGAAACAAGGAAAAATACTACACAATATTCTAAATCCAATTTAAATACCACCTGCTCCTAGGAGATTTCCTTGATCATCCTCTGCTAAAGATCACCACACCCTTCCCTACCCTCATCTTCAGCCTTATATGGAAATTTGTTTCAACAATTTCTAGTTTTATCAATTTACTTATTTTCATGGATTATTGTGTATTTGAAACATGTTTTGATATACCTTGTCCATTATGAGAGGATAATATTACAGTACATTTACATCTGGAGGATCTTCAGAGGCCAGGTAGTTAAATGACTTGACAAAAGTCACATAGGTAGTGATTGTCAGGTCAGGATTTGAACCCAGATCTTCTGCCTTCCCTCTGCAGTGAAAGTTCTGTGAGTTAGGGCCTGTTTTCACTGCATTGATGTCTCTCCTAAAGTTAACACCTAACATAGGCCTCAGTAGAATTTAGGGTCTAAAAAGAAATGATTTTCTGAAAGAAGAAAGGTTTCTTATTAAAAATATCTAGGAGAATGAAGTTTTGAGCTTTATATATAGAAAAGTGTTATATTGTGGTAATATTGCTCTATGGAACTTTGGGGAACGATTTTTAGTTCTCCTTTAGTAAGCTGCTAACTCGTTTTTTTCAAACTCTTCTATTGCCTGAGCCCAAATTAAGTTCCCTTTGGAGCCCCTGGAGGCAGGAGCCTTGACTTCCTCTGACAGTATGCCTTGTTCCTCCTCATCTGAAAGGATGGAAGGAGATACCTGTTCACCAAGAAAATAACCTTCTATGGTCTTATTTTTTTCCCTTTTTTGGGCATTTTCCAGCCAGTTACTTGACTTCTGAGTTTCCTCTCCACAACCACCTTGCCTCCAGTTCTGACAAGCCAGCACTGGGGGCTGAGATTCAGATGAGCTGCTCCAATCCCCCAGGGGCTTTAGGTGAGGGCAGTGTGAGATTAAGATCAGCTGCTCAGATTGGGGCAGGGCCACCACACAGGGCACAGTTCCCTTAGGGGCTTTACAATGAGGTCTTCAACAAGTTCACTGTTGCTACCTGAGGAGGCTTGAGTTACGGGGACACCCTGCTCTTCTGGGCCAGCCAAAAAAAACCTCTCACTGACCTTTAGCACCTGTGGGTTGAGGGATCTGTGCTGCCACTGGAGATCTGTCCTTGAGGCCTGCTCAGTCCTGTTCCTCCTAGTGCCAAGCAGCCAAGGCTGGACTGGGCTCTTCTCCACATCCTGTTCAACAGACCTTTCCCATTGGTCTTTCATGTCACTCAGGGCTAAAAATCTCCTCCACTCCATTGTTCTGTGGCTTCTGCTGCCCTAGAATTTGTTGACAGTTCTTTTTTACAAATATTTTATGGGCTGTAGGGGAAGAGTTAGTGTATGTGTATCTTTCTACTCTGCCATCTTGGCTCCCCTCTCTGGTGAGCAATTTTTAAAAGGAGCATTATATGTAGGAAATAAAAAAGAACAAGCAAACCAAAATAAAATATCACGTACACACTCACTCACACACACACACACGCACGCACACACACTCCTTCACCAAAACCAAACCACAAAAACAAAATAATCCTGTAGTTGTAGTGAAAACAGAGAGTTTTGTATGAAGGTTTCACTTTAAATCAGGATGCTTCCATACATGATACTGTGAAATCAAGGTTGTCTAAGAATTCAGTCTCCTCATCTATAACAGATAGATGATCTCAAAAGTACCATATAGCTCCAACATTCTATGATTTATAAACAGCAAAATGGACCAGAGGAATAAACATTGACTGGGCTGTGGAGTCAGAAGACTTGGTCAGAGTCACATCCCTGATGACCCCTGACTCTGAAGAATCATACCTCTAAACTTATATGACTTTAGAAAGTCACTTAATCTCCTTAGCTTCCTCTTCTATAGAAGAGAAAAAGAAGAACAGGGGTTAGCAAATGATGGTCATGGGTCAAATCCAGCTCACATCTATTTTTCTACAGCCCAGGAGCTAAGAAGTGCTTTTTTAGATTTTAAAATATTGTATTTGAAAATGGTAGTGAGTCAATAAAAATTTGTTAAGTGCCTACTATGTGCCAGGCACTGTGGTGAGTACTTGGATACAAGAAATGCAAAAAATGAGTCCTTGTCTTCAAGATCCTCATAGTTTAATGGAGGAAGAAAACCCACATCAAGAAACTGAAAAGGGAGGAAGTGCAGATTCATGATGAAGTTCAAAGGAGTACAGGTGGATGGGAAATTATAAAATGATTGCTCTTGGCACCCTTCTTAAATGGAGGATCTGGGAAGAACTCTCTGTTCATCTACTACCCTTTTTAGTCAGAGCTGGAGGGACTAAGGGGCCAGGAGGACATGCTATGAGGATGTGAGTTTCAGAATTGATATGTTCTTGTAGGATGATGAAGTTTGTGAGAGCATATAAAAACTATACTTAACTCCCAGGTGGACAGTACAAAAAAGTAGCCTATATTTGACCTCTAACTAGTTTGCCAATTCCTGGAATGTTGTTTTTCCTTCATTTTTGAAGAGGACGAATAACATTGGATTTAAGTGAGGCAGAGTTACTCAAAGTCATCAGCTTCACTCTTTCTTCCAGAGTCTTCAAAGTTCTGTGGCAGGACAAAAGTCCAGATGATTGAAGATGGCCCAGAAGACAGTGAATGGCCTTGGCATCTTTGATGCCTGACCAAAATATAAATATTCCACAGTGCCTGCCTCAGCTGCCTTCCTGATCATTGGCAAAAATTGTTCTCATCCACACAGAATGCCAGGAAGTATTCACATGCTTGGGACAGTCATTCTCCTGACTCACCAAAGGGTTCAAAACCCACCAGTTACTCTTAACCATCAACCCCTAAGGAAAATGGTTCTGAAGTACTTTATGGGTATTGATTTATGATTCTATGATGACCCTTATTTCTATTAAAGTTAATAAATATCCCATGCATACACTTGGATTCACATGAGTGTTGCTTCCCACTTTTTCTAAGCCTATCATTCTTACTTTGGATTTGTAGAATTTCTTTAATCAAAAAGCTGTTGAATGCTTCTTTGAATATGGTTTAGTGGAAAGAACATAGAACTAGAATGTAGATCCTTTGGTACATATTGTTTGTATGAGCTTGGTGAATTAATTTATTCAACCTCTTTGACACTCAGTTCATCAAATAGTTTATCTGTAAAATATGATGTATTTAGATATTCATGATTTTTCTGACTAGGGGTTATGAGTTATTAAGCTTTTATTACAACCTTTTTCCCCATTATAAATCACATAAAATAGCATCAAAAGATCATGAGAACCACTTGGATCTGATTTCCATTATAGTTTCCTTGGGATAAAAATAAGCCCCTGATTTAAGGGTTGGGGGGGGAGGAAGGACTGTTGGAAAAACAGAAGATAATGCCCTAAATCATCCATGTAAGGGCATAGGTGTGAGCTGGGAAGATTCATCTCTACCTATTTCAAGAAAGGAGGAATGATTAGGAAGGAGTGAATAACATCCATCCAACTCCATCCTCCACAATTACATCTGTTAGTCATGTATTCACATACCACAATTTGCTTAGCAATTATAAGCAGTGGACACCCCTGTTGTTTTTAGGTTATCTTTTTTTACCCTTAGAAACAAAAGGAAGGAAGGAAGGAGGGAGGGAGGGAGGTATGTTTGGTGGGACAATGAGGGGCAGTTGGTCCACTGGGGAGCCACATTCTGTCATAATCTCCATGGGTAGCAACCCATTTGAGAAGCTCTATGCTAACTTTGAGGTACAGCAGGTATTATAAATGTTGATGGTGGAAAGTTTGGGGTCAGAATGACATAGAGACAGAGAAGAGATGAATTGGCTTTGGGGAAGGTTACTAATCATGGTGAGATCAGAAAATGAGGTTAAGTCACACAATCTAGCACACAGGTTAATTTCAGGAACTATTTAATATTATTTCTGTCCACATTGCTTTCACCACAAACTGATATTTCTCAGAGTAGTGACAGCATAATAAATTGTGATGGAGTAAGGCATAATTTAGGGCATATTTAGCCATTGGTTAGAGTAGTGACCTGAAATCTGATAATTCAGAAATTTTACCTCCATGAGGGACATGGAAAGAATAAAGAAGGAACAAACAAGGGTACAGCTGAAACATAAAAATATGATTCAAAATAGACTAGAAGAGAAATCATAATGGTAATAGACCAAAGAAAAATGTATCAAATGGTACAGTAAAAAATGGTTGGAAGGGAGGAAGATAGGAAAGATTTTTTAAACTAATTGTTTAACTGAAATAAAGGCAGGAAAGATGTAGGAGGAGGAATAGAAAATTCAGTAAAGAAAATGAAGAACAAGAAATTAGCAACTTAAATAAAATATAAGATCTCAGAAAATAGTAAACAAACAGAAATTGGTAGGAGAGAGCCTGCAGCAATAGATTAGCATTGAACTAGTTCAAATAAAGCTAAGGAAAGCTGAGAGGGATTTTAAAAAAACACTAAAGAAATATATGGATAAAAGAAGAAGCCTAACAATTGTGATTTCCAATATAAATATATTAAATAATCCAATAAAACAAAGAGTGGTAGAATCAAAAAGAAGAAAAAGACAACATTCTAATGAACACAAGAGATGTCTATAAAGTTAAGGCACGCTGAATCAAATGAGAGGCTAGAATAAATTTACTATGTATAAGGTGAGTAATCCCATGAGTCCCTTGCTCACATGGCCTGCCTATGGGGAATAGCCTGTAGAAGATGCCTGAGATTTGGTCTCTATTAAAGACAAGCACTTGAGAACTTGAGTTCTGAGATCTCATAGCGCTCCTTAGTCCTTTATTAGATGGTGTTGGGTTGTTGCGGTTGTTCGGTCATGTCCTACTCTTTGGGAGTTCATGAACCATGGCACATCATCAGGTCCTTCTATCTTCCATTATCTCTCAAAATCTGTCCAAATTCGTGTTCATTATTTCCACGACACTATCTGTCCATCTTATCTTCTGCTGTCTCCTTTTCCTTTTGCTTTCAATCTTTCCCAAAACTGATCTTTTCTAATGAGACCCATCTTCTGATTATATGGCCAAAGTATTTATGCATCAGGATATGATTTTCCATTAAGTAGCCTGAATCAGTTTCTTTATATGTTGCCTGATTCAATCTTCTTGCTCTCCAAGGGACTCTCAAAAGTCTTCTCCAGCACCAGAAGCTTCTGAAGGTCTCAGATTTCCTCATAGTCCAACTCTCACAACCATACATTGCTACTTGAAAAACCTATAGCTTCCTTTGACTTCATGCACATTTGTCAGCAAGGCAATGTCTCTGATTTTTAGTACTTTGTCCAGATTTGCTATAGATTTCCTTCCAAAGAACAAACATCTTTTAATTTCATGACTATAGTCAACATCTACAGTGATCTTTGAGCTGAGGAATAAAAATCTGCCACTGCTTGCATTTCTTCTCTTTCTATTATCAAGAAGTGATAGAACCACTTGCCAAGATCTTATTTATTTATTTTTTGATGTTAAGATTCAAGTCAGCTTTTACACTCTCCTCTTTCACCCTCATTAAGAGACTTCTTAGTTTCTCTTCACTCTTTGCAATGGTATTTTCTTTATTTCTGAAAATGTTGATATTTCTCCTGGGAATAACAATTCTGGTTTTTGATTCATTCAGCTTGGCATTTTGTATGACATTCTGCATATAAGTTAAATAATTAATGTTATGTTAAACAGCCTTGTCATAACCCTTTTCCAATCTTGGGCCAATCGGTTCTGTGCTTGGTTCTAACTACTACATTTTGACTGCATACAGGTTTCTTAGAACACAAGTAAAATGATCTAGCACTCCTAAGTTTTTGAGAACTTGTCACATTTTTTGTGATCAACACAGTCAAAGGATTTAGTATAATCAGTGACACAGAAGTCGATTTTTTCCTTCTTCTGGAACTCCCTTGCTTCCTCCATAATCTAGCAAGTGTTAGCAATTTGGTCTCTAGTTCCTCTGCCTCTTCAAAAACCAGCCTAGTTTACTGGTATTTTTCAACTCACATAGGATGAAGCCTAGCTTGCAGAATCTTAAACATAGCCTTGCTGTCATGTGAAAAGAGCATAACTGTTCGTGAATTTAAATATTCCTTGCCATTGCCCTTCTTTAGGATTGGGACATAATCTGTTCATTTCCAATCTAGCGGTCGCTGATGAGTTTTCCAAATTTGCTGGTACATTGAGTATGACACGTTAATGCCTTCATCTTTTAGGATTTTAAATAGCCCAATCCCATGGATATAGGAAGATAAATGCCTGAGGTTGCAGGTATCCAATACACTACTAGGGAACAGTCAAAGACAATAACAAGTAACTCCATTGCTAAGAAAGCAGTGAGTCAAAGATGAAAGGAAGCCTAGATGTTGATGCATCTGGTGATGAAAGGAAAGTTCAATGCCAAAAAGATCAATATTGCATAGGAACTTGGAAAGATAGACTTATGAACCAGGATAAGTTGGATATGGTTAAACAGGAGATGGAAAGATTAAACACCAATATCTTGGGTATCAGTGGACTTAAATGGGTAGGAATGGATGAATTTAATTAAGGTAGTTTCTCCTTATAATTCAGCAACCAGCAATCCCTTAGAAAAAATGGAGTACCCCTCATAGTAAATAAAAGGGTGATAAAAGCAGTAGTGTGGTATAATCTCAAAAAATAACAGAATAATATCTATGGCAAACCATTCAATATCACTGTAATACAAGTCTATGATGAAGAAGTCAAAGTTGGTCAGTTCTATGAAGATCTACAATATCTTCTAGAAATAACACTATTTTTCCCTCCCCAAAGAAAGATGTCACATTCATCATGGGGTATTTGAATGCAAAAATAGGAAATTAAATGCTAATTGAAATAAAAGGCAAATTTGGCTTTGTAATACAAAATGAAGCTGGGCAAAGAATAAGAGTTTTGTCAAAATAATTCACTGATCATAACAAACATTTCTCACCCAAAAAGTGACTTTGCATTTGGACATAATATAGAAATCAGATTGATGATATATTTTACTGTCAAAGGCATTGAAGCTCTATACAGACAGTTAAAAGAAGACCTGCAGCCAAGCTCCAGTTCGGATCATGAGCTTCTTATGACAAAATTCAGATATAAATTGAAGAAAGTAGAGAAAACAGCCAAGCCATACATGTATGATCTAAACAATAGCTCTCATGAGTATGAGTGGAAGTGATGAATAAGTTTAAGGGATTAGAACTGGTAGATAAAGGGCCTGAAGAACCACAAAAAATTTAAAGAAAAAGAAGAGTAGCCTAAAGCAAAATGGCTCTGATGAAGCTTTACAAATAGCTAAGGAAAGGAAAGCAAAAGGTAAATGAGAAAAGGAAAGATATCACTAAATGAATGCAAAATTTCAGAGAATAGTCAGAAGTGATAAGAGTTTCTTAAATGACCAATGCAAAGAAATGGAAGAAAACAATAGAATGAATAAATAAAACAAGAAATCTCTTCAAGAAAATTATAAATATCAAGAGAATTTTTCATGCAAAAATGCAGTTGATAAAAAACAAAAATTGTAGTGACTTAGAAGCTGGAAAGGTCTTAACACCACCAATAACAGTGATGGTGTAGTTAAAGATCTAGAGACAAACATCCTGGAGAATGAAGTCAAGTGGGCCTTAAGAAGCATTGCTAGTAATAAGGGTAGTGAAGGTTATGGAATTTCAGCTGAGCTATTTAGGTCCTAAAAGATGATGTTGGGAGGGACTGGCAAAAGGGATTAGTTACTAAGATACACATACTCATCTACCCATTTAGTAGTTTTTAAGAATATGAGCTGGAGAAGTGGAACCAATATGACAGAGAAGAGCCAGGAACTTGCCTAAGCTTTCCCGAGTTTCCCTCAAAAACTACCTTAAATCAAACCTCTAAGTGGATTCTAGAGTAACAGAACCCACAAAAAGATAGAGTGAAATAATTTTCTAGGTTAAGAACACTTAGAAGATTTCAGGAAAGGTCTGTCTCATTTTGATAAATGGGGAACATAGCCAATCTTAGCTGGTGTCTCAGAAAGTAAGCTAGAGGCTGTTGGATGAATCCCAGATCAACAACCAAAGCCTCTCAATACTGGCTCAGCAGGCCAGCTATGAGACCTCTGAACCCAATGCAGAAAGCAAATTGGGAGCACTGGAAACCTGGTAAAACAGACATGACTAGCCTGGCAATCTTCAGTGCAGTGGGCAAACCACAAACCCCAGAAACCCCAGTGTGGAAAGATAGACCAAGGATCAATTACTGAGGAAAACTGAGCACAATCTTTCAGGAAAGGAGATGGATATTCAATGAAATAAGAGCTGTCCAGACCATTATGATGAAAAAGCCAGAGTTCAATGAAAAATTTGATCTTCGAATAAGATTCAAGAGAAGCATAAAAAGGTAAAGAGGGAAAAAAAAGGAAAAAAAGTGTTATTCAATATGGGCAAACTGTGCACATCCCTTTATAGAAGAATGATACTTGTTAATCTTGAGAACTGTATATTTAGTATGACATTTAAAAGGAATATTCATAGAGAAAGTTGTATAAATTAGCTGATGTGATGATAAAAAATGTATTTAAAAGATGCAAAGAGATTGTAATGGGAGAAGAGGAAAGGCAGAGACAGAAAAGAGTAAATTATTACATCACATGAAGAGGCAGGAAAGATATTATAGTAAAGCGGAAGAAGGGAGGGACATGAGAATTATTTGAACTTTACTCTCTTCTGGTTTGGTTCAGGGAGGGAACAACATAATCAGTTAAATGTAAAAATCTAACTTACCCTACAGGTAGTAGGATGAGAAAGAGGAAAGAAAAGGGAGGGAGTAGTTAAAAGGAAGGGAAGAAGTAGTAAGGAAAAAAGAGAAATAAGAAGGAGGGGAACTGATAGAAAGGAGGCAAGATTGAGGGAGGAGGGAGGCAAAAATAAAACTTTTGAGAAGGGAAAGAAAGAAGGGAGAAATAAAACCATAAACAGGTGGGAGAGAAAGACACAGATAGTAATCATAACTATGAATATTAATGGTATGAACTCCCTTATAAAACAAAAGCAGATAACAGAATGGATTAAAAACCGAAATTCTACAATATGTTGTTTACAAGAAACACATTTGAAAGAGGGGGATACACACAGAGTAAAGGTAAATGATTGGAGTATAATATACTATGCTTCAGTAGATGTATTAAAAAAAACAGAGGTAGCAATCCTAATTTCAGACCAAGCAAAAGCAAAAATAGGTCTGATCAAAAGAGACAAGGAAGGAAACTATATCCTGCTAAAAGGCACCATAGAAAATGAAATAATATCTTTACTAAACATATATGCACCAAGTGGTATAGCACCCAAATCCTTAGAAGAGAAGTTAAGGGAGTTACAGGAAGAAATAGACAGCAAAATTATACTAGTGGGGGATCTCAATCTCCCCCTCTCTGAAACTGATGAATCTAACCTCAAAATAAACAAGAAAGAAGTTAAGGAGGTAAATATAATTCTAAAAAAAAAAGGCAGATATGACAGACCTCTGGAGAAAATTGAATGGGGAAAAAAAGGAATATACCTTATTCTCAGCAGTATCTGGCACATACACAAAAATTGACGATGTACTAGGGCATTAAAAACCTCACAATGTAGTTCAGAAAGACAGAAATAATCAATGCATCCTTTTCATGATACAAAAAATTTATATGTAATAAAGGCCATGGATAGATAGACCAAAAATTGACTGGAAACTAATCTAATCCTAAAGAATGAGTGGATCAAACAACAAATCATAGAAACAATAAATAACAATGAAAGAGAATGACAATAATGCGAAAACCTACCAAATACTCATGAGATGCAGCAAAAGTAGTTCTTTGGGGAAGTTTTATATCTCTGAATGCTTACATGAACAAAATAGAGGAAGGATAGCTCAATGAATAGGACATGCAACTGAAAAAAAGCTAGAAAAAGAACAAATTGAAAGTCCCCAATTAAATACCAAATAAGAAACACTGAAAACCAAAGGAGAGATTAATAAAATTGAAATTAGGAAAACTACTGAATTAACAAATAAAACTAAGAATTGCTTTTATGAAAAAATAATAAAAGTGATGAACCTTTGGTCCATTTAATTAAAGAAAAAACAGGAAAGTAAACAAAATTACCAGTACCCAAAATAAAAAGGGTGAGATCACTTCCAATCAAAGGAAAATCAAAACAATATTTAGAAATTACTTTGTCCATCTGTATGCCCATAAATTTGACAATCTTAGTGAAAAGGATGAATATTTTAAAAATTTATAAATTGCCCAGAATAACAGAAGAGGAACTAAAATACTTAAGCAACCTGATTTAAGAAAAAAGAAATTGAACAAGTTATCAATCAACTCCATAAGAAAAAACATCTCCAGGGCCAGATAGATTTACAAGTGAATTCTCTCAAGCATTTAAAGTACAGTTATTTCCAATACTATATAAACTATTTGAGAAAACTGTCAAAGAAGTAGCCCTACCAAATTCTTTTTATGATTCAAGTATGGTTCTGATATCTAAATCAGGAGGAACCAAAGCAGAGAAAGAAAATTATAGACCAATTTTTCTAATGCATACAGATGTGAAAAAATTAAGTAACATATTAGCAAAAAGATTACAGCAGCTTATCATGAGAATAATACACCCTGATCAGGTGAGATTTATACCAGGAATGCAAGGCTGGTTCAATATTAGAATGCTGTTAGTATTATCAATCATATCAGCAATATAACTAACAGAAACTACATGATTATTTCAATTAAACGAGAAGAAAAGCTTTTGCCAAAATACAACACCAATTCCTATTGAAAACACTAGAGAGCATTGGAATGAATGGAACCTTCCTTAAAATAATAAATAGTATCTACCTAAAAGCATCAGCAAAGATTATATGTAATGGAGATAAGGTAGACATATTTCTGATAGGACCAAGTGTGAACCACAGATGTCTATTATCACCCCTGTCATTCAATATGGTACCAGAAATGTTAACTTTAATAATAAGAGAAGAAAAAGAAATTGAAGGAATTAGAATAGGCAAAAAGAAACTATGTACTTGCTAGGGTTCTCCCCCCAAACCCAGGCAAATACCAATAAAAACAATTATAAGCAAATTCTGGAGCTGCAGAACCCAAAGAATGACAGAGTGAAGCAAATATCCAGCCCAAGATGGCCTGAAAGGTTGACAGGAAACATTTATTGTGCCAGACTGGGAGCTGAGTGCAGTCTAACATCGGCCGTGCTGGCAGAGATAGGGTCTGAGCTGGCTTTGGGATACTCAATCACTAGCATCTGTGGCAGTTTGCATACTTTTCAACCCCAAAATGCTTAGAACAAATTGGAAGGTCAGTGGAAAAAGCCTTACTGACTTCTATGAGAGAGGAACTTGGTCCAACCCCAGTCTTGGGGCCACAGAGGTGGAGCTTGGGCTAGATGTAGCAGTGGAAAAGGCAGGTGTTTGGGGAACTCTGGCTCACATACTGTGGGGAAATTGAGTGGCTGATCAGAGTTGGCATAGGCAGGATCTCCTTGCCATTGCTATGGCAGAATTCTCTTACTTTTCCCTGCTTGGATCCGGATCATAGTCCTGGGTGGCAATCCTAAGATTAGGAGGAATGTTGGCACGGTGGAACTTGTAGAAACAATGGAGAGAGAACTCTGACATTCTAAGAGAGAAAAAAGTGCAGGTCACTCACAGACCAGCATAGACCAGGAGAGGAGTAAATATCTCTCCTTTGATCATACAACCTTGGAAGAGCTAAAAATGTTCAGGTTCCTAGAAGTATTTCTGAAAACAGCTGCACAAAAACCTTGAATATTGGTAGAGTACACCCCATTCCCCACAAGAAGCAGAGAACTACCTCAATAAAGAGCCCCAAAATCAAATAATTGGCTGGGCAAATGAGTAAACACCAAGAAAAAAATCAGAATATACATTCTTGCTTTGGTGACAAGGAAGATCAAAACATACAACCAGAAGAAAACAAAATCAATGATCCTACATACAAAGCCTCCAAGAAAAATATGAAGTTGTCTCAGGCCATGGAAGACCTCAAAAAGGATTTTGAAAATCAAGTAAGAGAAGTAAAGGAAAAATTGGGAAGAGAAATTAGAGTGATGCAAGAAAATCATGTAAATTCAGTCACCTCCATGCTAACAGGGACCTCAAAAATGCTGAAGAAAAATAACCCCTTAAAAATAGACTAACCCAAATGGCAAAGAAGGTCCAAAAAGCCAACGAGTAGAAGAATTCCTTAAAAAGCAGAATTGCCCAAATGAAAAAGGAGGTACAAAAGCTCACTGATGAAAATAATTTCTTAAAAATTAGAATGGAGGTGATGGAAGTTAAGTACTTTATGAGAAATCAAGAAATTTGATGACAATTTGATGATACAAAACCAAAAAAGTGAAAAAGAAGAAAGCAATCTGAAATATCTCATTGGAAAAAGAATTAACAGGGAAAATAGATCCAGGGGAGATAATTTAAAATGATTGAACTGAATACCTGAAGGCAATGATCAAAAATCATCAAATACCTGAAAGCAATAATCAAAAAAAAGAGCCTAGATATTAACTTTCAAGAAATTATCGGGGGGCAGAGCCAAGATGGCGGAGTAGAAGCACGCACATTCACGAGCTCCGAGCCCACAACCCATGGAATTGAGGTAAACGGAGATCCCCATAAATTCTGAATCTCTGCAGGGGGTGCACAAACATAGGGGAAGAGATTTCCGTTCCACTGAACCCTGGAGAGCCGTCCCCGGGGTCCATCGCACACTAGAAAGCGGACCCCACCCCCAACCCTGGCCGCGACCCAGAGAAGCTGACCTGAGCAGACTTCAGAGAGGAAAGCTCCGGGAGAATCTCCGGCAGCCGGGAAAGTCCCTCTGCCCACAGAAGCTAAAGGTCAGTAAGAAGCCTGCGCTAGGGGAGGGGAGCGGGCCCCCTCGGGAGGAAGCGGCGGCGGCAGAGACGGGGGCAGGAAGCGGCGGAGGCAGAGGCGTGGGCGGGCGGCTGAGGCGGCAACGGCCCGGGACTCAGGAATCCCCCAGCAGCAGGTAGGATCTTCAATACTGAAGGTCTTTCCAACCTGAGGAAGCCGAGCAGGGGAGACGGCCCTGCCCCCGCCCTGCCCTACTGCTGAACGCCTCTGAATAAAACCCCAAGGGAGCTGAGCACAGCAGGCGGGGCCCCCCACCCCGCCCCCACACGCTCCGTTCCTGAAAGTCTCTTCAGAAAGCCCCTGAGGGCCCAACTTAGGAGGCGGCCCTGCCCCCACCCTGCGCCAGATTTAAAGCTTGCCGCGGGAAAGCGCATTTGAATCTCAGAGGCCAAGGACTAGCTGGGCGGATCCAGGCGGAGGTGGAAAGAAATCTCAGAAGTCAAGTAACTGGCTGGGAAAATGCCTAGAAAAGGGGAAGAAAAATAAGACTTTAGAGAGTTTTTTCCAACAAATGCAAATGATCCCGACCTTCGGATCTGATGGGGAGGACGACAACGTATTTTTCCCATCAGGGAAAGATGTGGAGGGCGGGGCCTCAGCACCCCAGACACCCCAGGGGGGTGTTGGGTGGGCTCAGGCCTTGGAAGAGCTTAAAAAGGATTTTGAAAAGCAAGTTAGACAGGTGGAGGAAAAACTGGGAAGAGAAATGACAAAGATGCAAGTAGAGTATGAAAAAAAGGTCAATATCTTGGTAAAGGAGTCCCAAAAAAATGCTGAGGAAATTAACACCTTGAAAAATAGGCTCACTCAATTGGCAAAAGAGGTTCAAAAAGCCAATGAGGAGAAGAATGCTTTCAAAAGCAGAATGAGCCAAATGGAAAAAGAGGTTCAAAAGCTCACTGAATTTAATAGTTCTCTCAAAATTAGAATGGAACAGATGGAGTCTAATGACTTTATGAGAAACCAAGAAATCACCAAACAAAACCAAAAGAACGATAAAATGGAAGAGAATGTGAAATATCTCATGGGAAAAACAACTGACCTGGAAAATAGATCAAGGAGAGACAACTTAAAAATTATGGGACTACCTGAAAGCCATGATCAAAAAAAGAGCCTAGACATCGTCTTGCATGAAATTATCAAGGAAAACTGCCCTGACATTCTAGGACCAGAGGGCAAAATAAGTATTGAAAGAATCCATCAATCACCACCTGAAAGAGATCCAAAAAAGAGAAACTCCTAGGAACATTGTGGCCAAATTCCAGAACTCCCAGCTCAAGGAAAAAATCTTGCAAGCAGCCAGAAACAAACAATTCCAGTACTGTGGAAATACAATCAGGATAACCCAAGATCTAGCAGCTTCTACATTAAGGGATCGAAGGGCGTGGAATAGGATATTCCAGAAGGCAAAGGAACTAGGACTGAAACCAAGAATCACCTACCCAGCTAAACTGAGTATAATACTTCAAGGGAAAATATGGTCTTTCAATGAAACAGAGGACTTTCAATCATTCTTAATGAAAAGACCAGAGCTGAAAAGAAAATTTGACTTTCAAACACAAGAATGAGAAGAAGCATGCAAAAGTAAACAGCAAGGAGAAGTATTAAGGGACTTACCAGAAATGAACTGTTTGCATTCATACAGGGAAGGACAATATTTCTAACTCTTAAAACTTTTCAGTATCTGGGTAGTTGCTGGGACCACACATACACATATACACGCATGCACACACATACACACATGCATTCACATGCAGAGACAGAGAGCACAGATTGAACTGAATAGGATGGGACCATACCTTAAAAGAAATTAAGGTAAATGGTGAGAGAGAAATGTAGTGAGAGGAAAGAGGGGGAAATGGAAGGGGGTAACTATATGTCATATAAGAGGCAAGTAGGAGAAGTTTTTAGTGGAGGGAAAAAGAGGAGAGCTGAGGGAAAAAAACAAACAAACAAACAAACAAACAAACAAAAGTTTACCCTCATCACATTTGACTAAACGAAGGAGTGAAATGCACACTCATTTTGGTATGAAAACCTATCTTACAGTATAAGAAAGCGGGGGAGAAGGAGATATTGGGGAGGGGATGATGGAAGGGAGGGCAAAGGGAGGAGGGAGTAATTGAAAGTCAACACTTGGGGAGGGACAGGATCAAAGGACAGAAGAGAAACAATGAGGGGCAGGTTAGGAGGGATGGCAATTCAGTTAGTCTTACACAACACGACTATCAGGAAGGTCATTTGCAAAGCTACACAGATATGGCCTATAATGAATTGTCTGCCGTACCAAAGGGAATGGGTGGGGAGGGAGGGATGGGGAGAATTTGGAACTCAAAGTTTTAGGAACAATTGTTTAGTATTGTTGTTGCAACTAGGAAAGAAGACATACAGTTAATGAGGAATAGAAAGTCATCTGGACCTACAGGAGAAAAGAGAAGATGGAGACAAGGGAAGGGAGGGATGACAGAAGAGAGGACAGATTGGAGATAGGGAAAATTAGATTGCTTGGGGTATTGGGGTGGGGGGAGGGGAGAAAAGGGGAGAAAATTTGGAACCCAAAAATTTGTGAAAATGAATGTAAAAAGCTAAATAAATAAATAAAAAATAAAAAATAAAAAAAAAAAAAAAGAAATTATCAAGGAAAATTGACCTGATATTCCAGAACCAGCGGGAAAAGTAAAAATTGAAGGACTCCACAAATTTCCACCTGAAAGAGATCTAAAAGGGAAAGCTATTAGGAATATTGCAGCCAAATTACAGAGTTGCCAGTTCAAGGAGAAAATGTTGCAAGCATGCAGAAATAAGCAATTTGAATACTGTGGAAACACAACCAGTATAACACAAGATCTAGCAGCTTCTACACTAGTAGATCAGAGGGCTTAGGATAAGATATTTCAGAGGTCACAGGAGCTAGGATTAAAACCAAGAATCCCCTACCCAGCAAAACTGAGTATAATACTGCAAGGGAAAAATGGTCACTTAAGGACTTTCAAGCATTCTTGATGAAAGGAGTTGAGCTGAACAGAACATCTGACTTTCAAATAAAAGAATCAAGAGAAGCATGAAAAAGTAAACAGAAAAGAGAAATCACAAAGGACTTACTAAAGTTGAACTGTTTATATTCCTACATGGAAAGTTAAAATTTGTAATCCTTGAGAGTTTTCTCAGTATTAGAGTAGATTGAGTAATATATTAGTTATATATAATATATATGTATGCAAGTATGTCTAGAACCTCTATAAGACTGCATGCTGTCTTGGGGAGGGAGGGGATATGGAGGAGGAGAAAATTTGGAACTTACAGAAGTGATTGTTGAAAACTGAAAAGAAATGAATTAATAAATTTGGAGACAAAAACAAAATTAAGGGTGAGAGAAGAATATATTGGGAGGAGAAATGGAGAAATTGAATTGGATAAATTATCCCACATAAAAGAGGCAAGAAAAATCTTTTACAATAGAGAAGAGGGGAGAGTTGAGAGGGAATGAGTGAACCTTACTCTCATCAGATTTGGCTTAAGGAGGGAATAATATGCATACTCAATTGTGTATAAAAATCTAGTTTACCCTACAGGAAAGTAGTGTAGAAGTGGATAAAAGAGGGAATGATAGAAGGGAGGAGGTAGGATAGATGGGAGGAGGTGGTAATCAGAAGTAAACATGTTTGAGGAGGGACAGGGTCAAAAGAAGAATAGAATAAATGGAGGGCAGGATAGCATGGAGGGAAATATAGTTAGTCTTTCACAACATGATAATTAGGGAAGTGTTTTGCATGACTACACATCTGTAATCTATATTGAATTTATTGACTTCTCAATGGAGGTGGATGGAGAAGGAGGAAGGGAGAGAATTTGGAACTCAAAGTTTCAAAAAGAAATGTTAAAAATTGCTTTTATATACAACAGGGAAATACAGCATACAGGCAGTGAGGTATAGAAATGCCTTACAAGAAAATACATGGTAAGGGTATAAGAGAAAGGGGAAGGTGTGATAGAAGGAAGGATAGATTGGGTGAAGGAGGGGAGAGGTAGGGAGAAAATTTGGAACTCAAAATCTTGTGGAAGTGAATGGTGAGAACTTAAAATCAAAAGCAAAAGAAATGAGTTATGCGGGAGAACTGTGAAAAAAAGAGCCACCAGCTTGGAAACAGAAGTGTAACAATTGACTGAAGACAACAACTTCTTAAAAATAGAATTTTGTCAAATGGGAGAGGAGTTACAAAAACTAACTGAAGAAAATAACTCCTGAAAAATTTGAATTGGGCAAGTGGAAGTTAAAGATTGTATGAGACATCAAGAAGTAGTCGAACAAAATTTAAAAAATGAAAAATAGAAGAAAATGCAAAGTACCTCATTGTAAAAACAACTGACCTGAAAAATAGGTCGAGAAAATTTAGGAATTTTTGGACTACCTAAAGACCATAATCAAAAAAGATCCTGGACAGCATCTTTTGAGAATTTTTCAAGGAAAACTGCCCTGATATCCTAAAACCAAAGGGCAAAATAGTCATTGAAAGAATCTACTGATTCTGGAAAAAGATCCCAAAGTGAAAACTCCAAGGAATACTGTAGCCAAATTTCATAATTAACAGTTCAAGAGGAAAAAAATACTGCAAGCAGCCAGAAGGAAACAATTTAAATATCATGGAACCACAGTCATAATTACACAAGACTTAGGAGCTTTTACATCAAAAAACCAATGGGCTTGGAACAGGATATTCCAGAAGACAAAGGCACATTAATTACAAGAAATCAACTACCCAATAAAACTGAGCATAATTTTTCAAGACAAAGATGACCATTCAGTGAAATAGGTGCTGTCAAACTTCCTTGATAAAAAGACCAGAGCTGAACAGAAAATTCAATCTTCAAATATAAAACTCAAGAGAAGCATAAAAATGTAAACAGGAAATAAGAAAAAGTACAACATGTTATTCAATAAGACAAAAAGTTTTCCATAAGGGGAAGATGATACTTATAATACTTGGAAATTGTATCTTTATTAGCACAATTAGAAGCAGGATACATAGATAGAAGGTATTGATATAACTGAATTGATGTGATGATATTTTTTAAAAATGTGAAAAAAGAAAATTGTACTGGGAGAGGAGTAAAGGGAGAGTCAGAAAAGGATTAATTCCACAACATGAAGAATCATAAAAGATGTATTACAGTAGAGGGAAAGAAGAGAGTGACAGAACATTATTTGAATCTTACTCTCATCAGATTTTTCTGAAAGAGGTAATGACATACATACTCAGTTGGATATGGGAATTTATTTAACTCTATAGGGAAGTAGGAGGGGAGAGAGGAAGGAAAAGGGAAATATGGGGCTGAAATAAGGGAGGACTAAAGGGAGGGGAGAAGTAGAAGGTGAAAAGGGGAAAGAAAAGGGAAGGTTATAGAAGAGAGGGCATATTGAGGAAGGCAGTGGTCAGAAGCAAAACACTGGTGAAGAGAGATAAGATGAAATGAGAGAGAAAAGTATAAACAGGGATAAAAATAGGTTGAAGGGAAATACACAGTTAGTAAACATAACTATGAATGTGAATGTGATGAACTGTCCCATAAAACAGAAGTAGATTACAGCACTTTAACACAAGGATACAGTATGACCAGGTGGGATTTATACCAGGAATGCAGGGCTGGTTAAGTATTAAGAAAACTAGCAGCATAATTGATTGCAAGAAAAAGTGAACTAACAGAAATCATATGATTATCCCAATAGATGCAGAAAAAGATTTTGACAAAATACATTATCCATTCCTATTTAAAACACAAGTAAATGGAATTATAAGAAATATCCTCCTAAAACAACCAGTAAGCATTATATATAATAGAGATAAACTAGAAGAATTTTCATTAAGATCAGGGGTGAAACAAGGGTTCTCATTATTTCCACTATTATTCAATATCATACTAGAAATGACATGCTAGAAATGTTAGCATTAACAATAAGAGAAGAAAAAAGGAATTAAAGAAATTTGAATAGGCAATGAGAAAAAGAATATTCTCCTTTTGCAGATCATATAATGATATGCTTAGAAAATCCTAGAGAATCAAGTGAGAAAACTACTTGAAATAATTGCCAACTTCAGTAAAGTTGCAGAATATAAAATGAACCTACATAAAGCACCAGTATCTCTACATGTTACCAACAAAGCACAACATCAAGAACTAGAAAGAAAAATGCCACTTAAGTGTAGACAGTCTAAAATATTTGGGAGTCTACCTGTGAAGACAAACCCAGAAACTATATGAACACATTTATAAAATAATTTCACACCAATAAAGTCAAATATAAATAATTGAAAAAATATTAATTGCTCATGGGTAAGGCCAAGCTAATATAATAAAAATGACAATTCTGCCTAAATTGATTTACTTATTCAGTGCCATACCAACCAAACTACCAAAAACTATTTTATAGAACTCAAAAAAATGATAAGAAAATTCATATGGAAGAAAAGTTCAAGAATATCAAGGGAATTAGTGGAAAAAGTGCCAATGAAGGTACCCTACCCATATCAGATCTAAAATTATATTATAAAGTGGAAATCATCAAAAGTTTTTGGTACTAAGAAATGAAGTGTTGACTTCTAAGGAGATAAGATGGCAGAGTAATCAGTAAGTCACTCTCACTCTCCTTTACTGACCTTGAAATATCCAGAGAACATCACCCAAGGAAAAATCCTGGAACAGTAGAGCCAGCAGAAAGATGGGGTACAACAGGTTTTGTGGGGTTTTTTTTTGTTTTTTTAGCTCAGGAGTCTCGGGGGATTAATCGGAAAAATCCCGCTTGCTGTAGCTGAAGGGAATCAGTACAGGATGGGAGGTATCCTGGCAAATCAGCAGCAAGTCACATCTCAGCAAACCAGCAGGAGATCCTGAGCCCCAGGATGGTGGAGTCAAAAAGAACCAATAGGAGGACAGCCCCCCCTCCCCCAACACTGCGTGCTTTTTGCACAACCAAGGGAATTGACAGACACCAGTGCAGACAACCACCACTTTCACCACAGGCAGGCATCAACCAACAACTGAGCCTACTCGTGCTCTAGTGCAGCTATCAGGGAAAAAGGAACCTCCAAAATCCAGACCACCCCTCCCTAACACCGCATGCTGCAAGCTTCAGTGTAACCCCAGGAAAACACAGGAAGACTTTACCTGATGTCAACACATACCAACCAGGCCCAGCTGAGTACCAGGTAAGCTACAGCATTTTACATTTTCCAGTTGTCAGAATCAGGGGTCCCAGCACACAAAACAAGTAACTGGGCCCCTATCTCACAGCACGAAAAGTATGGGGTAGAGCCCCCCATGCTCCAGAACTGGAAATCCACTTTAAAAACAAGGAAAATGGCAAAAACAATGGACAAAAAGCAAATAGAAAAGCAAAGACCATAGATTCTTACTATCAGGATAGGGAAGATCAAAGTACAAATTCAGAAGAGGACAGCCTTGACACTATACCAACATTGGAAGCCTCAAAGGGGAATATGAACTGGTATCAAGCTCAGAAAGCCTTGGATGAGCTTAAGGATTTTAAAAGTCAAAGAAGAGAGACATAAGAAAAATTGAACTATTTCTGTAAAAATGCAATTGACAAAATTCCTTAAAAATTAAAACTGGTCAAATGGAAACAGAGGTACAAAAGCTAACTGAAGAAACCAATTCATTTAAAATTAGAATTATGTAAGTGAAAGCTGTTGACTCTATGAGAAATCAAGAATCAGTCAAACAAAATCAAAAGAATGAAAAAAAATAGAATAAAATGTAAAATAACTCATTGGAAAAATAATGACCTAGAAAATAGAGCCAGGAAAGAAAATCTAAGAATTATTTGTCTACCAGAAAGTTAAGATGAAAAAAAGTCAAGGAACATTATAGTCAAATTCCAGAACTATCAGATCAAGGAGAAAATACGCAAGCAGCCAGAATGAAACATTCAAATATTATGGATCTACAGTCAGGATACGTAAGACCTTGCAGCTTCCATATTAAAAGATCAGAGGATTTGGATTACAATACTCTGTAAGCAAAGGAGCTTAGATCACAACCAAGGATCAACTACCCAGAAAAATGGAGCACAATCATTCAGACAAGGAGATGAACATTCAGTGAAATAGGGGACTTCCAGACCTTCCTGAGGAAAAGAACAGAACTCAGTGGAAAATCTAATCTTCAAATGCAAGAATCTAGAGAGGCATAAAAAAAGTAAACAGGAAAGAAAAAAAGTACAGGTTATTCAATAGGGGCAAACTGCTTACATCCCTACATAGGAAGATGATACTTGCAAATCTTGATAACTGTATCTTAACTATGACATTTGAAGGGATATATGTACACAGAAGGTGTGAGTATAAATTAACTGATGTTATTATAAAAAACCTAATAATGTGATGAAAGGGGATTGTAATAAGAAAAGAAGAAAGGAAGAGAGAGAAAAGGATAAGTTATATCACATAAAGAGGCATTAGAATATTATAATTTTTTATTACATGAAGGGAAAGAGGGAAAGAAGGGAGGAAGATGAACATTGTTTGAACTTGACTCATCTAATTTGGTTCACGGAGGGAACAAACTCAGTTAAGTACAGAACTCTAACTTTCTCTACAGGAAGTAGGAGAGGAAAGGGGACAGAAAAGGGAGAAGGTGGTTAGAAAGGAGGGAAGAAGCAGTAAGGGAAAGGGGAAAGAAAAAGGAGGGGGTTGATGAAAGAAAGGGAAGATTGAGGTGAGCGGTAGTCAAAAGCAAAACTATTGGGAAGGAAAAGCAAGAAGGGAGAAATAGAAGTATAAATGGAATGGAGAGAGATAGGATGAAAAGAAAGACACAGATAGTAATCATAACTATCAATGTGAATGAGATGAACTCTCCCGTGAAACAGATGTGGAAGGCAGGATAGGTTAAAAACCATAATCCTATAATATGTTGTTTGTAAGAAACACATTGGAAACAGAGGGATACACCCAGGGTAAAGGTAAAAGGCTGTAGCAGAATATTTTATGAAGTAAAATAGGAGGGGTGGCAATCATAATCTCAGACAAAGCAAAAACCAAAATAGACCTAATTAAAAGAGATAAGGAAGGAGTCTATGTCCTGCTAAAAATTACAATAGACAATGAAGTAATATCATTATTAACATATATGCACCAAGTGGTATAACATACAAATTCTTAGAGAAGTTGAAGGAGTTACAGGAAGAAATAGAAAGCAAAACTATACTAGCTGGGGACCTCAACCTCCCCCCTCTCTGAACCTGATGAATCTAACCTCAAAATAAACCAGAAAGAAGTTAAGGAGGTGAATAAAATTCTGGAAAAAGTAGATATTATAGACCTCTGGAGAAAACTGAATGGGAAAAGAAAGGAATATGCCTTTTTCTCCGAGGTACATGGAACATAAACAAAAATTGACTATGCACTAGATTAAAAAACCCTCACAGTCCCGTGCAGAAAATCAGAAATAGTCAATACATCCTTTTCAGATCACGATGCAATAAAAATTATATACAATGAAGGCCGATGGAAAGAGAAACCAAAAATTAATTGGAAACTAAATAATCTAATCTTAAAGAATGGATGGGTCAAACAACAAATCATTGAGACAATCTATAACTTCACTCGAGAATGACAAAAATGAGACAATCTGCCAAAGCTTATGGAATGCAGCAAAAAGTAGTTCTTTGGGGAAGTTTTATATGTCTAAATGCTTATATGAATAAAATAGAGAAAGAGAAAATCAATGAATAGGACATGCAACTGAAAAAACTAGAAAAAGAACAAACTGAAAATCCTCAGTTACATACCAAATTAGAAATATTGAAAACCAAAGGAAAGTTTAGTAAAATTGAAATTAAGAAAACTATTGAACTGATAAAATTAAAAGCTGGTTTTAGGGAATAAAACAATAAAATAGATAAACTTTTGGTTAACTTGATTTTTAAAAAAAGCAAACCAAATTACCAGTGCCAAAAATGAAAAGGGTGAATTCATCACCAATGAAGAGAAAATTAAAACAATAATTAGAAGCTATTTTGTCCAATTGTATGCCAATAAATTTGACAATTTTAGCAAAATAGATGAATATTTACAAAAAAAAAATAAGTTGCCTGGATTAGTAGAAGAGGAAGTAAAATACTTAAATAACTCCATCTCAGAAAAAGAAATTGAATAAGTCATCAATGAACTCCCTAAGAAAAACTTTCCTGGGCCAGATGGATTTACAAGTGAATTCTGTCAAACATTTAGAGAAAATTTCATTCAAGTACTGTATAGATTATTGGGGAAAATTGGTAGAGCCCTACAAAATTCTTTGTATGATACAAATATAATACTGATACCCTAAACCAGGAAGAGCCAAAACAAGTAAAGAAACTGTGGACCAATTCCCCTAACATATATGGATGAAAACATTTTAAACAAAATATTACCTTAAATATTTCAGCAACTTATCAAAAGAATAGTACATTTTGATCAGATGGGATTTATTCCAGAAATGCAGAGCTCATTCAATATTAGGAAAACTATCAACAACAAAACTAAAGAAAATGTATAATTATCTCAATAAACGCAGAAAAGCTATTGGCAAAATATAACACCGCTTCCTATTAAGAAAAAAAACAGACTAGAGAGCATAAGAGTAAATGGAGCCTTCATTAAAATGATAAGTAGCGTCTTCCTAAATCCATAAGTAAGCATTATATATAATGGATATGAGATAGATGCATTTCCAGTAAGATTCGAGGTTGTATCAGTAAGCACCACAACATATACAGGGGGGCGTGTATCACAGGTTCTTAGATTTGTGTTCATAAAAGGAAAGGCAACTTTTGAGGGGTTATCACTTTAATCAAGCACATATATAATTCCTTTAACCAAGCACAAATATCATTCACCTAGTTCAGGGGAGTCAGCATGAACTTCAAAGAAAATACAGAGAAATCAAAGATCAACAGACATGGCTTCCTCTACCTGATCATAATCAATACATACATCACAATTTAACAGAGAGATCCCAATTGTCTGTCCATAATTACCAGAGAGGGAAGTTGGGTTTTCAATACTGAGGACCTCCTTAGCGTTTTCTTAGAATTTTCAAAGCTGGGGAACTCCTTAGCATTTTCCCAGAGTCCTCATCTGGCCAAACACTTCCAGTCAGTAAGCCCTAAAGTAAAACCTCACCTCAAAGTCTCTATACACTTTTTAGAGTGAGAAGGTGTCATCTTCCTTGAGAACCAGTGCCTCATTAACAAAAGACATGGACCTTCCCAGGTCCGACAATGGATGGGACAGATCCTCCTTAATCACATTATTGAGAGGCACTTCTAGTAAAAGGAAAACAGCAAAAGTTTCCACTTTGCTTGGACTTAACAGGTGTGAACCAAGGATGTCCACTATCACCACTGTTATTCAATATGGTACTAGAAACTAGCTTTCATGATAAGGCAGAAAGAAATTGAAGGAATTAGAGTAAGCAAAGAAGAAATTCTTTACAGATGATTTGACGATATACTTAGAGAATCCTAGAAAATCAAGTAAAAAAACTACTTGAAATAATAAATAAATTTAGCAAAGTTGCAGGATATAAAATAAACCCTCACAAATCATCAGCATTTCTATATATTACAAAGACCAGCAGCAAAAGATAGAAAGAGAAATTCCAGACATTAAAAATATTTGGGAATCTACCTGCCAAAACAAACCCAGGGACTATATGAACACAATCATAAAACATTTTTCACACAAATAAAATCAGGTCTAAATAATTGGAATAGCATCAGTTACTTGTGGGTAGGCTGAGCTAATATAATAAAATGACAATTGTATCTGAATTAATTTACTTATTCAGTGCCATTCCAAACTACCAAAAAATATTTTATAGAGCTAGAAAAAATAGTAGCAAATTTGTCTGGAGGTACAAAAGTTCCAGAATATCAAGGAAATTAATGAAAAGAAATGCTGAGGAAGCTGGTTTAGTCATGTCAGATCTTAAACTGTATTGTAAAGCAGTAATCATAAGAACTGCTTGGTACTGGCCAAGAAAGAGAGGGGTAGATCTGTGAAATAGGTTAGTTACGTAAGACGCAGTAGTCAATGATTATAGTAATCTACTGTTTGATAAACCCAAAGACTCCAGCTTCTTGGATAAGAACTCGCTATTTGACAAAAACTGCTGAGGAGAGTGGAAAAATAGTATGGCAGATATCAGGCATAGACCCACATTTCATTCTGTATACCAAGATAAGGTCAAAATGAGCACATGATTTAGACATAAAGGATGACAGCATAAGGAAATTAGGAGAACAAGGAATAGTTTATCCTGTCAGATCTATGAAAAAGGGAAGAGCTTATGATCAAACAAGAGATAGAGAACATTATGAAGTGCAAAATGGATAATTTTGGTTAGATTAAATTATGAAGTTCTTGCACAAACAAAACCGATATAGTCAAGATTAGAAAGAAAACTAGGAAGCAATTTTTATAGCAATGTTCCTGATGAACACCTCATTTCTAAAATTATCTAGAACTGAGTCAAATTTATAAGAATGTATGTCACTTCGCAACTGATAAATGGTCAAAGGACATGAACAGACAATTTTCAGATGAAGAAATCAAAGCTATGAATAAATACTCTCCATCATTATTGATAAGAGAAATGCAATTTTAAGCAACTCTGAGGTACCACCTCATACCCATCAAACTGATAATATGACAGAAAAGGAAAATTATAAATGTTGGAGAACATGGGGGGATATTGGAACATTAATGCACTATTGATGGAGTTGTAAACTGAGCCAACTATTCTGGAGATCAATTTGGAATTATTACCAAAGGGCAATTAAACTATACATAACCTTTGATCCTGCAATACCTCTACTAGGTCTGTACCCCTAAGAGATCACAAAAATGGGAAAAGGATTTACATGTAAAAAAATATAGTAGCCTTTTTTTGGTGGCCAAGAATTGGAAATTGAGGAGATGTCCATCATTAGGGGAATGGCTAAGTAAGTTGTGGTATATGAATGTAATGAAACACTATTGTTCTATAAGAAATGGTGAGCAGCTGGATTTCAGAAAAAAAACTTTAAAGACTTACATGAACTGATGCTGAGTAAAGTGAACAGAACAAGGATATTATCCTATATAGCAACAAGAACACTGCAATAATTAACTATGATAAACTTGGCTTTTCTCATCAATTTAATCATCTGAGACAATTTCAAAAGACTCATGATGGAAAATGCTAACCACATCCAGAGAAGGAACCATAGCATTCAAATAGACATCGAAGCATATTATATTTCCATTTTTTCTTATGTTTCACCCCCTTTTGTTCTGATTCTTCCTTCATAACATAACTCAAAGTGGAAATATTTTAACGAGTGCACATATATAACCTATAGCACGTTCCTTGCACTCTTGGGGAGTAGTGAGGGAAGGACAGGAGGGAGAAAAATATTGAACTTAAAATTTCACAGATTTAGATATTGAAAAATATCTTTCCATGTACTTGGCAACTACCTTTACTTCCTTTTTCTCTTAGGAGTGTATTGCTCAAGACTTAGCCTATTCCTTGGACTTCATTTAAAGGAGAAAGGGAAACAACATTCCTTACTTCTGTCCAGTAGCAATAATTACCAAAAGTATGAAGCCATGATCACATGTTCTAGCCTAGTCAATCCTGAGGCTGAGTTGCCATCCTCTAACTGCCTTTTCTCTATTATTTTCCTTAGCTCATCTATGATAGCAATCCAGTGAATCTGAGAGATCAACAGCTCCTAGAATCAGTACTGGATGCCTAGCAAGAAATAATCTTTTCCACCACTTCTCAGAGAAGAAAATGATGACTTCCAGGTGTGTGCTACAAATTTAAGGACTAAGAAAGTCCTCACTAGGGCTTTGTTGTGAAAAGACAGTGCAGTGTTTCATCCTTCAGTGTTTTTAAGTATTAACTTCTAATGAGTGTATACTAGGAGTATTGGATTACTGGTTTTAAGTTTTAAATAATCCCAAAGGAGTCCTGAAAAAATGAATCAAGGCAATAAATAACTTTACTAAAGTATATGGGTAAAAAATAAACCTGTAAAATCAACCACATTTTTACATAGCCATAAAAAAACACAGTGGGAAATAATAGAAAGGGAATACCCACTTAAAATGTGCAAAATATTTGAGAATCCACCTATCGAGATACATTCAATAACTATATAACCACCATTACAAAATGTTTTTTAAAGAAATATAAAATCAATTAAGTAGCTAAAAGGCTATTCAGTGCTTGTGTCAGAGTTGAGCCAATAAAAATATGCTGCTATCTAAATTAATTTATAGATTTAGGAGCTACCTTTCTTAATCATACAAAGAATGTTGTGTAGACCTGGAAAAAAATCAAAATAAAATGCATTTAGAGGAATAAAAGATCTAAAACAGGAATCTTGAAGAGGGAAATGAAATAAAAATGGAGCAAATTTAGGAATATGGAGGGAATATAATTTCAAAACTACAAATTATAATATAAATAGTAATTATTTGCACTTGATTAGAACATAGAAAACTAGGTCATTGGAAAGATATGATGAAGAAAAAACATTGAATGCAAGGACTCCAGAATCAATAAACCTAAAAATATAAATTATTTAACGAATCAATCACTATTTCATAGGAGTTATTAAAAAATTAAGAGGTAGAAATTAGTTTTAGATCAAGATCTTACATCATATGCCACACTAATCTCAAGGAGACAGGTAACTTCAATAATAAAAGTCACACCACAGGAAAAAATTGGAGAAAACCATCAGGCTCTTTTCATAGTTATAAATAAGATGATACTTTTACAAAAATGGGGAAAATATTAATTACATGAAATTGATGTGTCTTTTTTAAATAAACGAACTTATTACAGCACAGGTAAGAAATAAACAATTAATTAGGGAAAACGTCTATTAACAAATCTGATAAGGGTTTAATAATTCCAAATATGTAGGGGAAAATGTATTTGAGACCAGAAGTTATTCCTCAGTAGATAAATAAAGGATATAAACTAACATTTCCCTTTAAAAATCCAAACTGTTAATAACTACGTGCTATACTGCTGCAAATCATTAAGGACAAGAGAATTTCAAAAATAAAAATAACTCTGTAATTTTATATCACACATAGAAAATTGCCAAAAATTACAAAAATTGAGAATAGTAAATTGTAGAAAGAGATGACTATCAACATTCTCTTCATTGAGCTGTGCACTGACTCAAACTCTTGGGGAAGCCTTTGGGTAATACACTAAGAAGGCTAATAACATGCTCATATTCCTTAGCTCAGAGAACTCACTAATATCATGATACATAGATAAATAGGCAGTTTATTGCCATGGTTCTATGTACAATAATGTCTGATAATTGTATTTATCAACGTTGCAATTTCCTCCTGATAATTGATCCTGTGAATTTGGTTTTCCTTTGTGTTAAAAAATAAAGTAGTTAATAATGTTAACTCTTTCATTGACTAATAACATAGCTCTTTGTATACTTTATTATTTCCATTGTTTTTAATTTTTTAATGTTATTTTGCTTTGAATTTTTAAATTTCATTAGAAATGGCTATTTCAGATTTACTAATCTGTCAGTTTTCTAATTTTTAAATACATATTCTATTCATTATCCTCAATTTTTCTTTTATTACTTAATTGTTCAGAAAAATAAATTTGCCTTTATCTGTATTTCACAAGTTTTATATATTGTATTGTTTTGTAATTTGTCTTTATTTTTTTCCTAAGATTTGGTAAGCTAGGTCATTATTGATAGTGCTTTTTAATCTCTATTTTTGTTATTTCCTCTGCTAATTATTATTTTGTGCAATGTAATCTCTTATAAATCTAAGATTTAAAAAAGAAAACAATCTATTAGACTTCTATGATCTTTAAAAATGTGTTCTTTTTTAAATAAAAGGATCATGAACAAATAAGTTCGCTCCCAATGTCTATAAAATCATCAAATTTATCATTCTTTTTGACTTGTCAAGTGGTAATAGATGAAAAACTCTCTTCTATTTGTGCCTTATTATGTGCTAAGATCATTCACTGCATCTTTGGCCATCACCACTCCTCTTGACTTCTGTCTTGTCATTGGACTTTGATTACTCTTTAAGAGATAGTAAAGCTAATACCTTTGCGCAATTGTACCTCACTTAAATCCAAGTCACATGTTAGTCAAGACATCATACTGTGAAGCCATTGTTCATCTTCAAAAACTAAAGGACAAACAATGAAAATACTATAAAGTTTTTTTTGGGGGTGGAGTTTCCTTTTTCTGGATTTCACTTTACTTTTCCTTTAAGCACTTAATTGCTAAGTGAAATATTGCTATTATTTCATTTTCTATGACATCTGGAAGCATAACATAGTTTCCTATTGTTATATTTATGATATTTCTTATGGAGACATGTTTGTAATTTGTGCTTTTCTTGAATCAAATTGAACCTCACTCTTTCTCTGCAAAATATGTGCCTTACTGTTTTTAGAATCTTCCTTATAAATAAAATACTATAGAATTGTAGATTTAGATTAGAAGGAACCATTCAGAATAACTACTTCATTTTCAGATGGAAAAACTGGGATACTCAGCAGTCATATAACTTTCCCAAGATCACGGAAGCAGCAAAGATCCATTTTGCAGCTCTTTCTCTTTATAGATGAGTTCAAAACCTTTATATTCATGGTTATAATTGCTATATTTGGTTTCCTTCTACCATATCCTACTATATTCTGTATTCATAACAGTAAAATACAGTTTGTGTCACTAATAGCCATCTATTAGTATATTTCTGACACAGGAATTCAAACTTACCTACACCCATCCCTGTGGAGAAAATACAGATATTTTCATTCCACTCTTAGTAAAATGTCTGCACCTCTGCCTTATTGCAGACAGTGGTATATTTAGCATCTTTCCTTTCCCTCTTACTTCCACCTCTTCATCAGATCCCTTGTCATTCATGGCATTAAATATTAAGCCATGATAATTCCCTTCATCCCATTTTTTTCTTCATTTTCTAAGCCATCCTTCTGTTCATCTCCCCTTTATGAGGTTATGCCTCAATGCTGGATCTTTGGCTCTTCTACATACCATTTTGGAAATGTATAGGAAAAATATCAGAAAGTAATGTTAGATATGTCCATTGTGGCATAGCAGAAAGTTCTGAACTTAGAGAAAAGAAACAGATTGGAATCCCAATTCAGGCACTTAACACCAGTGTAATTTTCATTAAGTCTCTTAACTTTCAGAGCCTTAGCTTTATTATCTATAAATATGAATAATTACATTTTAACTGTGTACCTCACAACATCACTGTAAGGAAGATGCTTTCAAAATTAAAATTTATAGAAATGTAAGTAACTATCATAGAGGGAAGACTACAAATCTCTTGAAGTGGAAAACTGGAGAGACCAGCGATTCTTTCGGATTTATTGTGAGATAGAAGTTTGGGGCTGGGCATAACAAACTCAATGTGATAAGCTCTTGGGTTCATTCAACTAAAGAATGCTTTGCTTTTTTGTTTGTTTTAAAAATATGATTAAGGAATTTCAATGAATACATAAGTGGCAGTAGTAGCAGCAGCAGCAGCAGTAGTAGTAGTAGCAGTAGTAGTAGTAGTAGTAGTAGTAGTAGTAGTAGTAGTAGTAGTAGTAGTAGTAGTAGTAGTAGACTGACATTATTATAGCATTTTAAAATGCCTCATGTTCATTTTCTTATTTGTGACTCACAGGAAACCTGAGTCAGGTTCTAAAGATATTGTTTCATGACAGTGCAATTTGAATCCTGAAGAGCATCCAATTATAGAATTATTGGTCATGTTTTGATTGTCTTTGATAGGGAAGTCTATATGTTGTTATTAACTAGTATGGCACTTTAAGGATAAAGGATAAAGGTGTTATCCTGAGAAGAAAAAAAAATAATTTAATTGAATCACATCACTAATACAAGAAAATGTAGATGTTATTAAAAACGGAAGCAAGACTTCATTCTGGAAATTTCAGCACGTCACACAAAGCATGTAATAGGAATATGAATACTTTCACTAAGGTTTTGGCACTGGTTAACAGGGTTCTGGAGTCCCAAGCCATTTCTCTTCTTGTGTATAACTTCTTGCCCTAATGCATAAATACCTAAACTAAGAATGTACTATTAAAATGAATAAACTCTTCCAATATTACTCAGAAAGAGAACCAAGAACTTATCCTACCCCCAGTTAGTCCCATAAAAATGACTAAGTTTTAACATGACATTTGTAAGTATCTAAATAACATCTTGAATGTGTTTGCCAGTGGAAAATATTTTCTTAACCATAGTTTTAAAATATGGCATCTGGGATTTTTGCTTAACTCAAATCTATTATGTGGATTACTTCTCTTTAGATGTTAAGAAGGATAAAAGAAAGTCAAGAAGATGGATGGACAAGGTTAGGAGGTGTGTTTTGGGGAAGATCATGGAGTTAATGGCAAGCTAAAAAAGAAAAAAGCTAAATTTTCAGTTTAAGCCAATCTGAAGATTTTGAATTTTTGCAAAAATGGGAAAAATGAATATGGATCAAATTAGATTTGATTTCCATAATGGTGTCTGTCTGTCATCATGTCAGATATTGGTCACTCAGGAAGGAATGATTAAAAAAAAGGCACAACTTTGTGCTTAGTTCCCATGAACAAAGGGCTTGCATATTTGTGCGAAGAAAACGTTCCATCCCATTTCTCCCATAATTTTTTTTTCTCATTGCCTGCCTATGTCTGATTAGTTTAGCTAGTTAAAATCTGTCACAATTAAAGTTTAACTTTCCATGAACTATTTAAGTGAAAGGCAAAACTGGACAAATTTTAAGTCTGATTCCAAGTCAAAGATTCTATGTTTTAGCTTTACTCTATGTAACCATCTTAGGTCACATTCAGTAGTATGCTGGAAATACTCATTCACTTGAGAGAGCCAATTATTAAAATTTTAGGTGAACTTTTCCATCTTATAAATTAACAAATGACATAAATCCATTCTCAATTCTTTCAGTTGATATATAGATTTAAAAAAAGTGATGAGAAAATGCAATTAATGCAGATTAAACTTTAAACTGTGTTGTGTAAATTTCCCCCCCAAGAAAACTGTTTGTTGAATATTTACCAGAGCACCTCTGATGTCACCTCAATCCTAGGGGTGTCCTTGGAATCATTTTGTTCATTTGTGTCTTTGGTCCAAGGTAAAGGTAGATTCATCATTTAATTGAAGAGAAAAATAAATAAAAGGAGAAAAATGTATTGTGTTTATGGATGTCATGTATTTAGGGATGAAACCAATCCCATCTAGATATCTTAGAATAAAGCATTGAATGTTTAGAGTTAGAAGGAACTTTGAATATCTAGTGAAAGTCCAATGTTATTACTTCACAGATGAGACAACTGAGGACTAAAGAGATGGGAAAATAATTCCCAAAGTCCCAGAGTTAGCAATTACCAGCACTAACGCTCCAACCCAGATCTAATGATTCTTTTTTCCTTATGCCACAACATCACCAAAATTCAATATTTCAATAGTCTCTCTCACCTGAACTATTGTAATAACCTCCTTTTGGATTCTCCTCTTTTAAGTTCTTCCCCTCTCTCTATCCCACATAATGTCATAATGCCACATCAGATAACGCCATTGTCTTGCTTACTGAACTCCTATGGTTCTCTATTTATCTACAGAATCAAAAACATTTCCTCTGGCATTTAAATCCTTTCAGAATCTGATTATAAATCAACTTATTAGCCTTATTACATGTCATTATTCCCTTTCTTCAACTATATAGCTAAGAAAAACTGGAAAGCCTGTTGTTCCTCATATTTCCCATCTCCGTGTCTTCTTCTAAGTAGTCCCATATTCCCCAAATACACTCCTTTTTGACATGTCTCTGAGAATCCTTAATTTCCTTCAAGTTCATCTCAAATTCCATTGTCTACTTGAGGGCCTTTACTAATTCTCCAGGTGCTAATACTGCCCTTCTAGTTACCTTTCATGTATTTTGGGTTTATTTTGTATATATTTATATGCCTAGATGAAAGCTTGATTAATAGAATGGAAACTATCTCAAGGCAGAAAGTGTCTCATTTTTGTTGTGTGTCACCAACACTTAGTACAATGTCCAACACATAGTAGGTTTGTAATATAGGCTTGCTGATTGATTCATATACTGAGTTTTAATGTCATGTGGATATGTCCATAAGAACTAGTTGAGCTTCATATATATGACTTATGGCTATTCTAATTTAGCCTATGTTGTGAATTAATTATGAACTCATCCACCTGAAAGTTGTCCAGATGAAGTATTTCAAGCAGTCCTACACATGTAAAAATATGAAATATTTTATACATGATTCATTCACAATTAACCGGTACACTTCTGTTACTATACTAACAACTTTAAAATTCATAGAAAGTAAACTCTCCATTGTACAACATGTCATATTATGGATTTGTATTTTATACCATTATATTCAATAGCTACGCTCATAATTAGAAGTTACAATTTTAACTCTTGCTCCTCATCCAGAATTTGTTTTGTATCTCTCTAATGTCTTTAGCACATATTCTTATGCATTAAAGTTATTTGTCTTTGTGTCATATCCACCAGTTAGGCAATTACTTCAGTTAATAATGCAAGCCAAACTCTATCAGGATCAATAAAATTAGACATGTTTCAAGTACAGTTTTAGCAACGAACTACCTGCTGTCTAAGGAAAAGTCTGGTTGAATACAGGTTTACTAACAGTTGAATGGCAACTAGGGGATGAAATGTTGGTAGTAGTGACCTATGAAACAAATGCAAATTCTTTCCACAACTCTGTGTAAATTCTTTCTGATTTTGCAAATATCAATGACAAAAGAGATGTGAGGTCATTTTCAAATTATTAAGGAGATGATATAATACGGGGGTATTAAAACCATTTACATGTAGCCATTTTTTGCTGCAAGCAAACTCGGGAGTGATCAGGAAGCTGCAGTTGAATGGGGAAAAAAGACTCATAGGTTCTCCGTGAAGAGAAAAATTATCATATACACAAAGGGAATTTTTAAAAAATTTCTTTGGACAGTTAGTCATCTTGCTTCATGATGCTCCTTGTGAATATTACCTCTTGCTCTTCCTCCTTCCCACTTAGTAATGGCTCAGGATAAAGATGAACATGGATGCTTTATGATGTCTAAATAACTCTACTAAGCACTTACACTGCCCACCGAACCCAAACATGTTTATACTTGTAGGGATTTTTATAACTTTGAATGTCAGTTCTAAGTCCATATAGATACCCCTATAGCCTTTCTTTTTCCTTTGACTTAAATATTACCCAGTCTTCAGTCAGCACATAAACTTTTTTTTTTGTTTCTAAGCCTACTAAATATAAAAAATAGGGGAAGGGAGAAAGCTGTCTATTTATATACATCAAGGTAGGGACCATGAAGAACTGGTAAGTTGAAGCAAGAAGACTAGCAGTTGTGTTATCTAGAAATTCCCAGGAGACAAAATCCATAAAAGAAATAATAATAAAACCCATGCTTGCAAATGAATAAGTATGTATAAATGCACAAAGTTTTAGCAACAAGCAAAAAGAACTGGAATATTTCAAGCAAAAAGGTGAATTTAATTGATGGAATGAGATCCAAAAGTAGAAAAGACTCTGGATGGGTATAACCTATTTTTAGAAATCATGATCAGAAAAGGGGTAGAGGTAAGGATGGTATCTTATTATAAATCAAGAATATAATCATGGGAAGAAATCTGGAAAGCAGAGGAGGGAACCATAGTGAAAAACAATTGGTAAAATCAATGGAGGGGAAAAAAGAAATTTCATCATCAGATCATACTGTAGATTGCCTTTGCAAAAAAGTAGGTATTGAATTCAGAACAGTAAAACAATAGTCTGGCACAACAGCAAGATATGTTAGTGGGAGGGGGTGAGCCTTCAATTAGCCAGATATCAACTAGAGCTTTCTCTCCAAAAGATTAGAGACCAGCTAATAATTTCTTGGCTTGACCAAGTAGATAGATAGATAGATAGAGATATTAGTGCTGATCTTTATCTCTATCTGTACCCCCACACACTCACACTCTATAGGGATATGTATACTTCTATGGTGTGTGTATAGATAGAAATATAAATTAAGAAGATAGATATTTATATCCCTACTATCGATCTTTCTATATCTAGATCTGATTCTCAGTAACAAGAAGAAACTATTTTCTTGAGGAGAAATTATGAAGACTTTGAGGAAAAGTGACTATTCTCAATTAGAGTTTGTAATGAAGGGAAAAAATAGCTAAAATTTGACAAGAAACCAAGATTTTCAGAGAACAGATTCAATGAAAGTCAGGAGCAAGCTAGATAGGATGTCATGGATGAAAATGTTACAGGAGATGTCAGGGAAGAAGAGATTGGAAACTGAGGGATGAATTAAAAAAAAGAAAAAGGGAAATCATTCCAATGAGTTTAAAAACATGAGAGCTTCCTAAAGATACAGATGGGAATGCATCGTATAATTAACAAGCAAAGCAAGACATACATATGAATGTATGATACATGCATAATTCATGCATATATGTAATCACACGCAAAATATGTGTAAATACACATAAGTACCACCTGTTTGCAAATACACACATAAAGGTATGAACATGCATTGCACTAAGGATATATATGTATATACAAAATATACAGAAGTATGCATATAAACATGCATATGCTTATGTATCATCTATAAATACATGCTATCTCTATAAACACAGGGAATGGAAGAAGTGAGGACAAGACTATTGATTTCCATAAGAACATGTCATGGAACCCTTAAAATAGTATTAAAAATGCCAGACCTCAAAATTAAGTGAGGCTGGTGACAGAGAAAGGACTTTTTTTTTTAAAGGAGTATTGGGAGAAAAGGGGTAAAACAAAAATTCAAAAAGGAACAGAGACCCTGCTGAAAGTGGTCCAAATAAAGATGAATGACATCAGAGAGAGGGCAGAATGTCTAGATTCTTATTTGATTTCTATTTTCTCATCCTTGAAAAATGACTTTTGTACTGATAACACAAGAAGAATGGATAAAAGGCTTTTGATAACCACGATAAGCCAGCATTATTTTATCACCAATAGGTATATTAAACTACTTACTTTTTGGACAGGATTATTAAACCGGTAGGCTGGGGAATGTTATATTATGTTGTTCAGGCCCTAATGATTATTTTATTAAAATACTAAAGTTGTTTTTTTTTTTTCATTTGGATTGCCTTTTCTGAATTTCAAAAAAATTTTCTCTCCTCTGCATCCTCTGGAATAGATAATGGTTTATGAGTTATGATAATTTTCATACTCTTTTTTGCAAGTGTTTGTCATGACCCCTGAAAGATGACAAAGTGAAATACTAGGTGTTTTTTTTCCACTTGCTTCATTTTTTGACATGACAAAATAGCTCTATTAATTCTCCTAATTTCTTTTCCTAAGGAGCATCTATGAGTCATGCTCCTATTTGACTTTGCGTTTCTCCTTTTTTATGTTTATATTTCTATCAAGAATTTCAAGATGGATAGTACTTTTGTAGTAGTGTTTATACTTGTTAGTAGCAATTGGATAAATATCTTTATCTGGATTTCTAACTAAGTTAAAGTGTATCAGGGTTCTAAAACCTTACTAATTCTAAACCCATTGACCTTCTCCCTTTTCTGCCAGTATGTCACCATCACTACTAATGTGAAAACAGACCATATAGGGTTAGGGGCTATTCAGAATTCATCTCAGTTCGATAAGTTGCCATGGACCAGTTATTCATCACCAAGTAGCTAGTTGGTGATTACTATTAGTGATTAGCCTTCCAGCTCTTAGCTAGCATGTTCTTTGGATTTCAGATACAATCATTTGCTGGGTCTGCACTTAAAGGCTTTCCAGGATAATAGCATTTCCAGAACTTACTTTTTTTGTAATAGACTTCAGCGCAAGCCATTGTGGAGAACCACAATAATCAAAGAATTTGGAGAAAATCTAAATGAATCAAAATTGTGGGTAACATAATAGAAACATGATGGGGATGATAAGTAGGCTACATCATTACACACAGGATAATTTGTGGTTGAAAAAAATGTACTATCCAGTAAATGTATGATCAGAAAATAAGGTGGTCCAGTCATTGCAAACAAAGTGATATATTATAAATAGATATGCTTAGTGCAAAAAAGAGACAGCAGACAGGCTAAACCAAGTTGAGGGTAACCAAGGCGTCTCAGAGCTGTTGGTGAGTTAAGGGGATATCCACCCCAAGCCTGTCAAGACTTCCCCTGATGGAATAGGAGGATGAGAATAATTTGTTCCAGTGACCGTGAGAGCAGTTGAAGCAGGGTCTGCGGAGTGTTCAGAGCTTGGTTAGATACCAAAGACACCAAGGTCATCCACTGCACCCTGAGCCATTGCCAGCCATCTTGACTCTGCCCTGCAACTGGAGGTGCAAGAGATGAAATGAAGTTAAAAAAATTAAGAGAAATAAGATTTGGCAATTCCTTGGATACATGAGGTGAAGGAGAGTAAGGAATTTCAGATAAAATAAAAGTTATAATCAAGATACTCTCAATGTATTGCCTTCAATAGAAATTGGAAAATTTATAAGAGCAGAAGGCTTGGAGGGGGGCAGCTAAAGCTTATCAGATAAGACATTCTATCTTTCTGGACCTTCATTTGCTGGTCTGGAGAATGTTGCTGTTGGAACAGATGACCTCTGCAATCTCTTCCAGTTCTAGAGCTATAACCCTGGTAGCCTCCCAGATATACAGCAGTTTTGGTAGACAATGAGGAGATCTGATTAGCTCAAAAAATAAATGGTTCACAGTGAAGTGTGAAGGAATTTGAAGTCCAAGGATATAGTAAAATATTGCAGGAAGCAGGCTGCTTGTATAACACCAACCTAGAAATTACTATGCACCCTCTATAGGTGTGTTTCTGGTTAAAAAATGCTCAGAAAACTCAGTTTTTTGTACAATCTCTCACTGTTTAGAAATATAGGTTCTATCGAGGAAATATTCAGTGAGCAATGTAGTTGAATGATGATATTTTTACACGCCAGTACCCCATCCAGAGCACACTGCCACACCAGGATGCCTGGTCTCAGGGATTTATGAGTGGGGCAGCTGTGAACAGCTTTGTGTCACCTGCATAGAGATATTTTTTTCCCTGAGGGAAGACATTGACAAACATGTCCCATGATTTTCTGACAGTCTGTTCTCTCCTCTGTCACAGCAAGGGAGAGAGCTAGGCTCACTACATGACTTCTGCATGACATATCTTTTTTTTCCTTGATAAACAAACAAAAACTCTCCCAAATTAATGTTAATGTACTCTAAATATAAAGAAAATGTGATGCCATAAGGTTCCCTAATAACCACAAGTTCATAGAATTATAGACTCTCAGATCTGTTACTATTAGAGCAGAAGTCTTCTGATAAAATATAAGTTCTTTGAGGACAAGATCTCTCTCTCTCTCTCTCTCTTTCTCTCTCTCTCTTTCTCTCTCTCTCTCTCTCTCTCTCTCTCTCTCTCTCTCTCTCTCTCTCTCTTTCTCTCATTTCTCACTCTTATTTTATTTTTTCCATTAATTAGTACTATGTCTTGAAGAGTAGCCACTTAATAATATTGTGTTGATGGATTCAACACAATGAGGAGTGAGAGGTAATCTATTATAGCCTCTTATTTAAAAGAGGAGATGACCGAGATCAGATGATAGAATATGATTAAGTCAAGATTTTATAGATAGTTCAGGACAATAGGGTCTTGAATTGGGAAGAACTCAGAGATTGCGTAGAGCAAGACCCTCCTTTGACAAAGATATTAATGGAGATGAAAGACTTATCAAGAGTTAAGAAGGAAGGAAGGAAGGAAAGAAGGAAGGAAGGAAGGAAGGAAGGAAGGAAGGAAGGAAGGAAGGAAGGAAGGAAGGAAGGAAGGAAGGAAGGAAGGAAGGAAGGAAGGAAGGAAGGAACTTTTATTAAGTACCTGCAGTGCTCCAGACATTGCCCTAAATACTTTACAAATACCACATTTGATCCTCATAATAACCCTGAGTTATTATTATAACAATGAATCCTACTTTATGGTCAAGAACATTGATGCAAACAGGTTAAGTGATGTTGTCCAAGGTCACACATCTAGTGTTTGAGGTTACATTTGACTTCAGGGCTTCCTGACTTGAGGTCCAGTATTCTATGCCACTAAGCTAAACTTGAAGAAGTAGAATGTGAACCCAGGCTCTCTGATTTTAATTAAATGCATATGTGTTTGTTTGCACTATAACTAGTGGCTTGTTACTGTTTTCCATGTGACTTGTACCTTTTCTTCACTTATGAGGTTACTCTTTAGCCTCCACAAGAAAAATCAGAATCTTCAGTGATGTGAAAATAGTATATTAGACTTCAGAGTTAAATTCCAGATTAAAAATATTTCCATGTGTCACATTTCCATACTGTGTCATTGTGGGGGCTGAACAAAAGAATAGAAATATTTTAGATGAAAACTATCTCTACTATAGGAAAAAGGATCTCAAAGTTCTCCTAAAGGTGGATAGTGCAAGGTGGTCATCTTCATATTATAGTTGTCACATCTCAATATCTGAGACCCATAATTGATGAAACTGCCTCTCTCAAAGCCTCTTCCCCCAGTGAAACCAGGCTCAGTTGAAACACCTCTGCTTGAGGAAATTCTTCTACTCCAACTTTTCAAGAATGATCTTCTAAACTGAAAGCCAGTGGTTGAAATAATTCTGACTTAAAGTACGTTTTGTTCTTTCTGGTATCTGTTAATCTCTCTCATTTTTATGAGATTATGAGTTAGATTTAAGCATTGTCTTGACTCTTTTTCATTATTTATTACTTTTAGTTGGTTATATGTGCTAAGGGAATTTTTAAAAGTAAAATAAAATTGAGGGGCAGAGCCAAGATGGAGGAATGAAAGCAGGGACTCTCCTGAACTCTTCCACAAATTCCTTCAGAATCCTTTACTCTAAAAAATGAATCTGACAAATTTTAGAGTGGAAAAATCCACTAGGAGACAGAGTGTGGCAGATTTCCAGCTCAGGACAGCCTAGCAGGTCAACAGGAAAAAATCTATTACCCTGGGCTGGAGGAACGCAGAGCACCCAGGCTGCACTAGCACAAACTCAGCCAGAGTGGAGCAGGTGACACCCAGGCTAACTGACTTACCAGCAGCAGTGCTGATTTCCATACCTCTTAGCACAGGATGGGAGTCTGACATACCTGAATAAGAGAGAAGTGCAGGATCCACAGCAGTGGCAGCAGCTACTTCTGGAGTTATCAGCCCACAGATGAAATTTTTGAAAGTCACCTATTTGATCTTATGGGAAACAAGATGGTGGAGTAAATTGTAAGTGATCTTACCTACTGTTTATTAACCTTGAAAAACCCAGAGAATATTGCCCCAAGAAAAAGCCTGGAATACTGGGGCCAGCAGAAGGAATGTAGCAGTCTTAGCTTGGAAAACTACGGAAATAGACAAGAAGAGTTCCTCTTGCTGTGACTGAAGAGGACCAGTGCAGGACTCGAGGTTTCTCAGCAAGACATGCCTCAGCAGACCAACAGGAGACCCTGATTCCCAGGGGGATAGAGCAGGGAAGCACCAACACTAGGACCCCAGGCCTGCTTTAGCACAGCCAGGGGAATTGGGGAGACACAAAAACAAGTGGGGTTCCTCCAACCACTGAGCCTGACCATGCTCTAGCATAGTCCCAGGGGAGGAGGAGACCCCCACTGGCCATACCACCCTCCTCCACATCTTATGCTGTGATTTCACCTGGCCTTGGCCTTGGCATACATTAGCCAGCTTGACACCAGGTTAGCTACAGCATTATACAGTTTCTAGCTGATAGAACCAGAGGCCACAGCACACAAAGCCAGTAACCAAGCCCCTAGATACTAGTACAAGAAACATGGGACAGATCCCCCTGTGCCCCAGAAGCAGAGATCCATTTTAAAAGCCGGCAGAAAGGCAATCACCATTTGCAAGAAGCAAATTAGTAAAGCAAAGTTGATAGAATCTTATTATGAGGACAAGGAAGATCAAAATACAAATTCAAAAGAGGACATCATTGACATTATACCCGCCTCTGAAGCCCTTTTGTACAAGAAACACATTTGAAACAGGGAGATACACACAGGGTAAAGGTAAAAGGTTGTAGTAGAATATATTGTCCTTCAGCTAAAGTAAAAAAAAAAAAAAGCAGGAATAGCAATCCTAATCTCAGTCAAAGCAAAGGCAAAAATAAATCTAATCAAAAGAGATAGGGAAGAAAACAATATCTTATTAAAAAGCACCATAGACAATGAAGTAATATCATTACTAAACATATATCCACAAAGTGGTACAGCATCCAAATTCTTAAAGGAGAAATGAAGGGAGTTACAGGAAGAAAAAGACAAAACTATATTAGTGGGGGACTTCAACCTCCCCCTCTCTGAACTTGATAAATCTAACTTCAAAATAAACAATAAAGAAGATAAGGAGGTAAATAGAATTCTAGACAAGATAGAAATGATAGATCTCTGGAGAATACTGAATGGGGAAAGAAAGGAATATACCATTTCTCAGTGGTACATGGCACATACACAAAAACTGACCATGTACTAGACTAAAAAAAAACCCTCATAATCCAGTGCAGAAAGGCTGAAATATCCTTTTCAGATCATAATGCAATAAAAATTATACATAATAAGGGGTCATGGATAGATAGACCAAAAATTAATTGGAAGAGAAATAATCTAATCCTAAAAAATGAATGGGTCAAACAACAAATCACAAAAACAATCAATAACTTCATTCAAGAGAATGAAAATAATGAGACAAAGTGCCAAAACATATGTGATGCAGCAAAAACAATTCTTAGGGGAAGTTTTATATGTCTGAGTTCTTATATGAATAGAATAGAGAAAGAGGAGATCAATGAATTAGACATGCAACTGAAAAAGCTAGAAAAAAACAAATTGAAATCCCAATTAAATACCAAATTAGAAATACTGAAAACCAAAGGAGAGATTAATAGCATTGAAACTAAGAAAACTATTGAACTAATAAATGAAATTAAATGCTGATTTCATAAAAAACAATAAAATTGATAAACCTCCTGTCAACTTGATTAAAAAAAAATAAAGAAGAAAACTGAATTACCAATATCTAAAGTGAAAAGGGTGAATTCACCTCCAATGAAGAGGAAAATGAAATAATAATTGGAAATTATTTTGCCCAATTGTATGCCCATAAATTTGACAATCTTAGTGAAATGGATGAACATTTACAAAAACATAAATTGCCCAGATTAACAGAAGAGGAAGTAAAATATTTAAATAACCCATCTCAGATTGAACAAGCCCTCAACAAACTCCCTAAGAAAAAGTCTTCAAAGTCAGATGGATTTACAAGTGAATTTTATCAAACATTTAAAGAACAGTTATTTCCAAAGCTATATAAACTATCTGAGAAAATTTGCAAAAGAGGAGTCCTATGAAATTCTTTTTATGATACAAACATGATGCTGATACCTAAACTGGGAAGAGTCAAAGCAAAGAAAGTTATAGACCGATTTCCCTAATGAAGATAGATGCAAAAAATTTAAATAAGACATTAGTAAAAAGATTATAGCAACTTATAATGAGAATAATAGACTTTGATCATGTAGATTTCATACAAGGAATGCAGAGCTAGTTCGATCTTAGGAAAACTCTCAATGTAATTAAAAGAAACCATGTAATGATCTTAATAGATGCAAAAAAAAAAAATCTTTTGACAAAATACAACACCCAGTCCTACTTAAAATACTGGAGAGCACATGAGTGAATAAAGCATTCCTTAAATTAATAAGTAGCATCTACCTAAAACCATCAGGAAGCACTACATGTAATGGGGATAAATTAGATGCATTTCCAATAAGTTCAAGGTGAAACAGGAATGTCTATTATCACCATTGTCATTCAATATGGTATTAGAAATGTTAGCTTTGGCAATAAGAGAAGAAAAATAAATTGAAGGAATTAGAATTACACAAAGAAGAAACTAAGTCATCACTGTTTGTAGATGATACGATGATATACTTAGAGTATCCTAGAGAATCAAGTAAAAATCTACTTGAAATAATAAACAACTCTAGCAAAGATGAAGGTTATAACATAAATCAGTATAAATCATCTACATTTCTATATAATACTAAAAAGAGAAAGAGAAATCCCATTTAAAGTTATGGTAGACACTATAAAATATTTGGGAGTCTACCTGCCAAAACAAATCCAGGGACTATATGAACACAGTTATAAAACACTTCTCACACAAATAAAGTCATATCTAAGTAACTGGAAAAACATCAGTTCATGGGTAGGTTGAGCTAATATAATAAAAATGACAATTCTACCTAAATCAATTTGCTTATTTAGTGCTATGCCAATCAAATTAACTAAAATTATTTTCTAGAGCTAGAAAAATTATATAAAATTCGTGTGGAAGAATGAAAGTTCCAGAGTATTAAGGGAATTAATGCAAAGAAATGCTAGGGAAGGTGGCCTAGCCATATCAGATCTTAAATTGTGTTTTAGAGAAGCAATTACCCAAACTGAATGGTAATGACTAAAAAGTAGAGGGGTAGGTCAGTATGTTAGGTACACAAGACACAATTGTCAATGATTACAGCAGTCTACTGTTTGATAAACCCAAGGACCCCAGCTTCTGGGATAAGAACTCACTGACAAAAATTGCTGGGAAAAAAAAAAAAAAAAACAGTGTGGTGGAAACTGAGCATAGACCAACACCTAACACTATATACCAGAATGAAGTCCAAATGGGTACACGATCTAGGTATAAAGGCTGATAATGTAAGATATTTGAGAGAGCAAGGAATAGTATATTTGTCAGAACTATGAAGAATTGAGAAATTTATGACCAAACGAGAGATAGAGAACATTATGATATGTAAAGTGGATAATTGTGATTATGTTAAATCGAAAAGTTTTTTGCACAAACAAACCCAATGCAACCCAAATTAGGAGGGAAACAGAAAACCAGGAAAGAGTTTTTACAACTAGTATCTGTGATAAAGGTCTCATTTCTAAATATATAGAGAGAGAACAGAGTCAAATTTACAAGCATATGTCATTCCTCAACTAATAAATGGTCAAAGAATATGAAAAGGCAGTTTTCAGAAGAACTTAAAGTTATCTATAGACACATGAAAAAATGCTCAAAATTAGTATTGATTAGAGAGATGTAAATGAAAACAACTCTGAGGTACCATATCACACTTATCAAATTGTCTAACATGACAAAACAGGAAAATGATAAATGTTGGAGAAGATGTGAGAGTGTTAGAACACTAATTCATTGTTGGTGGAGCTGTGAGCTGATCCAAGCCTATTGGAGAGCAGTTTAGAACTATGCCCAAAGGGTTATAAAAATGTGCATACTCTTCAACCCAGCATTACTGCTTCTAGGGCTATATCCCCAAAAGGTCGTAGAAATGGAAAAAGACCCACATGTACAAAAATATTTGTAGCAGCTCTTTTTGTGATTGCCAAGAACTGGAAATTGAAGGAATACCCATCAACTGGGGAAAGGCTCAGCAAGTTGTGGTATATGAATACAATGGAATATTATTTTGCTATAAGAAATGACAAACAGGCAAATTTCAGCAAAACTGGACTTATATGAACCGAGGCTGAGTGAAGTGAGCAGACCAAAGAGAACGTTATGCACAGTAACAGCCACAGTGTGCAAGGACTGTTTCTGATAGATTTAGCTCTTCTCAGCAATGCAATGATGCAAAATGACATTCACATCCTGAGAAAGAACTATGGAGTCAGAATGCAGAATGAAGAAGACTATTTTCTCTATTGTTTTGTTTTGTTTTACTCATGTTTTTTCCCATTAGTTATAATTCTTCATGCAACATTACTAAAGTGAAAATGTGTTTAATGGAAATGTATCTGTAGAGTCCATATATGATTGTATGCCATCTTGGGGAGGGAAGGTGAGAAAATTTGAAATTTATGGAAGTGATGGTTGAAACTGAAAACTAATAAATTTGGGAAAAACAAAAAAACTAAAAATAAAATTGTGAGAAATATTTCATCATCACAACCCACTTTTAGAACGCAAGATGTTTAGGGATATGAATCAAAACTCAATAAAATATAATGCTATTACAAGTTTGACTTACAATGTGTTCTTCCCATTAGTTTGTAGACTAAATTTTATCTTTTACTTATTATTCACAAAGAATTAATTTTAACTTTTTGGCTTCTGCAGACCAGTGTTATATAAATGAAAATCTTAACTGCGTTCATATATTGATAAGAGAAATAAGAAGTAGCCTTTGTGTAATGGAAAAGATTTTGGTTCTGCAATAAGAAGACCTGGATTCAAATCCTACCACAGTTACATATGTAATATTGGACAAATCATGATTCATCCTGGCCTTTGATTTCCTCCTTGATATAATTAGGGAAATATCCTACATGATAACTATAGTAATGTTAAGTGAAAAGAACAGTAGATTAAAACTAAATGCTTTGTTTTCATCAAGACCATTTCCCACCCCACACTTCACCCCCAGAGATGAACTGAAGAAATTTGGGAACTGCCTTACCTTGGAGAAGCAAGGCTTTATGGACGCAGAAGAGTGCATACATTGTCAAAATCAGTCACTGTATCAGCTGGGTTTGGTGAATGATTTTTTTTAAACAAAGGGAAGGATCATTGAGTTTTAGGGTGGTGGACAAGTATATCTGGAAAAGATTGTGCTGCATAAACAAGGCAATGATAAAACTTTAAAGTTAAAGTGAAATAAAAATGAAATAAAAAACAACATGCTTGAAAATATTAGCATCCCTTAAACTTGTTAAAATGAATAAAAGGGGTCATAACCATTGCTTCATTTAAAAAAAAAGGACTTAATAAATAAACAAACCCCACTGTTTGTGGTGAATATGAAATGTGCTAGGTTCAGAGTTTGGACAATACATGACACTGGTATCATGGACCTTACTATGTTGTTACTTCCTACTACCAAACCTTTAACTATTATTCATCATCCACTCTGTATTAGTATATACCTATACCATTTAAATTCTATGGATCAGAGCTCTATGCTTACTTTTTTTGGGGGTTTATATCAGGGAATAATATCTGATACTTTTCTTATTAGCAAGATAAAGGCATGTGGACTCTAAGTTAAGACAATATAATATATTTTGAACTTCTTGTTCGGTTATATTTATTTAGTGTAATTCTTTTAAAAATATTAATTAACTCATTTTTCATTTTCAACATTCACTTTTATAAGATTTTGAGTTCTGAATTTTCTATCTTCCTTCCCTCTCCCTTCCCTAAGATGGTTTACAATCTGATATAAGGTGTACAAGCATGCACAGTCATGTTAAACTTATTTCTACATTAGTCATGTTATGAAAGAAGAATTAGAACAAAAGGGAAAAACCATAAGAAGGAAAAACAAACAAACCAAAAGGAAAAAGTATGCTCTGATCTGCATTCAGACTCCACAGTTCTCTGGATGTGGATAGCATTTTGCATCGTTTGTCATTTGGAATTATCTTAGATCATTGCATTGCAGAGAAGAGCTAAGTCTATTAAAGTTGGTCATTGCATGATGTTGCTACTGTGTTCTCCTGGTTCTGCTCACTGTACTCAGCATCAGTCCATCTAAGTCTTTCTAGGTTTTTCTGAATTCTTCCTACTCTTCATTTCTCACAGTAAAATAGTGTTCCATCACATTCATATACCACAACTTGTTCAGCCTTTCCCCAACTTATGGGCATCTCCTCAATTTCTAATACTTTGCCACCACAAAAAAGCTGTACATTTTGTACATGTGGGTCTTTTTCCCTTTTTTATGATCTCTTTGGGATACGGTTATGATTTTTTTGGATACACCAGAGTAGTTCTTAGTAATTCAATGTCAAAGTATCGGGAGGACACCAATGACATATTCTAGAGATCCATATTTGGCTGTACACCATTATTTTTGTCAAGAACTTTGATATCAACATAGATGGCATGCTCACCCAGCATAAAAATGATGATAAATTGGGAGAGATAGTTAGCTTTAATATGTGACAATCAGATTAAGATCCCAAAATCTCTTGACAGCCTAGAGCATTGGGTTGAGTCTAAGAAGATTAATTCAATAAATGTAATATCTTTAAATATATTTGTACTGTAAATATAAAGTTTTATAGGTGGGTGCAAATCAGCAACTTCACAAATACAAGATGGCTCAGGCTTGGTTAAGCAGCAGTGCTTCTGAAAATGATTTTTGAGTTTAGGGGATTACAAAGTGAATATTTTAGCAGTGTGATTAGCCAAAAATGAACAAATAAACTGTTGCAAACTTGGACTATGTCAAGAGGTTCAGAATTTCCTACAGGAAGGAGACGACCTTTCCTGAAGTATTGTGCTCAGGTCTGAGCTCCATGGTTTAATAATTATTTTAACAAGCAAGACAGTGTACTGAGAAGGAAATCACAAAGTGAAGCAACTTGAGTCAATGTTATATGTGGTGTGGATGAAGGGAATTGACTTGTTGGGTGTAGAAGTGGGAAGTCTCAGGGTATGAAAGTCATCAAGTAATTGAAGACTTTCATGTGGAAGAGGGATTTAACTTTTTTTTGTCTGATTCCAGAGAGCAGAGCAAAGAGTAATGGGTACACGTTATAAAGAGGCTTATTTTAGTTTGTTATAGGGGGGAAAATAAAAAGAAACAAAATCTTCCTAATAATTAAAACTGTCCTACAGTGAATAGGCTGCCTAAACAGATCGTGGTTTCCTCTTCTTGGATGTCTTCAGACTCAGGTTGGATGTTCACTTAAAAGGTATGTTGTAGTGAAGATTTGATTTGTCCTTGTGTTTTACTACATAACCCCTAAGCTTCCTTTAGACTCTTGAACCCTGTGAATATAGCAGGCATAATAAGCAAAACATTAGGAAGAAGAAACAAAACATGGATGTCTGACCATTGGCTGTAGGTTTGAAATTAGTATCTAACATTTACTAGGTCTGTGACTAAGGAAATCATTCAACATTTCTGAGGTTCTTCTTCAAATCTGTAAAAAGGAATTAATTATAGCTACCTTAGCAACTCACAAGGTTATTTTAAATAGTATCAGTTTGATTGCTGTGTGGAAGATGGATTGGAGATGGAAAAAAATGGAAGTATGAAAACTGATTAAGAGGCTAGAGTAATAGTCTAGAGGACAGTATTTAATATAATTATTCATATAACCAAACAATCATTTTAACATATTTGAAATAAATTTAAAACTGTAACTTCTATCTAATATTGTTGACTATTCACTTAAAACTAAGACTCAAAACAAACTGTACTGTATTCCTCTGGAAATACCCATTGGGGTATTTCCCACAATGTACTGTAGTCTTTCTTTGTGACTCATAACCATCTTTTTAAAGAAAAGTAAGGTTGGCTATAAAATAACTTTTATTATGATGGTTGGTTAAGGTTGGTTTACCTGACTTATCCTGAGTTCAAATAGAATACGACCTTTTTAGATGCCTTGCTATTGAATTTAAAATATTCATGATGGTGTACTTTATTTTATCATCACTTCCTTACTTATAAGCTTCAAGAAAAAAAATCAATATAAAAGGCTGTGTATACAATAGGCACTAAAGAAATGCAACCAATTGCTAATAGGAATCCCCACATTTGACACTAAATTTGTAAAACAGGCTGAGGGTAAGTGGTAGTTTCAGAAGATTTTTACCATATTTAGCCAGTCTATAAATTTTTGACAAGTATTTGACAGATATACTGAGCATTTTTGGGGGGGGCAAGGGGAAGATGTTAATAAATAAATATATTGAAATAAACACAAGTTGTATTATTTAAAGGAGAGCACTAATGTCTAAGGGAGGAATAATCATGATTTTAGGAGAATTTTGAAGGAAATATGAAATACCAAAGTGGAGATGAGTTAGAGTACACTGTAGGCATGGGGTCTCCCAGACCTTCTCTCATACAGAGAAGGGAGATGGAATCTCTCCCATGTGAAAGATAATAGAAACAACAGTTTGTCTAGACTATAGAATATGAGTAAAGAAGCAATGTATAAAACAGAAAAGCTAAGTTGGAGCTTGGTTTGACAGGATATAAAAGTTAAGCAGAGGGACTTATATTTGATGTCAAAGGCAATAGAGGGGGGTCATTGGAATTCATTGCATAGGGATATGACATGGTCAAATATCCACTTTAGAAAAATCATTGTCAGATGTACAGTAGCTTTCAGAGGGTGGAAAATGAAAAAGGGAGAGAGAGAGGAGAAAACAGCAATATTCCCACTTCAGAGAGGATAAGGGCCTGTAGAAGGAAGGTGATAACATAAGTAGAGTGAAAATAATGTAAGCAAGGGATCTTAAGGAGATAAACAATAGGACTGAGTGACTGTATGCATGAGATGCTGACAAATGAAAAGGTAAAGGTAATGCCAAAGTATGGGTCACAAAAGTGTAATGAAGAAATCTATGGTGAATGTGAGTAGATGGAGACAAGTCATCACTATAGTATTGTATAAAATAAGTAGCATTAAGGATGTTATCAAAGATTCATATGACCAAAAAAAAGGAGTTACACATAGCAAGAACAAAGGATACCAACACAAATTCCATGTGTTCCTTTGTTCTCCACACAATATCATTGAACTGAGAGAAAAGCCCTCAGAACTTTTGATGTTGGAGATTTATAGGAAGGTACAAAATAACAGCTGTGCAATATTAGAAAGTTACACTAGTTTGAATCTGAACTTTTTCTAAATGCAATCATAGATAGTAAATTCCTTGAGGGCAGGAAATGATTTGGTTTTTCTTTACAATTCCAAGGTTTGGCACCATGCTTGACACATAATAGGTGCTTAATGAATGCTTATCAACATGACTCATAGAAAGTATCAATATAATTATTTCATATATCCATCAAGGTATTTGATACCATAGAATTCATTTAGAAAAATCACTTTCTGCTATTTCTTTGACATCTTGATATTTTATTTTGTGCATTATGGTTTAAAAGAATACACATATATATTATGTATATAATACCCATATATATGTATTATATTTTTAAAGGAATGGGTGCCTGGTGTCATCTTATCACCCATCATCTTGTATTTAAAATTTTTTTTTCTCCCAGAGGCTGCAGTGATAGTTGTGAAAAAAAATGAATACATATATATATAGCTATATAGATCTATCTATCTATCTATCTATCTATCTATCTATCTATCTATATCTATACCTATATATCACAGGGGTATACATATATATATCACAGGGATATATATGATATATATACATATATATAAATGTATGCATGTATGTATGTATATATATCACAGGGGTCAACAGACTACCATGCACCTAATTGCCACATGCAGGTATTTAATCCTTGCTGTTGAATTCAACATTTGGAATGTTGTTTATACTTTTGACATATTTAATTTCTTTGGAGTAAAAGGGGACTTTTAGGGAAAAAATGACTAAGAAAATTTTAAAAGGTGCCTCTCACAAATATGGTTAGCTGAAAAATTCCTGAACAATATTATGTTCTTACTGGATATGAGACTTTGTGTGGGATTTTTCATATAAAGGATTTAGTAAGAGTTCTTCATTTGACTGATGAACTTATAGGGTGGCAAAGCTTTGTGGGAAACGTGATGAAAAGCATCTTTCTATAAAGATGCAGACATGCCAACTAGTACCATATTGAGAGGACCAAAGACATATGATGGGGCTTGTCTCCAAGATGAATTCTTGGAAGGACAGCCTGCTGCAAGGAACTGCTCTTTGTGTTAATCTATGAAAGGCAGTATTAAATGAGGATATCATGGGTTTTATTTCCTTTCATCTTTTTGTCTGAAGAGATTCTGAGATCTTAGGAGGTCCCTCAACCCTAGAAGTCATTAATTGTGCTTGTGTAGAGGCCAGTATTGAGGTACAATGTGCTTGTCCACATGCCCTGAAAGGGGAACTCCTGTACAATTTCACTATAGAATTCCTGACTCCTAGTTAGAGGAGAGAGACTTTGGAGCACATTTCCTGTCTTGTAGATAGCCCCAAGTTCACGAGTTTTGGAATTTCTCTTTTTAACCAAAGAAGGGAATACCTTGAAAGAATTATTCCTTGTAGATAAAGAAAAAAGTTTGCCATGGATGTTGCTCCTAGTGCTTAGTGAAGATGTGAGAACGAATTAAAAGAAATTTTGTGGAGAAGCAAAGGACTTGATCTTTACTTCTCTATTGTACTGAGTTACGCAGATAAAGTCAGTATGATTGAAAGGAGATTGCTCCAAGAGTATTTCCCTTTAAGGAAGTCCCAGAACTCAGGCTGGTATCATAAGTGTTCATATGGGTCTCTTGAATTGGAGAGAGTGTCACAAGAATGACAGAATGGTGTCTATGCTGTAGTCTATCTCCACTAACTGTTGTTCCGTATCTCTCATCCCTTTTCTGATTAAACTCCTTGAGAAGGCTCTCTACATAGGGGCCTCCTTCCTCTCCTCTCACTCACTTAGCTGTCTAGAGTCTGACTTCTGAATTCATCGTTCCACTGACACTGCTCTCTCCAAAGTTACTTATGATCTTTTAATCACCAAATCTAATAAATAACCTTTTCTCAGTTCTTGTCCTTGATCTCTCTGCAGTCTATCACACTTCAGTCAACTTCTTCTTCTTTCTTCTCTCTAGGTTTTCACGACATTGCTCTGTGCTTTTTCTCTTCTTGCTTGCCTAACCAACCCTTCTCTGCCTTTTTTGCTGGATGTTCACTGAGGCATTGCTTGCTAACAGAGAGTCTCCCTCAAGGCTCTGTCCTACATTCTCCTCTCTTATCCCTTTATACTATTTCAGCTCTCAAGGATTCAATTGTCATTTTGTATGTTGATGGTTTTCAGATCTATTTATTCTGCTCTAATGTCTTTCCTAACTCCCAGATTGGCATTTCTAACTGCCTCTTGGACACTGTAACCCAGATATCACGCAGATATTGTGATCTCAGTGTGTTCAAAATTGAAATCATTATCTTTTCCCCAAAACCCTTCTCCTTTCCAAACTTCCATATTATTGTTGAGAGCATGGCAATTCTCCCAGTCACCCAGCATTGTAACATAGGTGTCACCTTTAACCTGACTTTCATCCCTAAATCCCTTCTGCTACCCAATTCTGGTAACAGCTTTTCCCTTTTTATCTATATAACATCTTCTGTATATGCCCTCTTCTATCTTCATACCCTGCCACCAAGGGCAGCTAGGTGATGCAGTGGATAGAACACCAGTACAGGAGTCAGGAAGACCTAAGTTCAAATCTGACTTCAAACACTTGACACTCACTAGCTGTGTGACCTTAAGCAAGTCACTTAACCCCAACTTCCTCATCCTGGGTCATCTCCAGTCATTCTGATGAATATGTAGTCATTGGATTCAGATGGCTCTGGAGGAGAAGTGAGACTGGTGACCCGCACAGCCCTCCCTCACTCAAAATAAAGTCAAATACAAATCATGTCATTATTTCTCTGATGTCATGGTCTTCTTTGGCAACAAACACATACCCTACCACCACCCTGGTGCAGGCCCTCAGCACATCATGCATGGACTATTGCAAAAGCCTGTTGGTTTGTCTTCTTTCCTCAAGTTTCTACTGATTCCAAGACTATTCTCTGGTCTTTTAGCAAATTGATCTTCTTATAGCACAACTGTAACAATGTCACTGTCTCCTCTTCTATTCTCATTAAATAGAGTCTATTCAACTGAATCTCAACATTGCAGATCAAATCTCCTTAATAAAACTATTTGTTTTGTAAAACTTGGACTCAGTCAGAAAGCTGCACCCAAGGACTAGAAGACCATATGTGGCTTCAAGTCCACAGCTTCCCCACCTCTGAAACAGACTCTAGGAGCTTCATGTTACCTCCAAGATCAAATGCAAAATGATATTTGACTCTGAAGTCTTTCCTACATTTTCTGCTTTCTTATATCTTACTCTCCTCCAAGTACACTACAGTCTATTGACACTGGCTTTCGTACTGTTTCTCACCCATGATACTCCATTTATAGATTCCATGCTTTCTTTCCTCACCTTCGCTTCTTAGCTTCCCTGACTTCTTTCAAAACTCATTTCATATTTCTTCTTCTGAAAACAGCCTTACTGGATCCCTCTCTCTCCTGTCAAACTCAAATGCTAATTCTTTCTATTGTAGATTATCACCCGTTCACACTGCATATATTGTGTATTTACAAAACTGCTTATGCTTTTTTTTCCTCTCATTATAAAGTAGGTTCTTTGGGGAAGAGGGTGGAGCCAAGATGGCAGAGTGGAAGCAGGGACATGCCTGAACTCTCCCTCTAAATCTCTTAAAATACTTATAAAAATGACTAAACAAATTCTGGAGAAGCAGAAGTCACAAAAGGACAGAGTGATACAGATTTCCAGCCCAAGACAATTTGGAATGCCAACAGGGAGGGTTTACTGCAATGAGCTCAGAGTAGAGCACAGCCCAGCATGAGCCACATCAGCACAGACATAATGAAGTAGGCCTCAGGGCACTGAATCACAGACAACTGTAGTTGTTTTCAGATGTCTCAATCCACAAACACCAAAGACATCTTCAAAGGTCAGTGGGAAAGCTCTCTCACCTGGGTGAGAGAGGATTATGGTCCAACCCCAGCCCCAACCCCATCCCCAGGATGGTGGCAACCACTGCTGCAGCAGCTTCTGGAGCTCTTAACCTACAAATGGTGGGGGGATAGAGTGGCTAATCTGGGTGACAGCCCTGAATGACAGTCCTGGAGTGAGGAGTGCTAGCATGGCAGAGCTGGTGGCAGATGTGGAGAGGGAATCCTACTCCACCGTTCCAGGACAGAAAAGAGCGCTTGTGGTTGCTCACAGACCAGAGTTTAGGGCAGGATAGGAGTAAATGCCTCTCTTTTGATCATACCACTTTGGAGTAACTGAGAATTTACAGGTCTGTAGAGATCTCTCTGAAAACAGCTGTGCAAAACCCCTGAAACTTAGGGCAATACAACTTTCACTTAACAAAAAGCCAAAAAGTCAAATAATTGGCTGGGTATATGGCCCAAAAGGTGCAAAATAAGGATATAAAATGTTACTTTCTTACTGAAAAGGTGTTTTCTTATGATGAGGAAGATCAAAGCATGAAAACTGGAGGAAGATCAAAGTATACAACTGGGGGAAGACAGCAAGGTTAAGGTTCCAACAGCCAAAGCCTCCAAGAAAAATGTGAAATTGTTTCAGGCGATGGAAGAGCTCAGAGAAATTTGAAAATCAAGAGAAATAGTGGAAAAATTGAGAAAAGAAATGAGAGTGACACAAGAAAATTATGAAAAACAAGTCAACAGCTTGCTAAGGGAGTCCCAAAAAAATGCTAAAGAAAATAATGTCTTTAAAGGTAAACCCAAATTTCAAAACAGGTCCAAAAAACCAAAGAGGAGAAGAATACCTTAAAAACAAAAGCGCCCAAATGGAAAAAGAGGTCCAAAATGTCACTGAAGAAAGTAATTCTTTAAAAAATTAGAATGGAGCAAATACAAGTTAATAACTTTATGAAACACCAAAAAATTATAAAATAAAACCAAAAGAATGAAAAAAATACAAGACAAAGTGAAATATCTCACTGGAAAAACCACTGATCTGGAAAATAGATCCAGGAGAGACAATTTAAAAATTATTGGTCTATGTGAAATCGGTCTATGTGAAACCATGATCAAAAAAAGAGCCTAGACATCATCTTCCAAGAAATTATCAAGGAGTACTACCCTGATATTCTAGACCCAGAGGGTAAAATAGAAATAGAAGGAATCCACAGATCACTTCCTGAAAGATCCCAAATGGAAAACTCTTAGGAATATAGCAAAATTCCAGATTTCCCAGGTCAAGAAGAAAACATTACAAGCAGACAGAAAGAAACATTTCAACTATTGTGGAAACACAATCAGGATATCAGAAGATTTATCAGTTTCTACACTAAGGGATCAGAGGTTTGGAATATGATGTTCTAGAGATCAAAGGAGTTAGGATTAAAGCCAAGAATCACCTATCCAGCAAAACTGAATATAATATTTCAGGGAAAAAATGGAATTTCAATGAAATAGAGGCATCCCAAGCATTCTTGCTGAAAAGACCAGAGCTGAATAGAAAATTTGACTGTCAAATACAAGAATCAAGAGAAACATGAACAGGTAAACAGGAAGGGGAAATCATAAGTGACTTATTAAAGTTGAACTGTGTATATTACTACATGGAAAGATATTTGTAACTCATGAGACCCTTCTCAATTACCTAGGGTAATTAGGGAGATTATAAAGAGAAAGGGAGAAGTAGAATGCAGTAAATCATCTCACATAAAAGAGGCATTAAAGTGTTTTCACAATGGAGTGGAAGAAGGGAGAGGTGAGTGCAAATAGGTGAGCCTTACTTTCATTGGATTTGGTTTAAGGAGGGAATAACACATTCAGCTGGGTAGGGAAAACTATCTTACCATGCAGCAAGGCAAGGGAGAAGGGGATAGGAGAGGGAGCATAACAGAAGGGACTACAGATTTGGGGAAGAGGTAATCAGAAGTAAACACTATTGTGGGGGGACAGATCAAGGGAGAGAATGGAATAAATGGAGGGCCCCACAGGATAGAGGGAAATGTGCTTAGTCTTTTGTAATATGACTGTTAATGTAAGTGTTTTGCACAGCTACATATGTATGACCTACATCATATTGCTTGCTTTCTCAATGAGGGTGAGTAGGTAGGGAGGAAGGGAGAGAATATGGAACTCAAAGCTTTAACAATGAATGTTAAAAAATTGTTTTTGCATGCTACTGGGAAATAAGATGTACAGGTAATGGGGAATAGGAATCTATGTTGCCCTAAAGGAAAATAGAGGGAGGGATGGAAGAAGAGGGAGGTAATAGAAGGGAGGGCATATTGCGGAAAGGGGTCTTTGGGGTGAACACTGTCCTATGGTGGAGGAAGGGGAGAAATGGGGAGAAAATTTGAAATTCAAAATCTTATGGAAGTGAATGTTGAAAATTGAAAATAAATAAATTATATTAAAAAAATATTTTTCCCTTGGAAAAAAACATTAAAATGAGCTCTTTGAAATCAGAAACTATAATTTTATTTCTTCCTTCCTTCCTTCTCCTTTCCTTCCTTTCTTCCTCCCTCCCTCCTTTCCTTCTTTCCTTCCTTTTTTCCCAAATAATGATTAGAGTGCTTAATAATTTCTTGTTGACTGACTGAGTCAGGACTCCTTAACAAATTACAGCAGTCTATGTTGATGTCTGGTCTTTTGTCATTTTATATTTTTAGTATAAAATACATACTGTATATACATATATACATACATATATATACATATATACATACATATATATATATTATAAAATATATAGATCAAGATCAAGTTACTTGATCATGACTTGTACCATACTTCAGCATGCCTCTGAAACTGGAGGATAAGGATTCAAAATTCAAATTTCTTCTCGAATGATTTCCAGCAATATGACCTTAGTCAAATCCCTTATCTTTCCTTAGCCAGTGTTCTCACTATTTAAATAAGGTGGTTGAACTAAATGGCATGTATGGTCCCCTCTGGCACAAAATTTATAATTCTACTGAACTGTTTTAATTGCACACCACATACTATATTTTCCTCATTTGATACTGATTTTAATATTTGTTTTAATAAGTAGGTGATCTGACTACATATAATCAGCTGACTTGGAATTTACTCCCATGTAATAAAGAGTCAATGCCTGCAGTTCAGGTTATAATCAATTCATTTTGTGTATTTGTGTTTGTAATATTATTTCATGCTCAGCATTTCAGGTGTTCTTGGATTCTACTCTTAAAGAAAATTTTTGACTTTGAAACTGCACTGATTGTTATGAGATACTCTCCATAGGTAAGAGCTTGAAACATATTTTACAATCATTTAACTTATTAAATTCCTTATTTACAAACTGCTTTTCAATACACTTTTCCTTGTCTTTCCCTATCCCCCTACCTTTGCCATGAAGTAATTAAGTATTAATGTATATTTACTTAATATGAAGTGTCTTATCAAGTTCTTCATATAATTTCTTTGGCTCCTCCTCTTCAGCAACAGATGTTGGCGCTTAAGTCATAATTATTTTTATGGTGGTCTTTTCACAAACACTTTTCTTGAGCACTTTAATATGACATGGGCCAATGATCCATGAAATGATGCTTCTTCTTTCCTTTCAATGCTCATTAAACCCAAGAAGACCAGTTCCTGTGTTTGTGATTAGTTCTTCCAAGTACCTATAAATTCCCTTTGTTTTCTGGTTTTGATCTACTTTGAGTCCTCATATAATATGTCCAATAATTGCTCATCATATAAGAAGCTCATACTTAGATTATCAATAGCTAAGCTCATGTTCTTGGTGATACAAAAACTATTACTCTTAGTACTTTGTGCCTCTTTCCCTCCATTCTGACAGTATAACAGTAGAAATAGAATGGGACTAGATAGGAGAGAGGATGATTTTTTTCTTTTTTGCAGATTACAAATCCACTGCCACCTCCCACCTGAGGAAATTCTAAAATCAATAGTGCAACAAAACAAATTCCATACTCACCATGCATAAATATGCATACACACATGCACACCACATGCATGTATGTATGTATGTATATATATTTCATGTGTATATATATATATATATCTTCATTTTAAGTTCATCATCTCTCTGTCAGAAAGTAATCTATATTTCCTCTTCATTCTTTTCAACTCATGGTTTATCATTGCATTGATCATAGTTCTAAAGTCTGTAAAAGTGTTTTTTTTTCTTATAATGTTATCATTGTCTAATTTTTCTCCTAGTTTTGCTTATTTCATTCTTTATCAGTACATCAAGGTCTTCCCAGTGTCCTCTGAAATTGTTCATTTAATTATTTCTTGTGGTATAATAATATTCTATTATAGTCATATGTTAACTTTTTCTTTAAATCACTTTCCAATAAGAGAAAAGCTCCTTAATTTACAATTTTTGACTATCATGAAAAAGATTATCAATATCTTTGTAAATATAACCCCCCTTTTTCTTTCTTCAATCTTTTTAGGGTACAGTCTGGGAAGATGGGTCAAAGAGTATGTACAGTTTCTGTGACATAATTCTCAAGTACTCTACATAGTAACTGAAATAATTTATGGCTTGTGGAGCTCATTTTGGTAAATACTTATACGATTGAAATAAGTTTACTTCTGGAAACTATGCGTAAGAGAACAACAATATTAGTCTTTAACAGTCTTCTTCCAATCTTTAAAATTAAATCTTCCCTTCTATACTCTGGAATTCTAGCAATTCCCTTATGGCAACCACATCAGAAGTTTCATCCTAAATGTTTAAATTCCTTTGCTTAGGAGCATAACAGCCAAATGTTTTACGTCCTCCAACAGTTTTCTAAAACTTTTGTCATTCATTTGTTCCATTCTAATATACTTATTATGATATATTCCTCTACTGTGCTATAAGAAAAACATTACATATTACATTTTAGAGTTGAGTTTTCTAAATTTTGGTAACCATTTAAAATGGTTAAGAAATAATCTCTGCCACCCTAAGGGTTATATTCAATTCAATTCTATTTAACAAATTCAATGAAATCACAATTTCTTAAATCTTTGCTGTATGTAGGACATTCTGATTACCACTAGAGAGGAAATAAAGTTTAGATAAGCTCTTCCTTTGTGGGTTAAATTAAGTACTAGTACATATAGCTACCATATATATTATTATATGTGAAATACATTAGATGGTACTGCATAATAGTAATGAAATCTGAAGATGTTCCCTACCCCTTAATAGGCCCATGTGACCTGCTTTGAGCTCTGGCTCAGCCCACAACCTGAGTCGCATGGAGATGATGGTGGGAGGAGTTTGTGGAACACTTGGAGCTGGGAAAGAGAGGAGCCAGAGAAGCTAGCATGAGTGAGAGAGGGAGTGATTTTGCCTAAGGGAGCTTGTTTGTCCGGAGGCCTGTTGGAGGGAAGACTTAGGGATGACCATACTCCCTTTATTAGTAATGTGTACAAACTTTATTGTTACCATGGTGGAATTGACTTTCTGATATCTGAATAAATACCTTGGTTTTGTCTTTGAGGAAGAGTTTATATTTTGTGAATTTAACCTGGAAATACTCATGCATATCCATAGTGCCTGCTGTGGGTATCACATTGATACTTCAGAGGTATAGGAAAAACAAATTGATATTACTCAGTAAATTAGCCTAATGTGCTTATTAAGGATCTACTATAGGCTGGATACTGTTATCATATAGTTACAGTTAAGTGGTGCAGTGAACAGAATAACGAGTCTGGAGTCAGGAATACCTGTGTTCAAATCTGACCTGAGACACTTACTAGTTATGTGACTGTACAAGTCATTTAACCATGTTTGCCTCAGCTTCCTCATCAGTAAAATGAACTGAAAAAGGAAAAGGCAAACCACACAGAGTTTTGTCAAGAAAACCTCAGATGGGGTTACAAAGTGTTGGGCATGATTGAAAAACAACTGAACAATATGAATAAAGTGATCCCAAGAAAAGCTTCATAGGGAAGGGGAGGCAGGGTTGAGACAGGATTTCAAAGCTGATTAGTAATTCAATCAGCAAAGAGGGAGGAGAAAGACATTTAAGGAAAAGGGAATAGCATAGACAGAGTCACAGAGATGAGAAAATCCCAGAGGACCAAGAGTTGTCCAGTTCAATTGGATCATGGAATACAGGAAGGGAAGTAAAATAAGATGATGTTGAAAATGTATGGAAATACCATGCCTGCTTGTAATAATGAATCATGAAACATACCAATTTTCAAGTTATACTACATGTAAGAGGTGACCCTGAAAAGATTTTCACAACCTTTTTTTTTCAAAATGTGTATTTAGAAATGAGTGATTCAAAGTTTCCCTATGGAAACACTTTGCCATTGCAATTAAAAAGATTATTATTATTATTGATAATTTATAATAATTAACAATGTTTTAAAATATATAAATATTAACACATTTAATATCTTGTTCATATATTATAAAACTTTTATTAAAATATTACCAGTAATAATAACTTTAAAAGAGAGATAGTCATGTTAAGCCTATGAACAACATTTCCTTTCTAGGCTAGTACCACAGAGGTTTAATGGTCTAAATAAATCAATTAAGCAGTTCTGAAATTTAAAAAAAAAAAGCTTTGCCCGATAAACTATGAAGAGTAAAATGTTTGAATAGCTGAGATCCATAAATCAAACTGTGTAATATAAGCCACTGGCCTTATTTTTACCTACCCTTTTAAAGGATTAACAGGGACCTGGCAAGAAGCTGAGAAATGTTGATAGGGGCTTCCAGCTGGGTTTGATTATAGGCTGTGGCCTAATGCAGTAATGTTTTGTGCTAGCACCACAGTTTAACAAGTGAGTGCTCACAGTACAAATCCTCCACATTCTGCCTACTAAGTTCTGAGGTGAAAAAAGCAATTCATTTTTTGTGACCTTGACCTTTGATCGGATAACATTCCCAAATGAATTATCCAACAGCTCTCTGCAAGGCTGTCTAATAAATAACAGCCTGTAAATTGAAAAATGCTTCTCAAATTCTACCTCATGAGATTTCCTTCCTGTGTCATGCCATTGTGACTCAACAAAGTAGCATGAATATCAGCAACAGCAATGTCCCCCATCTGACATCACTAGGTGACTGATTCCTGACCATGGAAAAGCATGACCTTGGCAAAGTCATTAAACTTTTGGAAGCCTGAGTTTCATCACCTGTAAAATGTGTGGGAAGAACAACTCTACAGGATCATTAAGGTCCCTCTAAGTTCTAAAACTATTAATCCTATGCAAAAACAGCATTTAGAAGTTTTCAACAGAATTTAGTGAAAAATATTATTTCTATCTTCCACTTCTGTGCCTCTGAAGGAGAGGTCTCCCAAGTCAGACATTTAGTTCTTCTTCAACTCTGCCTCATAGAATTCTTGGCTTTCTTCAGTGAATATCAGGAACCATTTTCTAAATTAAGTATTTCCAGATTCCTTCTTCCCCTTTGTTAACATTTCTTCCCTCCTGAAATTACTTGGTATTAATGTTGGCCCTAAAGAAAATATCAGAAAATTCAACTCTACCATTTCTTTGAAGAGGTGAGAGACTGCAGAGTTTGAAAATCCCATGATTACTATGTGAGTGAGTTTTGTTGAATTGGTTTTTTTCCTTTTTTTTTTTATACTTTGAAATGAATGTTAGCTCTCTGTATAGGACAGTGGATTTCAGAAATTATACATTTGGAAATAGCAGTGACATAAGAATAAGTGATATTAATCATTTTAAAGTAAATTATATTATGCTATTTTATTTCTATTTACTTATGGACATATTATTAAAATGCTTCTCCCCAATAGAATGTAAGCTCCTTGAGGGAACAAACTTTTGCTTTTTCTTTGTATGGTCTTGGCTAGAATAGTGAATACATTGTAAGGATTGAATGCACCTTTGTGGAAATGAATTAAATTGTTTCTTAGGCCTAAGTAAATCTATTACAAAATAAAAATGGTTAAATTGTAATAAGATTTTCTTTTTACCTTATATGTTTTTTTTTCTTTTTAAACAGTGTAAAGCTCCATGGAGAGTTACAAAGCTTAAACTGACTTCAAAGATGACACCTATCGAAAATAATTTATTCCTGAAATAATGAATGAATAAAACATTATTTAAGTCTTTCTATATTCAAAGCACTGTTCTGAGTCCTGGGGATACAAATAGAAAATGAATATAGTACCTTCTCTCAGAAAGGTCACATTCTAAAGGGAGAGAGATAACATATATTGAAGGTTTTAGCTGCAAATTAGATGGAAAAATTCCATAGTCCATAGGATTAAGCAGTAAAGCAGGTGGTGATGCTTGCTCTTGAGTCTCATTTTCACTGATAAAATCAAAGAAGTTTCTTATGTTGAATGATTGGACAGTGCCAGGGACTCCGGTGCAGATAATTTTATTAGCTGGGTTGTCAATAGTTGCAGCTCTAGCACTTGCAGGAGCAGTGGCCAGGTTGCAGTCTCCCTAGGCTGATACCTGGTACCACTGGTCTAGAAGCATTGCCATTCCCAAGGCACTGTGGTTCTGCACTCTCAGCTCTCTCTGTCATGGCCTAAAGGGAGATGTTATTTAAGATGCTGGTGGTGGTTTGATTTCCCTAGTCCATGCTGCCTCAGGGTACTTTGCTGTCATTATTGATATTCTTTGGGGTGTTTCAGTGACAGAAGTAATGAGCTTAATTATTCCACTTCTAGCATTTCCTATTTATCCTGTATATAGCTTGCTTCATATATGATTATTTGTGTGTTATCTCCCCCAGACTGTAAACTCCTTTAGAGTAGGGACTGTCTTGTGCTTCATTCTGTATCCCCAGTGCTTAGCAATAACTGGCACACAGTAGGAGCTTACTAAATGTTAATGTGTTGATTGATTGATTGAGGGACTTGGGTAGCAGCCAATTAGCCTCTTAAACTGAGGATCAGAAATAGTCTCTGAAACAAAGGAGAAAAAAAATACTTAATAGACTGCAAGGATAAAAAATAAAGTACATTTCAGAGGCAACAATAGCCCCTGTGAACATAACTTTTAATATCAGACGCTGAAGCTTGACAGATGGAGGTTTATTAGCCTCTGAGACATTGGGCAGTAATGAAATATCTTTCTTCTTCTGCTCTGGCCACCCTGCACCGACTGTTGGTTTTCAACTAGTAGAGGATTATAGATAGATAAAATGGAGATGGGCAGATTTGGGTCATACACAGGCCCTGGCTGCACACTCATGTATGAGTGGCTAGTGATATATCTGAGAATCAATGGAAAATAGGCTATGGGGGCAGCTACTGGCCTGACAAATCATCATGCTTGAACGAATTGGGTCAGAAGGAATCTTCCAGCTCTATATCTATCTTCTAAAATTTTGTTTTCCAAAGATCATGTAACATATCAGTGGGCTAGCAAATAAATCAGTTTGGTATGTTAGATGCTTTGTAAAGTGAGAGGCAAGGCTAGAAATAGGGCCTTGAATGCAAAATAAGAACTTTAAATAATATCCTCCAAAAATGATTACTCATCAAAGGTTCCTGTGCAAGGGAATGACACTCAATTGAATTCAACAAATATTTGCTAAGTGACTACTATGTGCCAGACATTATACTAAGTTCTAAGCTTACAAAAATAACCAAAATACAGTCCCTTCCTTCAGGAATCTTACATTCTAATGGAGGAAAGAACATTCAAACAAATATACCCAAAACAAACTATGCACTAGATAAATAGGAAAAAATTAAAAGAGGGAAAGCACTGAAAATAAGAGAGGTTAAGGAAAGCTCCTATATTAAGTGAGATTTTAGTTGGGACTTGAAGGAAACCAGAGAGTCAATGGTTAGAGCTGAGGAGGCAGATCATTCCAGGCATGGGGCAAAGTCAGAAAAAATGCCCAAAGTTAAGAGATTGAATGCTTTTGTTCAAGGATCAGCCAGAAGACTAGATCAAAGACTATGTGGAGGAGGACAAGAAGAAGAGTAGAAAGGTAGGAGGTGGCTGAGTTATTAAGGGCTAGAACAGAGAAATCTTGCATATCTTGGGATATGCAACATTAATCAGACCTTCCAGCCCATTAATAGACCTCCTGTACCTTTTGTTAATTTCTAATGAGGCACCCCTTCTCAAGGGTTGTGATGCACTCTGGTTCTGCAAAGTGTGTAAATATTCTGAGGGGAGGTTTTACTTTGGGGCTTACCCATTGGAAGTGTTTGGCCAGATGAGACTCTGGGCAGCTGCTAAGGACTCCCCCCACCCCTTGGAAAACCCAGATGTTGTTGATTGTCTCTCTGGTAACTATATATGTATTGCTTATGGTCAGACAATTGAAAGCCCTGTCTATTGATCTTTATTTCTCTGTTTGTATTTTCTCTGAAGTACAGGGTGCTGACTTTTTCCCCTTAACTAAGTGAATATCTGTATTTGATTAAAGTGATTGTTGACACCTCAAATGTTGCCTTTTCTTTTAGAAAAGCAGATCTAAGAACCTGTATAGCGTGTCCTCCTGTATATGTCAGGATCCTTTCTGATACAGAATATTAACCTAGTAGTAATGTAGAGGAGGGATTGGAACAAGAAGAGACTAGAAGTAGAGACAGTTTAGGAGGTTATTGAACTAATCTAGATAGATGTAAGATGATAAGGGTTTGGTGAGCATGGTGGATAGAGTACTGGACTTAGAGTCAGGAAGACTTCCTGAGTTCAAATCTGACCTCAGACATTGGGTGAGTCACTCAGCTCTCTTTGCCTCAGTTTCCTCATCTGTAAAATGAACTGGAGAAGGAAATGGCAAATTACTACAAGAAAACTCCAAATGGGTCGCAAAGAGTCAAACATGACTGAAACAACTGAACAACGACAAGGACTTGATCGAACAGATAGGAATGGGAATGACAGCATTGAAATGAGGTAAGTTACATAGAAGTGAGAGGACTTGGAGACTAAATACAAAATAGCAGGAACAAAAGGCAAAAAAACATGCTCATCATGTAGTTTAGCATCTAGAGAGACATTCACTGAGGAAATCCTATTTCATGTTTTGAACACTTTCCCTCATCTCTTTGCTACTTTTTCCCCTTGCTTCTAGTGCAATTTCTGTATCCACACATCCCTGCTTTCTTATTTCCCCCACTTCACTTCCTTTTTACTTACAGAAGACAGAAAGTCTCCCAAAGAATAAACAGTTGAAAATGGGCATGCCTGAGAAATTAAGCAGGCTCTCACTATGAAAAAGCCAAAAATAAAAATAAAATGAAATAAAAATCTAATTACCAGAGATTCTGTGAACAACCCAATTCATTGGTACTCCACCCACCTCCAAACAATGGTGACCATCTTACTTGAAACTAAACCTGTTAACTGTTCATTTAGTATAACAAAATCTAAGCTCATTGATGACAGACAAAGGCAGTCCAAGGACACAAGCATACCTTTAGTGCTCAGGGAACAAGAATCTTTGTGTGATATAGGTGTTCTCTAAGATTCTAGCATTCTCAAATAGACATTAGACATTTGACATTGTTGTGGAAATAAATCAGACTCACAACTTCAGAAGCATAAGGGACCTTGGAGACCTCCTTAGCCAGCTCATAAATGCACAGGTAGCCTCATTCTAGAAAATCTGCCAGCTAGCTGCTGCTGGCAGAAGTCCTTTTCAGGGGAATCTAGTCACTTGTGAGATGGTCCTTTGCATTCTTGGCGTAGATCTCATGCCTAAGAAGTCTTATTGTTTGTTCTTTTATGTGTGGTCAAAATCTCTCTCTCAGTTACATCAGTATTTGCTTTTGCCACTTGTTGTGTAATAAGAGAATAAATTGAAGCCCTCTTTCATATGGAAGCCCTTCAAATGTTTTAGAGACACACTCATGTAACCTCACAGATCTCTTTTTCAGGATAAATGCTTCTTCCTTCTTTTGTCAAGTCTCATATAATCTGATCTCAGTGATACTCTGGTAAATATTTAACTATGTTTAACTATCAGCTTTCTCTGCCAAAAGTATATTCTTAACAAACCTTTAAGTTTAATTTTCATCTTCTCCCTCATTTCTCAAGTCTAGACAATCAGCAAACTATAAAGCGAACACTGATTTGCAGCATTGGCTTACTTCTGAAGTGTAAACACTCAGGCTGAAAATTTAACAATTGGCATTCAGGAACCAGTTAAAACTGGTTCCACATACCCTTGCCTGGCTTTTAGACCCCTCAACTTCCTTTCTAGTTTCTCTGGTATCCTTCCTAAAACATTTTATTTTTTCGTTAGAGCTGAAGGCAGTATTACAGACATAGACAGAAAAGAGAACAGAACCTTTGTCAGTCTTGATATGGATTCTGAGATCTCAAAATTGATAAGGATCAGTTCATTGTAACTTACATGAAATAAATACCCTCACACTAAACTTTGTTAAATGTCATTTCTATATGCTAATGCTTAAGATAATTCCTGGCACACAGTAGGTGCTTTATTAATATTTGTTGATTTTATTTGGTAAGGAGTTCCTTCATTACTTCATATCAAATCCTTTCTATGAGTTGGTAGATGGTATACAAGCCAATTCTTGTATCTATTGTTGGTAGTATTCTTCAGCCTACTTACAACCACCATATGTTTCTCAATCACTCTTTGGGTTACCTCCAACTGTGCTCCCTCTGAGACCGTAGTGTTCCAGGACTTATACTCATACAGCAGCATAGGGAAAATAATCATGTCAAAGAGATAGGCCATGGTGGCTGCTTGCAGTTTTATGATTATTTGTGTTGAATTTGGATAGATGTTTAAAAGCATCCCTGCTTACAAAATGTTGAGATTAATTGGCCTTAATCAGGACAGGAATAATAGAAGCTGTTGTCCTGCCTGGTATTAAAGAGAGAAAATACTAACTGCAATTATATAAATATGGAAGATTCATTATTCATCTAATACACTAATAGTAATATAAGTCTTCAGTGATTACAATCATTAGACTTTATAATTTCTATTTCTTTTTGTTTGATTTAATTTCCAAGAACTCACGAATAAATGTATACCTAGTCCGTTATGAAATATTAGGAATTTAGGACAACACTTTGAAAATACCCAAATATATTTTTGTTAGTTTTTTTCTTGATATAAGTAAGCAATGATACAAATTCTGAAACCCATGCCTGACCATGTCATCCTCCTGCTCTAGAAGCTTAAAGGGCTCCTGATTGACCCAAGGATAAAGTATAAACTGTTCTGACACTTAAAGCCTTTCAAACCTGGCACATAGAAGAGTCATGGTAATTTAAATGGGGAGATCTTTCTCATCCATTCATAGACCCATGTGACCTACGTGGGTCACATGAGTCTGAGTTACATGGAGCTTATAGTGGGAGGAGTTTGCTGAATGGGTGGAGCAGGAAGAGTAGAACAGGATGAGGTGGAGCTGGAGAAGAGCTGGGAAGAAATGAGAGAGCAGCCAGAACTGAAGGATGCAGGTGAGCAGGGCATGGGAGAGAAGGACATTTTATTTAAGGGAAATCTGCTTGTTATTTGTTTAATGGACCTGATTTATGGGAAGCCTAGCAGAGGGAAGACTTGGGGCTAGTGTTATCCTCTGCATTGTTATTGTGTATAGACTTGTTACTATGATGGATTTGGCTTTCTGGTGTCTGAATAAATGTTTTGGTTCTGTCTTCTAGGTGGAGAGTTTGTTATAGTTCACGATTCAGAATTGTACCAGGATGTTCATGGTCGCCATAAGCACTGTGAATATCGCATTGGTGCTACCAGCAGGTACAGAATACATTCCTATTACTTGATTAATTTTGCCCACAAAACCACCTGTCATATTTTATAGCACCATATTACACAAGGGCAACATAAATGCTTTTAAAACAGCACAAGAAAGAACTCCAAACTTCATGTCTTAAAACACTAGGCAATAGCTACTATGCCCAGGTACATTTTATCTAAAGCTTCTCAGGGAGTAATAATAATTATGCTCCACTTACCTTGTATGTATCTGTTTGTATGTATTTGTTTGCATGATGTGCCCCCCATTAGACTGTGAGCTCCTCGAGGGTAGGGGCCATTTTTTCCCCTGTCTTTGTATCCCATGCATTTAGCACAATGCCTGGCCCATAGTGGAATCTTGTGAAATTTAAGGATTACTGGATGAAAATTGAAATGGCGTTTGTGCTGGATTCTGAATGATTACAAGGAATGTCTTGGTTAAAGAGAGGGAGAGAGTGAAGAAATTTCAGGCATGTGCAACAACATCAGCAAACTCTGGTTGCCTAAGGCCCAGTGGAAAGAAAGCTTAGTGTGTCTTCAGGAGAAAAATTGTGCATTTTACTTCCTTCAGAATTTACCAAGGGATGTCATGTGTATGACTCACAAGAAGACAGAACATAGAGATATCTCTAATGTTTCTTCCCTCAACTCTTGTCCTCAGTTCCTTCAGGAAGAGGAAGCAGGAGGTTGGGGCCAGAGGCTATCACTCTGCTCTCCTCAGAGAGAAGGGGGAGAGAACTAGAATTATATCTATATAGTCTTTTAAAAATTATTAGTCTAGAGGACATACTTTTTTAGGTTTGAGCTATAATTCCTTATCTCTGTTTCTTAAAGGAAAAGGAAGGCCCCAAGCTATATATCCAAGGTTTGACTTCCTTTCCACAAAATTCGAGCTCCACAATGAATATACACAGCAAATAGTAAAGAAACACATTTATCCATGTTCATAGCAATATGTAAATCAGAAAGTAAAGACAAGAGAAAAGCAATGAATGAAGACATGGTCAAAGGTAGCTTCACAGAATATCTCCCTTCCTTAAGATAGCTGAAGAGAGGTTGGGATGGCGCCTCCTTTCTCTTGAGGCTGGAAGTTAGCAGAGCCGCAGTCTTTCTTCTTTCCTCTCAGCAACTCCACCTGCCTCTCATACAGAAGCAGCAAACTGAGCATACAGAAGCAGCAAACTGAGCGATCAATCCGGACCAATGAAGAAAGAGTCTCATTCAGTTATCCCTCTGCCCAAAGACTACAATAGAATATATGGAGAGAAGTATTAAGAAATAATGGGAAAGAGTGTGGAAGACTTTAAATACCATGTTTAAATCCCTGAAAGTATGAATGAATCATCCAAAGAATTAGGTTATTTTTTTTAACATTAAACTTAATCCTTCATGATCTGTCATGATGGTGCTGATTTGTACTACAGCAGCCCTAATCACTGAACAGGCATCGTCTGCTCAAAGTGAGAATTTGGAAAGACCTTAACTTAAAAAGGTCACAGTCTCCCACTGCATCCTGGGCCATCTCCAGTTGTCAAGATCTATGTCTAGCCACTGGACCCAAATGGTTCTGGGGAAGAAAGTGAGGCTGGTGACTTTGCATATCCCTCCCTCACTGTTGTCCAATTCATTTGCAAGCCATGGTATTATCTTGATGTCATGATCCTCTTCAAAAATGGACAGACCATAAGCCATCTTCCCCACTAAAATGTGTCCAAAAGAGAATGTCTATCAAAGTCCTTATATGTGATTTTGATATTTAATTTGCAATATGTAGCAACTGAATTCAATTCTTTATGTATTGTATTTAATTCATGTGCCCAGAGCCAATTGGGATGGAAAAGAGGTATCCCTATCCTCTTGGAGCTCAAAATCTTCCTTTGGTGAAAGAAGACTTTCACATAGAGCAATTAGAAAACGCAAGACAGGCCATAGCAACATGAAAATGTCATGTTATGGCTTCCAAAAGCATGTATATTCATAGTAAATTGTATGTATAGATGAGAAAGAAAAATACTCGCAGTTGTTGAGGAAAAAACTTTCTGGAAGATGTGGAAATCCAAATGAGTCTTGAAGAAAGGTTAGGATTTTAATAGGAGAGGAAAAATATCTGCTATCTTTAAAGTTGATATAATTAGTATAAGCAAACACAAAGGCAGGAATTTGTTCAGTATATATGGAGAATAGTAAAGAGACTGACTTTACTAGAATGAGTGGTTAATTTTGGAGAGGATTGTGGGTTTATAGTGTAAAAGATTTTAATCTTTGTATCACAGAATATTAGACATGGGAAGTATCTCAGAGATCATCTATTCCTATGCCATCATTTTAGGGATGACAGTATGAAGGCCCAAAGGACAGAAATGACTTTCCCAAGACCACTAGTAATGTATTACTACTCTAATAGTGCTATTATATTACTAATATATTAATACCAGTAATATTACTATTACCTGATACACTAATTTTAATCCAATAAAGCCATCTAATCATGTGAATAATTAAAAGTTTCTGAGGAGTCATCAGCATTTGGTCATTCCAAAACACTTTGCTTTACTTTTTAATGAATTATTATGTATCTCTGGAATGCCAAGAGAGGCTAACATGAAAGACTCCACAGCTCATTAACGACCTTCAAAGATAATATTAATTGAATCCTGGAAACTGTAGTTTTTTGAACAGTTGGACTGTATTTTTTTTAATGGGCAGCTTTAGTTGTGACACTCTTCTCACCCACTAGTGCTTATGTTCATTTGGATCTCTCTTGTTTTCTTTCTGGTTGCCAAGAAAACATTTACATGCTGTTGGGCAAACTATACTGGACACTGCTTCAAGGAATTTTATAACCTAAAAACCAGCCATTGTTGGGTGCTGCCAATAACACTTCAGCATCATTCTCAGGAAGAAAGGGAAGCTATATGTAATCATTCTTAAACAAAAAAATAGTTTTCAAAAACCTAATAATAAGAATATTTCTTTGATAACTTTCTACCAATTCTGAATTTGCTGTTTATAAACAATTAAGTGGACTCCATAAATCTTTTCACCAATATATGTTCAGAAAACACATCTGGTTCAATTTTCCCGAACTCATTTTTTGGTTTGGATCCGAGGAGTCTTCTAATACTGTCCTTCATGTCTTTCTAATATGGGTATCTTCATGACTTGAGTAAATAAGGACATGTGGAAGGCAATGCTGTTATAAGTCACATTCAATTTCATTCCTTTCCAGGCTATACTCTGAACTCTCCAAGACATTTTCTTCAAAACTCCAGAAATTTCTTCATCCTGGAATTCACACATTGGAAATATTGACCATCCCCCAAATTCCTACCTTCATCATCTCTCTCTTGGTTCTTCATAAACTTCTGTTTTTAAAAGAAGATCCAGGTCAGTCAAGCCTTTATTCCTCTTCAACCTCTGCACCTTATTTTCCTCGACTTCCCCCATAATGTCTTGTGTGCTGGTTACGTTATCTCTTCCCTCTTTCACTGGTCCTATTTTCCCTTTTTACATCATATACTCCTTGAGTGAAGAGATTGTCTTGCTTTCTGCTTGCATTATCCAGAGATCAGCACAGCTTCTGATACATAATGTTTATTGATTTATTTATTAACTGGTCATTAAAATCATTATTAAAATGTATAAAATAGTGAAATGCTCAGCATTTGCGAGCTGATGATTCATATCTATATGACAACCCTAATTCCACAGATTCAGTCTCAGAGGTGAAAAAAATCTCAGTGGTCCGCCATCTACTCAAACTGAACCCATCTACAGCATTTTAAACAAAAGAACAATTATTTCTTTAAGTTGTCTTTCATAGGTCTTGGCCAAGGTCACACAAAAATCTTTTTAAGGTACGCTCAAACACATACATACACATATATTTTTGCACACAATTAGAACAGTGACAGAGGTATCCCTAAATCTGATAGTTTGTTGAAATTTCTCTTGTCTTCACATGAAGCTAGGACACACTTTCTGTACCATTATTTTGTATGTATTCATCCTTTGTTGTCGAAGAAGACCATGTTATCAGAGAAATAATGACATGACTTGCACTTTGTTTTGATTGAGGAAGGGTTGCGTGGGTTGCCAGCCTCACTTCTCCTCCAGAGCCAACTGAATCCAGTGACCAGATATTCATCAGAATGACTGGAGATGACCCAGGAGGAGGCAACTGGGGTTAAGTGACTTGCCCAAGGTCACACAGCTAGTGAGTGTCAAGTGTCTGAGGTGAGATTTGAACTCAGGTCCTCCTGGTTCTGGTGCTCTTTCCACTGCACCATCTAGCTGTCCTGCCATTATTTTATGCATTTTATAGATGGCTGATTTCGTCAAGGCTGAGAATCTTGGGAAAATTTGCACCCAACCAGAGTCTTAAATTTCTGTGCATTTGTATCTATTTGTGTGAGCCTGTGTCTTCCTGGGTTTCCAGCCCATAAAAGTAAGTGCTTACTTCTGGGATCATAGATTTAGGGCTGAAAGGGACATAAGTCAACCATTCCAAATCTCAATTGACAGATGAGGAAAATGAAGCCTAAAGAAATTAAGTTATTTGACCATGGGCACATAGGCAGTAAGTAAGCAGCAGGGCCAACAATTAAAGCCAACTTCCCTGGATTTAAATCCAACACACTCTTGATTCCCCCAAACTGGCACAAAAGCTTGGATTACATATGTTTTTCTAGGAAGGCAGATTTCGAGGCAGGTTTTCTCTATGCGTTTAGTCAGTGAACCTGAGAAGTATCCTAGCCTGGATAATCAGGTAACTTTTAATGAAAATTGGTCTCTCACATCAATCATTGATCTTGTTGCCTCTGAGTTTTGCCATATCTTTACAAAAAAAAAAATGCATGACAACTTAAGGACAAAGCATTACCTTCCTGCTTTAATTACTTAAGGACATGCCTAATCATTGTTTCAACAGATATCGCACCCCTCGAAGACTTGTTTTGTGTTGTGTGAATTTTATACATGATAGGTTTGTTGTTCTTGTGTCATTTCAACCACGTCATTCATCATTTCCTTCGCCAGTTCATTTTACAGAAGAGGAACCAGAGGCATACAGGGTTAAGGGACTTGTCCCAAGTCACACGGCTAATGTCTGAGATTGCATTTGGATCCCAGAAGATGACTCCTCCTGACTTTATCAACTGTGCCCCTGAGCTACCCTACATTTCATGCTACATATTCCAATCACTACACATTGATCCACTTTCAAACTTCCCTTCACTGATCTTTACAATGTAGGCTACAAATCAATAACAGTCTAAGGACTGAAACCTAAAATTATTGATGTTTACATAATGTCCTTTAAAGTTTTGTAAAGTGTTTATTTGAGTCTATCCAATGAAGTGCATAGTTAAGTCTTATTTTAGGCTCGGAGAGGACAATTGAATTGCTCATAGTCACAAAGACATAAGTGGTTGAGAAAGGACCAGAACCCAGTGCTTCCTGGCTACTGGCTCACTCTTCTATGACAGTTCTACATGATGATGAAAAGATAAATTTGTGCTAAGTTAGGGGTATAGACAACAATGTTTTAAAAGTTTATAAGCATACCAAAGGGCTATAAAAATGTGCATACTCTTTTATCCAGAATACCACTTCTAGGGTCATATCCCAAAGAGATCATAAAAATGAGAAAAGGATCCACATGTACTAAAATATTTATAGCAGCTCTTTTTGTGGTGGCCTAGAACTGGAAATCAAGGGGATGCCCATCAAGTGGGGATTGGCTGAACAAGTTGTGTGGTATATGAATGTAGTACTATTGTGATAGTATTGTGATGCTATTGTAATATAAGAAATGATGAATAGGAGGACTTCAGAAAAACCTGGAAAGACTTATATGAAATGATCCTGAGTGAAATGAGCAGAACCAGGGAAACATTATACACAGTAACAGTCACAGTGTTTGAGGACTGTTCCTGATAGACAACACTTCAAGCAATGCAAGGATCTAAAACATTTTCAAAGGACTCAATGCAAAATGTCATCCACATCCAAAGAAAGAACAATGGAATAGGAAGGCAGAATGAAGCAGATTATTTTCTCTTGTGTTACATTTTATTTTAGTTTGATTTTTCTCATAGTTTCTCTCATTCATTTTAATTCTTCTATGCAATATGACTAAGGTGAAAATGTATTTAATAAGAATATATGTGTAGAAAACATATAAGATTGCATGTCATCTTGGAGAGGGAGGAGGGAGAAATGGGGGGGAGAATATTTAAAATGTGTGAAAGTGATTGTTGAAAACTGAAAACAAATAAATTAAAAATTAAAAAAAAGTTTAGAGGCATAATAGGGGATTTCTACTGGTATGTAGGAAAGGCCAGAGAATACTTCATGAAGAGGTAGAAATTTAGCAGAGACATTAAGAAAAAAACAATCTTGATTTCCTTGAGGGATACTAAATCAATAAGAGTTAACAGTGTTACATGGGGACAAATAAAATTAATAAATATAATAATATTATATAAAAATTAAATAATAATAAAGTTCTATACCACTTCAAAGGAAATATTAGCTCCAGGGATGAGGATGTCATAAGGGGACTACAAGATCACATCTGGAGTGCTATGTTCAGTTCAAAGTGTGAAGTTTTAGGAAAGGATTTGATAAGCTGGTGAGGCATGCAAAGGATGTTAAAGGCTTCATGATAGTACAGAGAAAGGCTATCTGAAGGAGCTAGGAATATTTAACCTGGAAAAAGAAAGCTTAGGATGACAGTCACTATCTTTCAATATTTAAAAGTTTATCACGTGGAAGGCAAATCAAATACATTCAGTTTCAGTTTAGTGGACAAAATTATTAGGAATGAGTTGAAGGTACAAAATATGTTTAGGCTTAATATTTTTTAAGTAAAACAAAAACACACAGCAAAACTAATCTTTGCAACAGTTAAGGCTTTGCCAAAATGGAATGGAGTACTCTGGAAAGCAGAAAATTCCCCATGACAAGAAGTCATTAAATGCCTAGATTAGTTTGATATATTTGAGAGAGGAGTTTGTTGAGTTGTGGATTATGCTTGGTGGCCTCTGAGGTCTCTGAACTCTGAGATTCTGGGATTGAAAGAAAGAGACATTCAGGTAGGAAATAATATGGATATAAGAGATGATAAGGTATAATTGGAGAGAATCAGTTTGTACTTTTGGCTTTAGTAAATGGCTTTCCAAAAAGATGAAGGTAAATGCTAGAAAGAAGGAGTGGACAAGTCTTTCAAAAGTGTTAAATAATTTGGATTTGTAATTTCTTGTGAAAGGAATTACATGATCAAAGTAGAATGTTAAAGTTGTGAAGAATTTCTTAATGAAGATCGCCAGAATCTTTGTTTTCTATGAGCCATCAGCGGATGAGTGGGGAACAAAGAAAAGTGAAAAAACAAAAAAACAAAAAAAAAAAAAAAAGAAAGGAAAAAAAGAAAAGAAACAAGTCAGAAGTTTTCCTAAATTCCTTTATATGAGGCTATATGATTTCTTTCCAAAAGCAATGTATCCAAGTATCAATTTGTATCAGACTGAATGTAAGACACTGTAATTTCCAACTTTAAGATGCTTTTAAAACCACTCTGAAATAAACTCTGGCATATTAAGGACATAACAGATAAAGGTAGCTTTAATTAAGAATCATCTTACACTGACCACAAAACAAGCAAAGACAAGGAGAGTAGGCATGCCTTATTTTGTCTAAATGGCTATTTTATAAATGTTCACTTGGATAACCTTAATCCAGACCATGTGTGATAAAATGGATATGTGATGTTAAAGTGGTTTTACCTACCAGTTCACAGATTAAAGTGTACCACAAATCGCACATTGAGATGCAGGCGAAAAATGACCAATTCTGATCATGTGTATGGAAAAAGTTATATTCTTGGATAACTGGTGGCTGAGAAAATTGAAACATTTAGAATCATAGATTTAGAACTATAACAGACCTTCTTGGCTCAGCCCCATCATTTTACAAATGAAGAAACTGAATACCACTGAGGATAAGTAACCTCTCCAGAGTCACAAGCAGTAAATCATAAAAATGGTATTTTTAGCTTAAGTCCTCTCCCCCTTAATGTGCCTCTGCTATATCATGCTGAAAGATTTGGTTCACCTCTGTCACCCATGGCACAGAAAATCCTAAGGATGCGGTGTTTACATAATCTCCATTTATTTCTGAGAGTCTAACCTGAAATTGGTTATTTTCTGCCTTGGCTCTTTGCTCCAAAATACAAGATTTACTTTGGGAAAATAGATTCATGCTTTAAGGTAGTGACACATAATGGGGGAAAAAAAGCTGGCTTTGAAAAGTCAAAATGCTTTGGGTTTCAATCCTGTTTTTGAAATATATTACTTAGGTGACCTTGGGAAGGTAATTGAAACTGGTAAGAATCTCCAAGTCCACCCTTCAGTCTATAGCTAAAGAAACTACTGAGGAACTGTAATGTTATCCCTAATGCTTTTGGTGGGCATTAGACTGACTGTTGTGAGATTTTCTCCTAATTACTACTCTGCCAAACCGTCCCATTACTCTGCTATGTGAAAATAGGGGAATAACATACCAACACAGTTAGGAAACTAATGCTGATACCACTATACAAATTTTTTTTGGAATTTATACTCTAGTTTGTTTAAACTGTGCATCTCTTCTAGTCATAACACACACACAAATACTTAATAAATTTATGTTGTATTATATTTCTAGTCTTATTACCTGAGTATGAATTTGTACTCTTTCATTTATTACTTGTCTGTTCAGAGTCACCACTTTTTCTCTCTGGTTCTCAGTTTCCTTATCAGTAAGAGGTAATACTAAGTCTCTAAGAAGTTTTTTAGCTCTAAATCCTCTGGCCTAATTTAGTATGAGGCAGTGCAAAATGTACAAAATGTTTTTAGCATAAAAATAGAAGTATATGTGTTAGCCTTATAATAAATATTCATCTGGCACACACAATATTTTGAATGCGTATGTTTTTCATAAATAGTGGTTTTGTATTTATAATTGAGTGCCACAATAAATCAGTTATACTGAAAAAATCAAATTAATTTTCCTTTCTGGAAATAATTAAGGAAAGGATACCAATCTCATTTAATTTCAAGTTTCCTTTTAGGGTAATAAAAATCACTGTCAATCAGTGTGTATTTACTGAGTAACTCATGTGAGCTTAATCCCATGTTAGGCACCATGAGTGATAACTGACTGGATCACTCAAGCGTATAATATAATTGCAAAAAATAAGCATTTTTTATTTTCAAACTTTTGTATCCAAATGCTATGTAAGATGTTATACATTTTTTGTTTATCAAGCATACAGTAACTATTCAAAGATAGTATTTGGTTACACTTAGAGTAACTGTTAAATTGTTAATACTGATTTGACTCAAATATGTCTGTCAGTGTATATTTAAATTATTAAAAATATAATTTTTTCACTATTTTGAAACATGGCATGCATAAGATATTTTAAAACCATGGGTCACTATTTCAAAATGAAAAGTGAATGATTAAAAACTCCTCCAAACACTAATCACAATGACAGAAATGAACACCAAAATATCTTTGAGGTTTCACCTGAGACTCATCAATTTGGGAAAGCTGATAAATGTATAGAATAGTCAGTCAGTATTGGAAAGATTTGTGGAAAAGCAAAGTACACTAATATCCTTTACTGGAGCTGTGAACTGGCCCTCACGTTCTAGAAAGCAGCCTGGAATTATGCTAAGAATATAACTAAAATGGGCATAGCCTTTGACTCCATACCTAAAGATACGATTTTAAAAAGATATAAAGACAAAGATAAAAAGAAAGGTCTATTTTATACTAAAATATTTATACCAGAATTTTATGTGTAGATGCCCTTTGCTTGGGGAATGGCTAAGAGGATTAAAGCACATGAATGCAATAGAATATTTCTGGGCTATAAGGAATGATGATTATGAAAATCACAATGGAGTATTGGAAGCATATTGGTTTTGTAACTGTTCTCTCTCTACATATATACATATATATATATATACATATATATATATGTGTGTGTGTATGTATATATACGCACGAGTGTGTGTATGTGTGTATATGCACAAAAAAATAATCTCTATCTCTATATATCTAACCCCAAGAATTCATTCATCTTAGACACAGGAGCATCATCTACAGTTCCTTTGCAAGAAGGTATCACAAATTTTGCTATGTGTATTTATTTCTTGTGCACACATTTGCCATACCTGTGCCTAACAGTTCTTGACTGAGTAAATGCTTGCTGATTGATTGGCTGACTATTTGAACCATGAATTGAAAAGTGAAGTAAACAGGACCAAGATAAATAAGCTACACAATAATGACAAAAACGTACGCGGAAACACCAACAAAAGTAAAGCTGAAGTCTGTGAAGTTATAATGATCAACTTGGCCCCCCCAAAAAGATATGCAAAAGTACCTCTGATCTTCCTTGAAAAGGGGGAAGATTAGGGGTATGGAATGCTGCATGTGATGATGACTTGGTTAATATATTGATTAGTTTTATTGAACAGTTGTCTTTTTTATTCTGTATCCGAAAGGATGGCTCTTTGGGATGGGAGGGCATATGAAGAAATGAGGGTGATGTAAAAATTAAAGATAATAATAAAATAAAAATTAATCAGTTGTCATATGAAGTATAATTTTAATATTATGAGATTATGGTAATTTCATAAATTAACATTTCTTATAAAACCAGGATGTTCTTTCAAAGTGATGAAAACTGACCTCATGTTATTTGACATCTTTTTAGATCAGGGTGCTTGAAATTTATTGTGTCATAGACACCTTTGGCCATTTGATGAAACCTATGGATCACTTCTCAGAATAATGCTTTGACATGCATAAAATAAAATACAGAGGATTATAAAGGAAATTGATTAAAGCAAAAGTTATTTAAAAACAAAAAAAGGTTAAAAATCCCAGGTAATTAGATAACTATTTTCAGAATCTATATGCAAATGAGCCCCCAAGTAAGCAAGTATGCTGATTTTCATAAAATTTGCAAAGTTTCCCAAGAAGATCATGTAATTTCAAATAGAACAAAATCTTGCCATGTACACGTGCACATCTCCTCATCTGAGATGCCCTGCAAATGAGTAGCAGCTCCCCTCCCCTCCCCTTCCCTCTCCTCTGGTATTCTACCCAGGGGAAGGTATACTCCATGGCCAAAAGCTGCCTTTTTTCCTTTGGGTTTGCTGGCTACATTTCTTGCTCAAAGACCAATTCACTCTGGAGCTCATAGACTAAACAAGTCCCCACCCACCTAGCACAGAGTGAATGTAATTACTATTTCTGTTTTACCCAGAAACCCTGAGGGTCTTCCCCTCCAAGTTTGATTTTTTTTTTTTTATTAAAAGAGGCCATTCTTTGAGTAACTACTTAAAGAAACCTATTCATTGAATGGTTGTATCTCACACAGAGTAAGAATGTGATAAGACTTTACCCTGAAAGGTCAAGGGTCTCACCTTGCATCCTGGGCCATCTCTAGTCATCCTGGTGAATATCAGGCCACTGGACCCAGATGGCTCAGGAGAAGAAAATAAGGTTGGTGACCTTGAACAGCCCTCAGTCACTCAAAGCAAACTCAACTGCAAGTCATGTTATCTTCTTGATGTCATGGTCCTCTTAGAGAATGAAAGAGACACACGACAGATGAATACTACATATATTCCCATAAAAAAACCACACACATGTGCTTAAACTATATACAGGTGCTTCACACATATCTAACTATTACATAGTCATATAATAAGTTATATACACATCCAGCTCTATGGTTTTATAATTTTAAGGATATTCTAGTGTGAAAGTTCCTTCTATCAGTACTAACTGACAGTTTGCAATTTACTTATATGTTTTGTATGTTAGAAAGTTTTCTGATGCACTGAGGGGCTCACTGATTTGCCCACCATCACAGGGCATCAGAAGCAGCATTTGAACCCAGACTTTTCTCGTCTCCATTACTGGGCCCCATACATTGTACTATTCTACTTCTCTAATGTTTTATCACAATTTGGTAAACTTATTATCTCATTCTTGGTTTGATTTATGCTGATTCTCCCATAGTTTTAAACCCAATAAGGGATTTGAAAAGGATGGCTACAACAGAATATTGACCATTTCTATTTCACTTTATTTTTGATTTGAAGAATTACATACTAGTTGGCATCTGGAGTCCATTGAGTTTATTTGCAGAAAAGCCTTTTGGAACCAATATACTTAACCCAGGCTTCAGGAAAAGATTAGAGAATGAGCAAATTTGAGACAGTAGTTAATTCCTATCATAAAGATTGCTGAAAAGAAGAACTAAATGGTCAACAAAGGTTCTAAGAAATTCTTCAGCTCCTCTGAAGTCTGGTCTTTTAAAGTAAAACTTCAATATTCTGTTTGAAGTGAATTCTTAGAACATCAGATCAGAGCTATTTTGAAATCTAAGTATAAAACACATTTCAAAGCCAAAGAGAAGTGACTTTTGGATTAAATGAGGTGTGATTATCAGGAAATGTGTCTGATTTTTTTTTAACAAATATATCAGAACCTGCCATCCAAATGAGAGTTGTCCTCTTTGACGTAGTTATCTTGGGAGGAGATGCATGCATTCCAGTGATGCTTTGAAAAAATACTATATAAATATGATTTTCATCATCTTTACTTATGTGATTCTAAATTTAGATGTGGAAAATAAATCAGAAAATTTAATAGCCAGGAGGGACCTCAGTGGTCATCTGGACCAATCCATACCTGAAAAAGAATCCCCCTTTATGATATTCCCAATAAGCACTCCTTTGCTCTTTGCATGAAAGTCTGTAATGAAGGAAGGGAGTGTGTGTTTTTCATTTGATACCTTCCTCATAAGTCAGCAGCATTCTAATTTAGTTTTTTTTCCCTTTAAATCAAGTGTAAATTTACCTCTTTGTAGTTTCTAGCCATTGTCCCTAGCTCTGTTCTTTAAGAGACAACTCTCACCCCTCTTCCAGGTATAAACCTTCCAGGATTTGACTTTCCAATTTGTTCATTGGTGACAAATCATTTTCCTTTAGGAGTCTGATTTGATTGTACACACAGTGAAATTATTGTGACCAAGGTCTAGGAAAATAGGTTCGTGGAAAAATCTTTGAAGAGCGTATTAATTTTTTTAAAAAGACAAGGCATGATTGCAAAGCAATCAGAAAGACTTCTATATGCATACATATCACATACATATATAACACATCTACATATATACATTTTTGTATGTATATTAATAGAGAGAAATATACATACATGTATATGTACGCATTTAGATATGTAGTCTGGTCTAATTTTTGTCTATGTAGGAAAATAAAGACTTGAAAACTTCTTTCACTTCTGCAGGTCAGCAAATCATCTGTAACTTAAAGTCTCGGAGAATTATCTGAGACATTAGGTAACTTGCTTTTACAGTGACACAGATCTAATATGTGCTAGGAGCAATATTTGAGGCCAGGGTTTGTCCTGATTCCAAGGGGAGTTACCTCTCCATTACTCAATATATAGAATTATCAAATGGGAAACAATAGTTGTATTCCCATGTTAGTAGCCATGCCTATAGGGCTAGAACAGATAACATTCATATGGTGCTTCAAAGAATTATAGAATGCTTTAAAGTTTACAAAGCACTTACCATTCATTATCTCATTTGATTTCCACAATAGCCCTGTAAGGTAGGTATTTACTATTATCTCCATTCTACAGAGGTGGTAATTGAGCTTGAGAGAGGTTATATGCCCTGACCAGAATTGTACAACTAGGTAAGAGTCTAAAGCAGAATTTGAATTTAGATCTTTCTGACCCCAAGTCTAGCATTCTAACTTTAAAGGCTCTAGGAAATGGTACTGGAAATCCTTATTTGAAATCAGCTTTGAGTTTGAGCCATGCAGAAAAATTATTCTCATTAATTTCTATGTGCATAGTTTCCACGCTCTAGCTTCCCTTCAGTTATCGTTCATATTAAGAGCTGCTTTCAGTAATCAGTTTCTTTTTCTGTTACACTATATTGTTGCTCAAGACTTTTGTGTTTGGGCAGGAAATTACATCCCAAAGAAGAGATATCTTTCTTTCAAAGTGCTTTTTTTTCTCTTTTAAACTATGATGATGATGATGATGATGATGATGTAAATTGTTCTGTTTCTGTTTACTTCATTCTGCATCAGTTTATACAAATCTTCTCAGGTTTCTCTGGAACTATTACTTTCATAATATCTTATGACATTAATATTCCATTATTTTGTATACCATTATTTGTTCAGTCATTCCCCATTATTTCCTAGTTCTTTTCCACCAAAAAGAGCTACTACAAGTGTTTTAATATATGTGAGTCTGTTCCTTCTTCTTTTCAAATTTTGAGGTATAGGCCTAATAATAATAGCTAATAACTTTTATCTACTCACTGACTAGTCATGTTTAAAGATTACTGATGATAAAGGATGATGACTGAATGATAATGGACTAAAGACATGGAATAAGTTATACATCTTTAGACCAGGTCAACATGGAAATTTGTTTTGTATGACTGGATATTTGTTACAAGGGTTTTGTTTTTATTTCTTCTCTTCCCCCCTCCCCACAAGGGGAGCAGGAGAAGGAAGGATGAAAAAATATTCTTGATAATTGAAAAGAATAATAATTTAAAAATGAAAAGGGAATTGCTAATTTTTAGAGGGTAAAATATTTTTTTAAAAAAACCTAAAGTAGTGAAAGTTATGCCTTTTACTCACACTAACTAATGCTTACATTTTTTTTTTTTTGGTGACTACTCATGCTGTCTTTATTGATGGCAAATGTCTTTTAGAAGGTATTTGCAATGGACACTTCTTATCATTTTATTTTCCCAATGGCTTTCTATCAAAGAGTTGGAATAATTTATCTGAATATTGTCCAATATATTTTCCCAATCAATTTCAAAGATTGAATTTGATTGAATGCAAGACTGGCAAGGTGAAACAGCTCGATTGGAAGTTTGAACACTTTGGTTTGCATTCTACCTCTTCCACTACTTACTCATAGCATAACTTTGGGCAAGTCCTTCAAGTCACTGAGACTCACTTTTCTTAGCAAAATGGGGACATTCTAGGAACTGGAAAACACTTAGCATCTATTTGAGCGCTAAGACCTCAGAATAGAATGGTAATATAGATAGCCAACTTGGAAATAAAGTGAACTTAGATCACTGGTCATAGAGTGATTCATTTTGCTGTTATGCCAGATCATTTTGAATGCCAGTTTGAGTTAGGTTGGAAGTTAAGCTAAACTTTGTCTTTTAAATTTCTAGGCATGAAAAGTCCTCAGAAACTTAATGTAGATTATTATGGAGATGAAAATACTTTATTATTCAAATTAGGAGTTAATGTAACTTCCAGGATCTTCATGATGTTTTGAAATAAAGAGAACAATTTATTCCATAAAATAGTTAAAAAATGAGAAAAAAAATGAAAATGGTTTTATACCATTAAGTGGTTTTAAAAGATGTTTCCAAGACATTTGCTCCCATCTTTTCTCCAGCTGTGTTTGGTTTTCTACAAGTTCACTTTTAATTGGATCATGAGGACAGAGGGAGGGTGGGCAAGGGGTTATAATATATTCACGGTGAGTTTTGTCATTCTCTTGAGGATACTTTTCTCAGTGTGTACATATGTTTTAATACAAGCCTAAAAGATACTCACCCCACCATGACTAGGACAGCCAACAACTCTTGCAGTAAGGGATGGACCATTGACTTTGATAGGCAATTATCTAACCAGGGCAAGGAGTAGTAGACTATCAATTTCCTGTCACATTCCCTTCTTCCCTTTCACTAGGAGATGGTTCTCCTACTGAGTTTGTCACAGTGATGAAAGTTATTTCCTCTGCTCAACTTTTCCCCTGACCTTTGGAAAATTATTGATGCAGAATATGAGAGAAATATTTTCATTGCTGAGAGGCAATTTGGTAGAACAGTGAACAGCACTGGATTTGGAGCCAAAAGCAACCTGAGTTTGAATCTCCTCTCTGCTGCCTGTGGTCTGACTTTGGTGAAGAGATTTTTTCCAAATCTGTAAAATGAGAATAATAACACTTGCCATATTCATATCACAGGTTTTCCATGAGGAAGGTGCTTCGTAAACATGAATAGAGAGCATAGATATGGACAATTATGATAGATTTCATTGTCGCCTACTTTCTCTTCCCTCTTCTCCCACAGCCAGCAGCCTATGCTAGGTCTTAATTACCTCCTGCCCAGACTATTGCAGTAACCTTCTGATTTATCTCTCCGATGTAAGTAATGTCATACTCTCCACCCTCCACACTGATGCCTTAAGTAAGTTATCTAAAGCACAGATATAACATTTTGTTTTCCTATTCAGTCAACTCCAGTGGCTCCCTATGACCTCTAGGATGAAATTTGAACTCTGTTTGGCATTTAAAGCCCTTCACAACTTTGACCCAACCTATCTTTGTAATCTTACACACTCCTGTCTTTCATACAAATCACACTATAGTCAGATTGGCTTTCCTGCTCCTCTTCATACAGTGCCATTATACAGGCTGCCCCCTCTATCCCTCAAATGTACTCCCTTCTCATCTCTACCTCTTAAAAGCCATAGAAGTTTCCTTTAAGATTCAGAACAAGCTGCACCTTCCACATGATCCCCTAGTTCCTTCACTTCCAAAAGAATATATATATATAATATATGCACATATTATTACCTTTTTATAATAACACCTCTGTTTTATAATAGCAAACATCTATTTGCCTTAATTCACTGGAGAAGGAAATGACAACCATTCCAGTATTTTTGCCTAGAAAACCCCATGGGTAGTATTGGTATTGGTGTGCTATGTGGTCCATGGGGTCACAAAGAGTTGGACACAACTGAACAAAATTTTTATGGACAATTAGATGGCACAGTGAATACAGTGCTAAGCCTAAAGTCAGGGAGACCTGGGTTCAAATACAGCCTCAGATACTTACTAGCTATGTAACCCTAGGCTAGTCACAACCCTGTTTGCCTCAGGTCCTCATCTATAAAATGAGCTGAAGAAGGAATAGCAATACACTCCAGTGTCTTTGTCAAGAAAATCTCAAATAAGGTCATGAAGTCGGACATGATTGAACAAGAGCCTGGCTCAGAGTAGGTACTCAAAGAATAGCTGTTGTTTTATTGATCAATTGTTCTCTCTTTCTTAGAACATTTGGAAAGTACAAGAAAGAATGATCAAAGTGTTTTCCTGAGCCTCAGAAAGTAAGCAAATCATTTGGAAATTAATATGAAAACAAAGATTATAACTCTTTTCTAATGCAACAACATAGAGACATTATTAAATTCAGTAAAATAGGGACGATATTCACCCAATACCAAACAGAAATGTTAATCCATGGAGTTGCCAGAAATGTGACAGTATTCTAAAAGGCAAAATCCATACAGTATTGAAGTGGATATGTTATTGCCACTCTTTTATATTTAGGCTAAAGTAGTCATCCAAATTGTTGTCAAAGTTTAATGGTTGAAATTATGATGTAGACCCAGAAACAAATTTTGACTTCAAATTATTCCTGCCTATGCCCAACCGATTCAGCTGAATCTAGGTTCATAGAACACAAATACTAAACTGCTGAAGACCCATTCACAAACCTGCGTGTGTAAAAACTTGACCAATAAGAAAAGGTTACATTTATTGTAGGTTGCCATATCATAATGATAAGAATATTAAGTTGATAGACTATTATCCAAAAAAAAACCCAAACAAATAAGTAGTGGTAGATTGATTGTCTGTTCCTAGAGAAAAGTGAATTGTTATAATCCCAATTAGTAGGAATAATGAATCCAGTAAGGATTAGGTAAATGTTAGTAGTCCTCTTGTCCCATTATGAGAATTCATACTGCATATTTCCATTGCTCTGGATCAGAGAGCAGGCGATGCCATTTGTCTTTTTTTTTATTATTTTGTATCCTCAGTGCTTAGTACAGTGCCTTCCACATAATAGGCATTTGATAATGACTTTATTAATTAACTAAATAAGATTATCTTAGAAATTTTTAGAATTCATTCAACATATTTCAATTAGCCTAGAACCAATACTATATTTTGCATAATTATAACTTCAAATACTGTGAATTTAAATACAAACAACTACTTTAAGAGATTCATTTTTAGCACTACTTGCAACCTAGTTGTAATTGATATTTCAAGTGATTTTGTGTTATTGGCTCAAAGATTAATGTGGAAAAGGTCCTTAAGACCACACAATTCAAGCACCATCATTTTAAAGATTACTTCATTCCCCAGCTCCTCAGCATGGATGCAGTCTCCATAGTTGTATAGCACCACTTTTCGTACTTTCTCATCTTACTCCATTCTTGTCCATATTTTTTCCATAAATTTACTCAACATGTGTGATGACTTTTTCTAGCCTTTGTATATTTTGAGGATATCTGTGAAACACTTATGTTGTCCATATGTCATCCCTCATTCTTCATTTATCCCTCATCCTCATTCATGATCTTTGCCAAAAGGGAAAGAAATAATTATCCCTCATTCTTGATATGAGATCAGATGACCTCTAGTTATACCCATCCTGAATAATGTTTTATTCTATTAACTATTTTTTTTGCAGTGCTACTCATCATTGGTAATATGCAATAATCTACCTATGCCCAACCAAGCTCCTCACCATTGCCCTTTGGGTTCCTTGCAATATTCATAGGATATAACACTCTATGATGTATTTGAAGAGAGAGTTGTCTCTCCTAAGCCTTTCCTTCTGAGGCTAACAATGGAAAAGGCATGAGTCAGGGAATAATTCCTTCAATGGTTCCATTTATGCCATAGTTCCTTGTACATTAGCTTGATTTCCTTTCTCTTGTTTCAATTCTTTTGTCCTTTGGCTCCAAGGCTAGAGTAAAGTTTTCCTATTTTATATAAGAGATTTTGAGTCTATGTTTCCACTGCTCTTATACATCATTGAATCTTAGGTTAAATGGAACTCCAGATGTTAATCGGATTCAAGTTCCTACTTTCAGTAAGAATCTTTTGAGCACTATTCCAGGAAGGTGCTGATCATCCTCCACTTGTACATTTCTGCTGATAGAGAACTCCCTATATTCATTAACATCCCAGTGCATTTTTTCACATTCTAGATTATGGGAAAAATCTCCCTTATCCTCAGTTTCCTCATTTGTTAAATGACGTGGAGAAAGAAATAGCAGACCACTCTACTATCTTTGCCAAGAAAACCCTATATGGAGTCACAAACAGTTAGACATCACTGAAACAACCGAACAACACCCAAATCATATAGAATATGTGTGCATATACTATTTATTAAACTATAAACACACACATATGTGTGTAACATATAATCTCAAATAGGATAGTGATGTATTTGTTCTCTAGCACTTTCCAAAAAGTTGTGAGTAAAATTCTTCTCTTTGAGAATGTCAAAATGATGTTTGTCCTTCTTCAGGAGAGACAGAGTGGTATAATGAACAAAGAGCTGTCTATGGAGAAAGGAATTCAATTTAGCTGAAAAGTACTCACTGTGTGCCAAAAACTTTGCTAAGTACAGTGAATACCAAGACAAACAATAGAAAGTCCACCCCCTTGAGGAGCTCACATTCTACTGGGGGAAAAAAGCACACACAAAGAAGAAATGATTCAAAATATATAAAAGCAAAATTTTAAAATATATTTTGAGTAGAGAATACCAACAACTGGGAGGATAAAGAGGCATGTATTAAAGATGACAACTGAGCTTGTCCTTACAGAGAATTAAGGATTCTATGTGATAAAGATGAAAAGAGAAAGCATTGTAAGCATTTGGGACCGCTCCTCACACATGCTAACTCTTTGGCCATGGGTAAGTAATTTTGTTTCTTTGTGTCCCAAGCAACTTTGTGGTGAGTATAATTTGCAGGAAAACTGCCAGTCTGCATTGGTAAAAGGGAATTTCCACACCATGAGTTCTCTATATTCTATAAAATGACAGGTCCTCAACATGTCCTTCCCATAAATTTCATATTCAGTAGAGAAAAGGATCATTGAATTTAGAACTTAAAGAAGACTTAGATCTAACTCAAACCTCTTAGTCTGCCAATAAGGAAACTGAGGCCCAGAAATGTTCAAAAAATACTAAGTGTATAGGTACTGAATAGCAGATCTAAAATTGAACCTGAATTTTGTTACTCTAAATCCAGTGCTTTTGAGATCTGGACTTATGGAATTTGATTATAGAAACATGTGATCAGCAAAAAGTTGATGTACTCAGAAGAATCCCATAATTGTATGGAAAAAAAATCTCAGTGGCCTGTTTAAATGGTAGAATGGGAATCCCAGGTGGCCAGCAAACCAGTTAGGGAAACCCTACTTTATAAACTTACCTCCTACTTTTTTAACATAAAAATGTAATTTGAGACATATAAAAATTCAGAGTTATCTAATATCACACAACAAGTCAGATTATAAGTCCAAGCACCAGAAAACCAGTTAGACTTTTGAGTCCTGACATGTTTCTGATGATAAAAAGAATTCATTCATTAACTATTAACAGATCATCTACATTTTGATTTTATCCTGATTTTTTATAAAAATTTCAAAATTAAGGTTTCTATTGAATCCAGAAGAATAGTTTTACCCTTTCTATGTCATGATAATCAAATAGAATTTGTTAAGTCCTCATCCTCAATATAAAAGGCTTTCTACAAAAGGTGTGAAACAGATGAATAAATTAGTTGACTATATGCTTAATTTATTAATAAAGTCCTTCATGGCAACTTACATTTTAGGTTTGTGACTATTGTTTTAGAAACAGTTCTGGTAAAACTAGAAATTTAATGGTCTTAATTTCAATAAAATATTACTTTTATTAGACTATTGGGGTAAGTTCTTAAAAGAATTACAAAATCATATAAAAAGATACTAAGCAAATGACACATATGGGCATAATTTGTTTGAATAGAATGTCCTAAACTGGGGTAAAAGAGAATAAATCCTATTAGAACTCTGTCTTATATGTCTTTGGTCAAGACACTCTCATTTCTGATCTTCAATTTTTTTCTTTCTCAAGTAAAAATATTTGACCAGATTGGATCTCTTAACTTCCTTTGTGTCATGCACTATTTTTCCATTCTTGTGAAACTTTTGTTTCCCTTCTCATAATGTTTTTAGATGCATAAAATATGGAAGATTACAAAGGAAATGTATTAAGTTGAATAAAGAATAAAGATGCATATTGTCCCTATACAAATCCATGTAATCCTTGAAAACTATCCACAGGGATTTGGGAACCTCATTTTATTTATATCTTGGTGTGTTTTTTTTTCCACTATTAAATCAACTAATTTTTCTATACCTATATTGGACAGACTAGATGCAAAATGTTTATGGGCTAGAAGAACAGCTTTGGAGTCATAAAAACTTTTATCTCAACTTGCATCTGGCACATACTAACTTTGTGACTAGAATATTTGCTTCAATGCTGAGTGCCCCAAGGCAACTTGCAAATACTATAAATTCAAAAGGTGAAAGTGATTTCACTATCAGAGAGAGTTCATAAACAGGTAGTCTGCTATACAGACAAAATCACAAATCCAGACCAGGAGACAAAGAGTAAAAATTATGATGGACATAAGACCTTACAAACCTATGAATGAAATTTCAATTCAAGAATAAATTCAAAAATTGCCTTCTTTCTATATTACATGTGTATTTGTTTTGATGGGAAAAGGTAACAGAGGCATATTAATGAATTTCTTTGGTCTTAAACCACTATGGCTTAAAATCTGGGAGAATGAATTTTCTCAAGAATGCTCTGAGTTGTTTTAAGCCCCTCAATACTTGGATGGCAGTCTTCAACAGCTAATGAACCAGCCAGCTTGGTCACAGGGTAAATTCCCTAATGGTCCTCCTTAGGAATCCTGCCTAAACAAACCTCTCTGAAAGAAACATCCCATTAGAAGCCAAGAGTAATGGGTCCAAAGAGTGCGATGATTTCCACTAACTGTTCAGGTCAGCAGCATTCTGGCTCATCCCTGAAGCTTTTCCCTCAGTCAGCTGGAATGAGACTGTTCTAAAGAGCCTGACATTTTTCTAGTTATTACACAATCAGTAACTTTGGGAAAAAGTGTTTCTTCTCACTTGAGAATCTTGAAAACCTTTCTGCTTTATAAATCTGTCTTGTTCATCTTCAGACAGATATGGTATATGCTTACCTCTGAATATTTCCTCTGCATGTGAACTCCCTGCCACCTTCATCTGAAGAGAAAGGATAAGGAGGAAGAGAATGGGTTTCAGAAATGTACAAACCTGATAAAGTACCACCAGGGAAGCATCAAGAATGGATCAAGCGAAATAATAGCTTTTCTGTCCTTCAGCACCCTGCACTAACCCCTGCCACAAAGCTGGAGTATTTGAATGTGAAATAATCCACTAGATAGAATTCCTTCGAACAGATATGAGATTAGAAAAGGAAAATAATTTCATAGTCATTTTAAAGTAGCATTTTTGAGTTGCCTTGCTTCTGTTTTTGAAGTAACAACCTTCATTTTGCCTGGCATGAATAGTAATGACCCCCCAAATAGCATAAAACATTTTAGCATCTATCAGTTTCAAGAAGTCATCTACTATAACCTGGTTTTGACCAAATTTTTTCTAGAACAAGGTTTTTTTAAGCTGGGGTTTGTGAATGTGCATTTTTTCCCCCAATTCTTTTGATAATTTTATTTCAATATATTTGATTTCCTTTGTTTTCCTAGCATTTAAACACATTATTCTGAAAAGGCTTTACCAGACTGCTAAAGCAGTCCATAGTAAAAATATAATATTGTTAATAATAATAATAACTCTCTTCTATATCTGTGAAAATTGTATGTCAGAACTCTGCTTGACAATGGAGGGAGTGTGATTCAGAAGAAAGAACCCAGACTGGATTCAAAATCTATGGTTTTAAATCCTGCCTCTGACACTTCATACCTATCAGTGAACTTGGCTAAATAACCTCCCTGATCCTCAGTTTTCTCATCTGTAAAATGCAGAGAAGTGGACTAGACTGTAACCAAAGTGCCTTCCAGTTCTAAAGCAATGGTCTTTTGGTATGGTGAACTTGGAAAAGTTCACCACCTAATTGTTAGCAAGATTTTTCTCTATCACAGATTGAAATCTGTCTTTGCTCTCTGAACCTTCTACTCTTTGCTTTGAACACTGCTCTGAAGGGTTGATTAAAACTCTTTTTTTTTTTTTTTATCCTGTCCCTATAGTATAGTCTCCAGTTATTTCACCATCTTGGTCATCCTCCTCTGGAAACATTCTAACTTGCCAATGGTCTTCCTACATTTGGCAACTTTGGAAGGAATAGACTATTTTTAATTCTGAGAGTATGTATTACATTAATACTTTGATATGATATTATTCATACTGGTTTGAACTCATGATTATAGAGGCATAGGAAAATCCCGGTGTGTGAGCTCTCTCCATCAATAAAGCTATAATCTTTCAGAGTAGCCTAAGGCAAATTCTTTGCCCAAAGTCAAGTATCTAGTATGTGTCAAATGTAAAGTTTGAACTCATGTCTTCCTGACTCCAAGGCCAGTCTATGATCCACCATACCATTGGCTTCTTTATTGCCTATTGGGAAGAATTTAGTGCAAGACAGATCAATTCAAAATTATCGTTATTAAATTATCAAAAGGAAAAGCTATGCTTGTTGAGCTTAAATGAATTGAAGCCTATCTAACATTTATGTAGCTCTGTAGAGCTTAAATAACCCTTTCCTCACAACAACCCTACCAGATAGTGTAAATCTTTTATACCTATTTTAGAGATGAGAAAACTGTATTTCCTACAAATAAAATGGTATATACTTACATTGTATTTAAGTGGAAGAGTCAGAATTTAAGTCTGTATTGTCATTCTATAGTACTTGTGCCTATCACTGACCTGAATGCAGAATCTTAGAGATAATACAACTTCCCCCACCCACCACAATTATAAAAAAAAAAAAAAACTCAGAGAGTTCAATGAGGTAATTAGGTGACATCAGAGTCTAGAGTTCTGGGAGTCAGGAAGAACTGGGTTTGAATCCTGTCCCAGACACACTCAGGGAGACAACTTCTCCAAGCCTTAGTTCTCTCATCTGTAAAATGTACATTGGATGACCTCTTGGGTTCCTTTCATCTTTAAATCTCTGAGTCTCTGAGTTTATGTCTTGCCTGAGGTCACAGGACAAGTCAGTGATAGAGCCAGGATGTGAACCCATGTCTATTGTCTCCCATGCTAGAACACTTTCCACCATATCAGTCTGCTCCCAGTTTAAACTGATAGTATTTTTTAAGGGATCTTCCTAAAAAGACATAAAATGGAAAGGAATCATCCTTGTTGCAAAGAAACAAATGGGGAGAGAGGAGAGGAAAATGCAAGGGAAAGCCAGAAAGACCTAGCCATTATCTGAATTACATTTGTCTTTTAATTCACTTTGTCCTCTATATGAAATTCAGCATGAAGACATCTGCCAATATCTGAAAGGCTCCTGCCTCTGCCTGAATTATGTTTTTAAATTAGACCCTAAAGCCGCCTTCTAATGCATTACTTTCATTGACTGAAGCATGCTCACGGTCCAGGACTACTCCCCTGATATCCTTTATTTCATCAGCCTGAGAATGTAAAGAATCATTCTCATCCTGACATAAATCTCTGCCATATCCTGCTGACTTTTACATTTCACCTCGCTGGCAATGCATGACCTCCTTGAAAGAAAATAAAACACATAAATATTTGAGCAGGAGGGGGGAGGGGAAAGTAGCTATCTTTTTTAGGTAATCAGTGAAATGTATGCAAATCTGACTCTTTGCGTCTGAGGTGGCATCCTTGTGCACCGCAGGAATTGCTGCTGTAAACAGCTTTAGCCTTTCCTGCTAAAAGGTTATGTGAGTGATTGATATGTTTGACAAAGAAACTTAAGGTCAGGAGCAGTAAAATCAATTTATTATTTGCACCACAAGTGCAGGACAAGAAGTTAAGTATATTGAATGGTGTCTGGCTTCTCATCTTCTCCCTCCCCCTCCCCCCCCCATCCTCCACAATTGTCACTTTCAAAGTAATGGATAATTCTGGGCTTGGCTGATGCTTCTTCTTTCTCAAATGAGGGTTCTTGACCTTTATCTGTGTCATGGAACCTTTCGGCAAATTGGTGAAGTCTTTTCAGAATGTTTGTAAATGAGTTAAATAAAATTCAGGAATTATAAAGAAAATCAAATATGTTGAAATACAGTTACAAAAATTTTAAAGTGAATACAAACAAGTTAATGGACTCTAAATTAAGAACCTCTGACCTACAGGAAACCCTGACACTCAAACCATCCACCAATCTCACTTGCTGTCAAGGGATCCATGAAACACAGAAATTGAAAAGGGAAAAAAACAAACCAGAAATGAGCCTCATGAGGGGAAAAAAGTGAACATAAATGGATTATTTACCACATCAGGGGTTTTTGAGATAAAGGACTGGATCGTTTCCTGTCTTGATCAGTCATTAATTGTTCTGTGATACTGGGGTAGTCATTTCAATTTCTAGATTTCAATTTCATCCTTACAAAAAAAGACAAAGTAAAACAAAAACCACACCCACTGCCCCCAAAATAGTGTTGGACTAGATGTAATAACATACATTCCTCTAAGTTTTAAAGAGTTTTCCTCACATCAGTCGCTCAAGGTGGCTAATGCAAGTAGCTTTATTCCCATTTTAACAGACTAAGCCCATAGTTGAAAAGGAATACCAGAGTGAACTGGATTGTTTTTAGGCAGTTGCTAAGTCCTTTTACTACATCCAACTTTCTCAAAGAAGCATAAGTTCATCTTTTTTAATACAGGAATTTATTGTATGGACACAAGACCTGGAATAGCATTACCTTGGAAGAACTAGAGATGAACATCAGACAAAGGGTAATGGAAAGGAGAATAGTGGGTATTATTTGACTTTAGTATATTACCATTAAAGGAAAGGCAGCTGGGTGGTACAGTGGACAGGACAGAGCACCTGGAGGCAGGAAGGCTAATCTTCCTGAGTTCAAATATGGCCTCAGACACTGAACTACTATGTGGTCTTGGGCAAGTCACTAAATTCTGTTTGCCTCAGTTTCCTCATCTATAAAACAGCTAGAGAAAGAGACAATAAAACACTTTAGTATCTTTGTGCAGAAAACCCCAAATGGGTTTATGAAAATTTAGGCATGACTGAAACAATTCAGCAATGATAAAGGAAAGTCACCAAAAATAAGAGCGCTAAGGCATGTCCTGAAAGAATTGCATCATAGAGAGAAAAAGTGGCTGGTTATATGGCAAGCGAGACGGTTGAAGGTGACTGGCCAGTATAACTTCTCTTGTACCCTCAAGAGATAGCTGAAAGCAAAGAAGGCCTCCAACACATTAAGTGTTTCTCTGGGATGGACTTTTGGGAAGACATATAGGAGAGTTGCATGGGATGGGCAGAAATCAAAGCTTTGGGATCTTCAACATTGCATGGAACTCCAAAAAATCGAGATCTTTGACCCATTTGAGTATTTAACAATTTACTAAATGAAAACATGTAATCTCAGAGAAGTAAAAGTGACTTGCTCATGGTTTCATGGCTAGTTTAAGTGTTAGAGCCAAGATTTCATCGAAGGTCTCCTGCATTCTAGAACACTGGATTTCTTATTATAACATAGAGCCTTAATGTGTCTTTACAAGTTAGGGTCATAGGTCTTTAGAACTGGAAGATATCCTTGAGATCATTAAATCAAACCTCTTGAAGGACAGTAAAAGGAGACTGGTGCAAAAAAGGTGGAACAAATTAGATAATGATTGTAACTCACTTATTTTATACTTTCTCTAGAATGTCTTGTTGAAGTAAAATTATCCAGTATGTTTCAGAGGCAAGATTCAAATTCAAGTGTCCTATGACCTCTTTATAGGGCTCCAAACACAATGGTTTGAAACTGGAAAATTCATAGTTCTTTCTACCACTAGTATTCTATGAGTAGTACACTTTAGTTTGAAGATTGCCAATTAGCTGAATGTGGACCCATTAGCTGATCATGAAGTTTCTATATTTCTTTTTTTTATATACATAAAGGCATAAACTAATGAGATTTGCTATGAAATAGCCTCTCTGGATTCTTTTTTGAAAAAATAATTCCACAGATTAGGAAGAGGAGAAGGAGGAGGTCCCTACTGAAAAATTTTTTTTGCTTTATAATTAATGAATGTGTATATTTCTTAAAGAAACTCTCATGGAAACAAAAGATGAATGTTTTTAAAATGTTTTGTGTTAATGCTAAAAAGTCAACCTTATTGATGGATATTGGAATGTATTCTAAAAAAAATAGATAAAATTCATGCATTTTCACTGCTGCATTTCTTGAATTCTGCCATACCATGACAAGAGTTGAGCATGGTTTTCATTAAGCAATAACATTTGAGAAATATTTTTTCTGTCCAAATAACCTGAGCATTGATTCATCCAACTGGATTCCAACCATTTGTGGTCTCAGAGTATCTTGCCTATAAACTGGTCATTCTATCACTCACCTTGCATGATCCGGCTGGTGTACCTTTGCACAATAAACCTTCTCCAGTGCATATTACAAGGTTTCTTACTTTGACTATAGCACAAATGCTCTCATCAGACTATCGGTTTTCTAAGTTTCTAACTATCCTAAGTGAAGCAAATCTTAAGGAAATTACTTCTTTATGCATCCTCCATGTTTCTGGTGTTTTAACATGGAACAGAAGTGTAAAGTAATTATCCACATCCATTCCCATTCCCACGTTCCTTCTTCTTCCCTAGACTGGAAACTGCCTTCAAACAAAAATTTAAATCTTTGGAGTCATCTTGACATAAGGGCTAATTAGGCTTAGGAAAACTGTGGACTTACCAGTCATGGATCTTTGTTCTCTTGCCATTATCTTATCAGTCTCTTCAATTTCACAATATATACATCATTAGACCTATCTCTCTGAATTTCCTGAGTTTTCTTTGCTACATATCTACCATTATTTGTTCTCACTATTCTTTCTACTACATCTTCCTTTAAATACCTGCCTCCACCTATCTATCTACCTATCTTCTGTCTATCTATCTATCTGTCTGTCTGTCTATCTATCTATCTATCTATCTATCTATCTATCTATCTATCTATCTATCTAATCTGCCTGCTCTTTGTCAGTGAACTAGCATTAATTAAGTGCTTACTTTACTATATATTATGTACTATGCTAAAAGCTGGAATATAAAGAAAGGCAAAAAAAAAGAAAGATTCTTCCTCCCAAGAAGTTTACAGTCTAATGTCCTAACTTATACTAAAGAACATGCAACCAACTAGGTAGAAAACATGATGTTTATAGGACAAATAGAGGAGTAGTCACAGAGGGAAAAAACTAAGAGCAAGGAGGACTGTGAACAGCTTCTTACAGAAGGTAGACATTTAAATGAGACTTGAAGGAACCTGGTTAAGCTAGGAGGAAAAGATAAGGATAAAGAGAATTCTAGAAATGAGAAGCAGCCTGTGAAAACATTTGATCAGGAGACAGGATTACTGTATGGGGGTGAGTGTCAGTGGATTGCAGAGTCTATTGAGGACAGTAAGATTTAAGAAGACTGGAAAAGTATGAAAGGATAGGTTATGAAGAGCTTTGAAAACCAAGCAGAGCACTTTACATGTTATTCTAGAGACAACAGAGACCCACTAGTGTTTATTGAATAAGGGAAATGATATGGTCAGAGATTCATTTCATTGACATTGTTATTTAGCTGTTTCATTCATGTCCAACTCTTTGTGGCCCCATCTGGAATTTTCTCAGCCAAGATACTGTAGTGCTTTGCCATTTCCTTCTCCAGATCATTTTGCTGATGAGAAAACTGAGGCAAAGAGGGCTAAGTGACTTATCAAGGATTACACTGCTGTTTGAGGTCATATTTGAGTCTTCTGGACATCAGGCCTGGCACGCTATCCACTGTGCCACCTAACTGCTCCATGCATTTTAGGAAGATCGATTTGATAGCTGAAGATGGAGTGGGGAAAGACTTGACCATAAAGACCAATCAACAGGCTCTTACAACAGGGCAGGCATGAGGTGATGAGGCCCTGTGCCAGAGTAGTGGCAGATCTATTTTCTTCCCTTCCTTCCTTACTTTCTCCTCTTATCCCTCCCTTTCTCTCTCTCCCTCTCTTTCTTCCCTCTATCCTTCTCTTCTTTCTTTTTTCCCCCTTTCTAATTTGTCTCTTTGGAGAGGGACTCTAGGTCTATGATTTCATTAATTGAGAGTAGGAACTCCCAATTTGGAAATTTATTTCATTGATATAGATTATGACAAATTCCCTGTAATCTGTCAACCTCATAGACTCACCTGGGGAATCTGAGACCATAGGTCTCTGGATGTGGAGTTTGAAGGAAATTGAGGGAGCATCACTTTGCAGATGAAGAAACCAAGTCTCAGAGAGATGAAAAACTTGCTAGGTCATACAAATAGTAAACAGAACAGCTGGAATTTCCATCTTGCTCCTCAGATTCCAAATTCAGTCTGCTTTTCACTATGCTATTCCATATTTCTAGAGTTTTTTACCCGTGGTCACACAGTTAATAGAGATGAAGGCAAGACTTGAACTTGAATCTTCTGGACTGTAAAGCTGGTGCTCTACTATCTCTCACCTCACGTCACCTTTTGTTTGGTCTGTAGGTCAAGTTTCATCCTAAAATTTCAGAAGAAGAGGAATGCAAAGTAGCCCCTAGATGGAATTTATAAGCTAATGCTGAGCTTTTTTAGACCAAATTTCCTTTATTAGGGGAAGGGGCTATTTCATCAAACATTATCTGTATCCAGCAATGTCGATCCAGGTGCCAGAAAATTGCAGGCCAGTAGGAAAATGGTGTAATCTGTGATTCCATCTGGCCCATGAATTTCCAGTGGCCTTGCTTATAGATTGTCAGAACTGTTCATTAAGTTTGTTGTGAAACCAAGGGCTTAATATCTGTAATTTGGAGGGTTCAATAGGAAGTTAAATTGAGTGAAACTATTTTTGAATGACTACTCTGGTTTCGGAGAAACAGCCGACATTGCAGCTAGGGAGAGCTACATTTTGTGGCTGTACCAGGAATTCAAAATTATTTATAGGTCTTTTCAGTGAAGAGCTTTGTTGGGCTAAGTTGAGAAACTTTCTTACAAAAGCCAGCAGTGCTGACAAAAGGAAACATTTCTTGTATAGATAGGTTATCAGCCACAACCACATTACTTTAAATGGCTCAAACAGCAAGAAGGCTGATGCTGTTTTCTGGATTTTTTTGTTTTTCTTTTGGGTCTTTTTTCTGTCTGATTTGTGGTTATCTTCAATTGCACGCAGGGTGCTGCAAATGTTTTTGCATGTAATAATGTATGTTTGAATATGATTGAATGCTTGATATAAATGGGATCCCTATTACTGGGGGTCTTTTCATGATGGCTATTTATAAGCAATGCCTTAGTAATGTTATTGATAATGGAAACATTTATCCACTCGCAGTATGAAAGGGAAGCTCTCTGGGCTACAAAATATGGCATCAAAAAGCAGATGGAAATTATGACAAATGTCCTGATGCTTAAAATAAAGAGAAGCAGCCTATGTCAGGGGCGATGCCAGAGAACCAGTTAATGTCACCACTTCAGTTTTGAAGAGGAAGTAGACAGAGGTAGATACTCATCTGGCCCTACTTATAGATAGATGAATGATATAAAGCCAACCCCCTCCTTTCCTGTCCTCATTCCCACCCCTTCAAAACCAAAATTGCTGAGAAAACCTTTATTCCACCTAATGGGATAAGGCTTGGAAAAACTGCTTTCTGAAAGCTGAAGGAGTTCAGCCTGGGAATATCGATCCAATAACATCATTTCTAGAGAGCTGCAAGGAATCACACCAAACGTTGCTACTCCTCTCAATCCATTTCATCCCTTTGTAGTTATCTTTAGTTAAATGTATACTATCAAATAATGTTTTTGCTTCCCATTTAAACAGAGATGACCATTCAATTTCTGAGAGAATGCAGTTTTCACACTGGACACAATTACTAGCATTTATAGTTCAATGCCCTGCCACAAATTGTGGAGAAAGAGAGTTTCAGAGTCACAGGACCTTAGGATTAGAAGGGGTTTTGGCATCACCTAGTCCCATATATCTTTTGTGAGCCACTGGCATAGACTTAGAGAAACCGGGGACATTTACATACTTCTGTGAATTTGCAGACAATTTTAGTGGAAATAATGAGATGACCATGAAGAAAACATGGACACATTCACATTCAAACACAATGGGTGCATACAAATGCATGCACACACACACAAACACAAAGAATAGACTACAGACCACTTACTAGACTTCAGCTGTGATGTAGATGAACTTTATTTAACCAAACTTGGTCAATGATACAAGGAGGACGTTGCTAACAAGCAGGGATTAAATGTTTGATTTTTTTTTCAAGCAGATGCCCACTTTTATTGTAGAAGAATTCAACAAACTATCTTAATAATCCAATGTCAATCAATCAATCAGTGAAGAAGCATTTATGCTGTGCCTACTACAGGCCAAGTGATCTGTTAAGTCCTGATAGTAAAAAGATAAAAATATACTGTCCTCATGGACCTTACACTGTAAATGCTGAAATAATATGCACATCTAGTCTATACTGAGAATATATATGAAACAAATATAAGGTAACTTATAGAGGATGTACACTAGTAGCTACTTACTATGTGTCGGATGCTATTCTGTATATTAGAGATATAAATATGAAAAAATGACCTAGTGCTTGTCCTCAAGGAGTTGAAAATAAATAAAAGGGATAGTACATGTACACAGACAAGTGTAATAATATATAACAGGGGCAGAAGCATTCTTATATGGGCAAAAAGCGTTCAAGAAACTTGGAGAGGAGAAAGATTACTGTAAGTGGAAAAAGTCAAAAGACTTGCCTTGGAGAAAGTGGACCAAGAAACTTTGAAGAAAAGAAAGGATCTCAATTGATAAAGATGAAGAATAAATGCCTTTTAGAAAATGCAAAGATAAGTTATGTGACAATTTTAAATTTCATAATGTTCATTTTGTAATTTCCTTTGTGAATTTTTGCCATAGATTTCTTCCACATTGGAAGCTTTTTCGTTTATTTGTTTGTTTTTAAGTATCAGGGTAATAATTTTTTTTTTATTGCTTCTGAGCAGACAGAAGAAACTTCTAAGCCTTCTTTACCTCCTTGCACTGTGTTCCTTTACGCTAACTTAAGAAAGAACAAACATATCACTCAGTGCATGTGTACTTGCCAAGCTCCATCTACATGCAAGGCTCTCTGCTAGTGAGTCATAAGGAAGTCTTGAAGATGAAGAAGACCTGATCTTTTCCCTCAAGAAGCTTACATTCTAAGTGTGTAGATATGTTTACATATCATAAGATAGCTTACAACATAGAAACTATAGAGTGGTCTATAATTTTTGGTAGCTTCCTTCCCTATTCCTACAACCTTACTCACTGCAGAACTGGAAAGAATCTAAAAAAAAAATGATCCAGCACAACCCATTCATTCTACATATAAGGAAACTGAGGCCTAGAGTTTTATTTGATTAAGGTTACCCAGGTAGTAAATAGAAAAAAAGAAGATTGGAACTGACATTTTTGAATTCCTCATTTAGTGACCATACCACTATATCACATCAACCCTTGTGAGAAGTGTCATCAAATACTAGAGAAATATAGAAAGTAGGTGATTATTATGGCTTGGAGTGTTCAGAAAAGGCTTCATAGAGGAAGAAGGTCTTGAGTATTGTAAACAAAAATGGGTAAGCCTAGACAAAGAGGAAAGGAGAGTCTTCTGGGAAGAAAATTGCCAACGAAGTGATAAAACCAATAAGTGACCAGACTTATGGAGTAGAGAGTCGGTGTATCAGAGCAGTTTGCAGTAAAGTAGACAGGTAGATTAAAGATTAGACTATGAAGGGCTCTGAATGTCAGAATAATGAATTTGGACTTTTGCTGGTAGAAAATGGAGAGTCTGTATATGCAGCATTTTTTTGAATGATTTGGATTCAATTAAATCGATGGACAATATTCATATGGACTCAATAATATGTCAACAAGTAAATGACAAACAAATGGATAAGTCATGAAGATTTATTTACAGAAACAAGTAAGGTCATTGCTACCAAAATGACAAGAAGTTCAGTCTTATGGAGTGTGGACTTATTTATTGGTACAGATTTTGCAAGGAAATCAAAGAAGCTGTGCAGCATATATCAATATGTTATAGAGAATCTGCCACCTACCACACACTTATAAAGACACTGTTAAAAGACAGTTATTATACAGCTGAATCTCACTATCTTTCATAAACTAACATAAACAAATACCTGTGTTAAAAATACAAACTCCAAAATATCCTTCAGAATTGACAAATAAATTCTACTAGATAGTTACTGCCCACAATAACCAAAACATAGCACTAAACCACATAAATTCATGGACAATGTGTTCAATAGATGTTGCTGTACTGAATACTTATGGCCTCCCAATTACATGGGATTAAAAGCTTTCAAGACATAGAAACTCGACAAAAGGAATAAAAAGTTTTTTTTAGAAATGAGACGAAGTATACATCACTTATATGATGCAGTCTAATATGAGCATTGTCCCAAAGATGCCTTCAGTTGGTCTACAGAACTTGCCTCCCATTACTTTTATAAATTGCAGAAGACAATTTTATCTGCCTACACAAAAGTCCACCAAATATTAAACATAAAGGAACAATATTAGGATAGCAACTTGTCTTAGGATGATTTCTACCTGAACTCTATTAAATGAATATAAGAGGAGGAAAATAAAAAAGAATCTTCACAACAATGACAGTAATGATGGGGATGATGAGGATGACAGTTCATATTAATTGGTAGAAAACATAAAATTAACAAAGCATTTTTTACACAATAATTCACTTGATCCAATACAAGTTTGAGATGATTACGTTGACATTTTTGTACCGTTTTGAGATGAGAAAACTGAAGTAAACCTTGCAAGGTTTACTTATTGCTAGCAGGGTCAAATACATTGAGATTATATAAAGGCAGGGGGAAAACATGATAATCCTGAGCCAGGCCTACAAAGAAGATGCAAAATTTATCACCAAGCCACATAAAGGCACAAAGAGATAATCCGGCAAGGAGACAACTGAGCTGAGACTGCTTTGGGTAGTGTTTGCATGTAATTTTCCATTCTTCACCTCTTGTTGACCCTTTTGGCCATAGTTACAACCCTTGACCCTTCTGGGGCTTTGTTTCTTCATCTGTGAACTGAGTGCAAAGGCAGGAACTGTGCTGTACAGTGAGAAGAGCACTGGGTTTGAAATTGCTACCTGTCTCACTTCATGACCTGAGACCTCAGTTTACTCATTGCATGAAGAAAAGGTAGGATCAGATGGCCTTGATCCTACAATTAGATCTCTAAAATTTCTTATTCTCTAAATCTTCTGGTCCCTTAGGTAGAGATGGCATATGAAATTGGAGTTAAAATGAGATGAGCAAAATGTTAGCGTGAGAAGGAAGAATTTGGCACATAGTACCTAAAACTCAGTAATTCCGTCATATTTGAGGAAGGTCAGTCTGAAGCAGCGATCACTCAATCAGAGCTTTTGTCAAAGAAAGGTAGGCTTATTATTTTCAAATGCTTATAATAATTAGAAGTAGACTAGCAGTTTTGCCTAACAGAGTTCTTTGAGGTAATTGCTTTAATGATTACATAATGATGATCTATAATCAGTGTATCAATTGTTTACATGGAAATTAGTGTTTCTAAAGTGATGGAAAACAATTAGATGCATTAAACACTCCTTGCATTAGTTTGTTTAGTAGTCCTTTATAGACCTTGCCCTATCTGAATTACTGTGGTTTCTCCATCTGTAAAGTCCATATTAATGAGATTTTTACTGTAGAATGGATACATCCAATCATCCTGAATTAGAGGGCTGTTGGGTGGAAATGTTACTGTCATATCACTTTTTCTTGAAGTCTTCGAAAGGAAGCTACCTTTCAAATGGGCTTCCATGCTTTAATATGGGTGGATGGGAGAGGATATATCTTTGAATCTTCTTCTTTTACTCCACCATTCACACTAAATCAGTCCATTGTGAATCATGCATTCAATCATGATTGATAATCAATAATCATGCATTTATTAAATGTGTAATGTGTAATGGAAATATAAATTAAAACGTTAGTTAGCCCCTGCTCAAGAAGCTTACACATCTTGTTAAAGTGCTGCATCAGATTTAGAGAAAGTATGCATCAGTTATATATAAAATAAAAACATAGTGATCCGAGGTGAAATACTAACTAGGGCAATTACGTGAGGACACTGGAACAGGAGTTCCGAACCTGGTGTCTATGATCCTGGAAGGGAAAAAACGATGTGTGTGTGTGTGCATACGCATATACATACATACATACAAACATACATACATACATACATATATACACATATACATAGAATATATACACATACACATATATAATTGACCTCCTTTATAATCCTATTTATTTTATTACAGTTTTTGCATTTAAAAACATTATTCTGAAAAATGTCCATGGCCATCATCAGACTGCCAAGTAAGTTCATGACACACATGCCAAAAAAAATGAGTCTTAAAAGGACCCAGGATTCTAAGTGGTTATGAAGAGGTTGAGTATTCCAGGGCTGGGAAACAACTTGTACAACAAAGTAGGTAATTTGGGCTGGACAGGAGATTTTGTGAAGGAAAATAAGGTCTAATCAGGCTAGAAAGATAAACTGGAGTCAGCTTCAGAAGGGTTTTAAATATCAAATGAGCAATTTGCAGTTTTATCTTAAGTTAATGGGGAGCTACTGAAACTTCTTGTGCAAAGGAAAGATAGGCTCAGGTCAGTTAGGTTACCGTATGGAAGAAAGAATGAAGGAGGAGGAGGAGATTGAATGCTGGGAGAAAGCAGTCTGAATAGTCCAGGAGAGGGATGATAAGAGCATATGGTATGATTGGAGAGAATGAACTAACAGGGGTGGGCAACCTGCTACCTTTTATTAAGAGGATTTGTTCTCTGAAGCTTGGGTTCAGTCAAAGGGCCACACCTGAGGACCTGGAAGGCCACGTTTGGCCTCTAGGCCACAGGTTCCTCACCCCTGAGCTAGAAGAATGGCAAAGCTGTAAGAGATGTTGGAGAAGTCGAATTGAAAGACTTGGCAACTGATTGGATATACAAGCCTAAGTAATAGGAAGTATCAGTTACTTAGTCTTATTGCAGTTATGTCCACATTGTCTCTAATATAATTTCCCTTTACTCTGATCTCAAGGCCATTTCCTACTTTATGTTCTCATTACCAGCTGCCTGGACCATTTTAACAGCTTCCTTATAGGCCTCTTTACCTCCATCTATCCCCTGACTAATCTGTACTTCACATACTTCTCAGGATAATTTTTGTGCTCAGAAGTCCTCACTGGAAGATTTGCTTTATTACTGTGCTGTAAGAAATGAGGAAAGTGATGACTTCAAAAAGACATAAAAAGACTTCCATGAACTGATGCAGAGTTCAGGAAGCAGAAACAGAAGAATAATTTACACTAAACTATTAGTATTATAAAAATGAATATTTTAAAGACTTTTATAAAATAACAAATGAAGTATACATCACTCCTCTCAAGGATGTACCAACTTGCTGTCTGGATTTGGATCTCTCTCTATAACCAGTGCTCACTCTAGCAAATCTAAGTCCCTAGAGATAGGTTACCAGTGCCAGTTACATTCAAACTCTCTCAGAGTGCCAGGAGCAAACCTTTTAAGGAAAATAGACTCCCTTGTTCAGTGTATGAGCTCCCATCAAATGTGTTTTCCATCTTCATACTCCAACATTCACAAGGTACTGTATCACACAGTGCACACATAAAGAATCAACAACTTATAATAATAATATTTTTGGATCTGAAAATTGAAAATTTACTTAAAAATAAAAGAAATGACATACAGATACTAATGTATAAATAATAAGTAATAGCATATAAATAATAAATAATAGCACACAATACATGTGCAAACCTGTTTCTGACTCTCCCATCTCTGGTGAATAGTGGACACCCATTTACAGCACATATGAGAAGAAATCTATGTTTTGGGTCACTGAACTACAGGCTTCAACGTTAATGCTCTGTTCAAGAATATTGACACCATGCAAGACTATTTCTCTGCTCTCTGTTTTACTTGATACCACTTTTCAGCAAGGGAAATTATTTTCTGAAGCTGAACATGGCATTTGCAAGTGCTTTCAATTTATCATCTCCCATACAAGGGCACTTAAATGTTGTTAGATAGTAATATGAATAGCAGGCTTTCTTTCAGTCAAAGAACTGCGAAGCTCATACATCTGGCTATTTTGGAGTTATGTAGATGTATCCATTTGTCTGTTACTCATGCACCAGAATTATGCGTTGTCCAATGATAATGGAGTTCACAGCAACATGGTTCAAATTGATTATTGAAACGAATTTACTAGGACACCAGGGCCCAATCCGCCTTTCCTTCTCAAGTCAGAAATGACAACATAAAAGGAACAGGCCCTTAAGAGAAGCCTTACTTTTCTCTAAATCTAGATGGCACTGAAAAGCCACAGCTGCTTCTCCCTTCAGCCATCACTACCCACCCTGCTTCAGTTTTTCTCCTCAGGTTCCTATACACAATTTCTTTTCTGTTTCAACATCCTGAATGACTGAATTAATTCAATCAGTAATTCACTTTCCATTTAAAGAGCCACAACACACAACTCCCCAAATTACACTTATCAGTCTATTTTAAATCATAACTCGAAACTCAAATGTATATTTGTATGATTTTTAAAAGTTTTGCCCTCATTAATCATAAAATAAATATAAGCAAATTAGCCAACACACCAAAATGATTTCTGACGCTATAGTCATTGATATAATCTTACATCTCTTTGGTATTCTTGAAACTGTTTCCTTACCATCATTTTCCTCCAGTAAGTAATAAAAGGTCATTCTCTGATTCTTTATAATATTTAGCTCTTTGCACACTACTCAGGCATATAATTATATGATTTACAAAGATATTTGAGTACTTTTTATACCATAGATCTTTTTTTTCAAAACTGTCTTATTTTTATATAAACATTTTATTTCTTCATGCATATATAAACAGTATATATTAAAACATTTATTTCTTCTACTTCTATTAGGCATCAACCTTTTATTCTATAACACCAACAGTGTCTTATATTTTTTGACGGTCTCTCTTCCTTCTCAAAAAGCTTTAAAGCAAGTACTTTATATGATAAGTGTAGTAAGTTCTCAATAACTATTTGAGTTAATTAATTAGCAAAAAAGTCAGACCATTTATTGTCTTCCCTATTTATTTGTCCCCTAATCATAAGAATTATCATTATAAGGCAATGGTATAGAGATAAATTTTTTAAGCAAACACCAGAGCTTGAGTCCAAATCCAAGTCGTCTTGTCAACTTGGGAATCTTTACTCCAATTTCAGTGAGACTTCTTTGTCCTAATCCAGGAATTTTTAATTGTTTGAATAATTTTACCATGAAAACACTATTACTTATCCCTTATGATATGATAGTCATTGTACTAATTGCACATTGAGAAAATTGTAGATTGAGAAAATTCATTACAACAAAATTACTAGGAATTCAAGAACCTTTTCATTGAATTTGTGTTTTACTCATCAGAAAACAGTTGCACAAATTTGAAAACTAGTATTACATGCATGTGAGAGACACATTATTTATTCAGTCTACTGAAGATAGGTTTGCTTATTTATAACACTGAGTCATCTACTGGGATGGCGGGTGCTTCTTGGCAGCTCTCTGAGACTTGAAGTCTGGTTAAAGGATTTAAATTTCATCTATCAATATGGTTCCTCCTCCATTCTGTTTCATCATTTAGATTTCAATGCAAGGATTCAAAATAGATTCACATATAAATAGAAGGGTCCCTTTTAATATTTCTTTGACCTCACTCACCATGAGTTCAGATCCAATATGTTAAGAATCATTGTTCCATCCATTTCTGGGGCTCCGCTTCATGTTTATCACCTGAGTTAGCTTGTAAGTCAGGGTGTAAATCACTCACATTCCTTTATAATCACATCTTTTGGACCCCTAACACTTAGTATCCCATATTTTTCACCAGAGTCCACTCCAACTGGCTTTGGGCTCCTTTCAGATATTAAGAATATAATAAGAGGATGACAATTTTCTGACATGGAGGAGGTACCAAATATTTTGCTTTGACTTTCCAAAAGCGAAGATCTCTGTAGATTAGAATGGTTAAATATATATATATATATATATATATATATATATATATATATATATATATATATTTATAAAACACTAAAATGATAGCTCAACCTCAAAAGACCATTTGAAGGAGGTAAGATTCATTAAAAACTAGAAATTTTAATTGCTTTGGTTAAAATCAGTCCATTTAGCTTTATTTTCTAAAGTTAGTCAGTAAACGTTTCTTAAACAGCTACAAAGTACCATGTCCTGTGCTAAGTGCTCGAGATTTAAAGAAATGCAAAAGACCTTCCCTGCTCTCGAGGAGCTTATAATCTAATATGGGAAGACAACATAAAAATGTAGCATAGAAGTGGGGGTGTGGGGTAGGTCAGGCAGGAGTAAGAGAAAAAGAAATGATACTTAGCACAGAAACATGATGGAAAAATCCAAAGGAGAGAGAGAAAGCAGCGGGGTAGAATATGAAGAGATGAATGAACCTTTATTGACTATATATTCCACTGTCAGATAAAAGGACCGAATTAGACACTTTACACCACATCAACAAGATGGTGTCAATAAATGACTTAAATCTGGTACATTGTAGATTGATGAATTGTAATCAGAAGAAAGTAGATTTAAAAGCTCCTGCTTTGCAGTTTAGGCAAGTCTCTACCCCTCTCTGGGCTTTAGTTATTTCATCCTTCCCAGTCTCTCTGATTCAAGCGTCATCCACTATGAGACTGCCTGCTACCTATACACTTTGTATGTATCTTCTATAAACCAAGTATTTTACATTTTGTCTCTCCTTTTAGAATATGAGACCCTTGAAGGCAGGGGTTGTTTTTAATTTTCTTTGCATCTCCAGCAATGCCTAGCAAAGAGTTAAGTTTTTAATGAATGCTTTCTGATTGATTGTTGCACAATTGGGGTGGATTAAAAGGTCCATTCTAGCTCTCCATAAATTTATGATCCATTTGTACACCCACCTATATCTATCCATCAATTTCTTCATGTCATAAAGTGCATTAAATAAATATCATGTGCAATAAAGTGTCCTTGGCAATGGGAAGATCCGAAGACAAAGTAAAATCTTTAGCTTTAAAAGTGCTTGTGTTCTAGTATGGAGAGATAACATCCTCATGTGATAATAGCAACTAATAGTGCTTGATATGTGCCAGGCACCATTCTAAATGCTTTATAATATATTATCTCATTTGATCCTCACAATAACCTTGCAAGGTGGATGCTCTCTAGTATTATCCCTATTTTATATATGAGGAAACTGAGGCAAATTAAGGTTAAGTGATTTGTCCAGAGTCACATAGCTAATAAGCGCCTGGGGTCAAATTTAAACTCAGGTCTTCCTGAATCCAGCCTTGGCACTCTACCGAATACTGAGATGAACCTTGATCATATATATCTATAGACAACAGACAGATAAAGATAGATGACAGATACAGATAGATAAAGATAGGAATAAGATATATAGTTGCATGTATGTGTATATGTATATATGTTTGTATATATATATATATATGCTATAAATAAGAATGTGAAAAGTACATTAGAAATGAATAAAGTGCTATTAAATTAGACAAGAGAAAAATCTCTTCTAGCTGTTATATAAATACTGTGGGAGAAGAGAGTGGTAGTGTTCAGTGTTTTATTTTAATTTAAGCAGTGGACAAAACTCAGATAACCAATTAGTGTTTTAAGAATTATCCCTTTGCCCTTAAAATGTCCCTGCATGTCTCAGTTTCTTTATATGTCCTTTAGGAAAAAAATATACCTTTTCTCTCCCATATTCTACAAAGATAGCAACTCCTAGAATGAGTAACTGTAGAAAGAGCATCCTTATCTCAAAGGACTGTGGAAAGTTACCTAATTAATGGTTATGGTACTTTGATGAAATTAGAGCAGCAACCCTTGAGATGTTCTAGTTCATTTGCTCTCAGAATACACCCTTTATGATTGTTTTTAAGGCTAGATGAATAGTTTTATTAGGCTATTTGAGAGCGTAAGGGACCTCCAAACTCTCTGTTTTTCTATGAAATACCAAAGGAGATGAAGCAGAAACATGGAAGAGTGATTTGGCTAGGGCAACCTAATATTCAGAATCGTAGGGATTGAGCTCAGCCATAGCATAGTAGATTGCTAGGGTCTTCTCAGTAGCAATGGTAATGTCAATTTGATCCTCGATCCAGTTGAAAATAAGGTTGGGAAGGCCATGTAGTACCAAGGAAGATGACTGTTCTTGGTCCTATCTAATGGTTAAAACAGATATCAATGGAGTACTAGGTCTTGACTATTAGAGAGGTAAGGGGAATTAAGTCACCATCCAATCTTTAGTGAGTTCTGCTCTACCTCAGGTCTCCCTCCCATCCTATCTGTCCCAAAGGGCAGATTTGGAGTTGTGGAGAGTACAGTTAGGAAGATCTCTCTCTATATTGAAAAGATAGTGTATAAATATTTATAAAAAATGAGTAGTGATCACAAAGAGTGAATAGAACTTCAAGAAAAAACACAACAGGTCAAGTGAAAAATCACCTTTTCCATTTTGTTTTTTCGGTTAGGGTTACCAAACTTAGAGCCTTTCAAAGTTGTTGGGGATTTTTTGTCTATTTTGTTGCATGTTGTATGAATTATTCTAATTTTGCTCCTACATTCCATATCATTTCAAGCATGTCTTCCCAAGTTTCTCTAAAATTATCCATTTAATCATTTTTATGATAATATTTAAGACAATATTTCATTGTATTCATAATTTGGCCATTCTTTAATTGTAAGAAACCCCCTTGATTTCCAATTTTTCACTAATATGGAAAGAGATGCTTTGAATATTTATGTGCGCTTAAGTATTGTTCCTCTTTTATTTCTATGGGAATAGGTCTAGAGATAGTATAGTAGGGTCAAAGTCTATGTCCAGTTTAACAATGTTAGGAGCTAAGTTTTGAAATGCTTTCTATTATGGCTAGACCAGTGTGCCTGTTTTCCCATAACCACTTGAATATATGTTATTTTCTTCCTTTTAACCTTTGTGAGCCCCATGAATATGATATAGAACCTCAAAGTTGCTTTAATTTGTATGTCTCTCTGTGATTTCAAACATATTTGTCAACAGCTTGGATTTCTTCCTTTAAAAATTTCCTGTCTATATACTTTGACCAATTATCTTTTGAGTTAGGATTCCTAGTTTTATAAAATTTAGATAATTTCCTTATATATTTTAGATGAAAACCTTTATTAGAGAAACTTTTTTTGCTACAAATATTGTTTTTTTAATTGATTTTTTCTTCTAAATTAAAATACTTTAGATTTATTTATGCAAAAAACTTTTAATTTTATGTAATTAAAGTTATCCATTTTATCCTGTGTGATTCTATTGATTGCTTAGTCATGAATTCTTTTCATCTCTTTAAGTCTAAAAAAATTGTTGCTTATTTTCTTCTGTAACATATAAGTTGGACTTTTATGCCTATTAGGGATGGGAAATCTGCAGCCTCAAAGCCACATGTGGCCCTCTAGGTCCTCAAGTGTAGCCTTTTGACTGAATCCAAACTTAACAGAACAAATTCATTCGGTCCTTACCTTGATGTATAATATGAAGTTTTGGTTTAAATCTAATTTCTGCCAGACTGCTGTCCAGTTTTCCCAGAAGCTTTTGTCGAATAGTAAATATTCCCTGGAATATTTGGATTTATTGAACACACTATTCTACTGTTTGTTCCTATATGTTTTGAAACAACTCTGTTCAGGTATTCTTTTACTATTTCAATTTTTATTTGGTGAGTCTAAATTTTGTTATTACGTAATCTTTTATAAGATTTCTTGTGAATTTCTATGTTATTCGGTCATCATGTTAAGAGAAAATTTCCATTTACTGATTTGCTAAGACAAATAATTTTTTTCTCTATTTCTTCATAGGATTTATTTATGTTTCCTTTTGGTTTGCTTTATTTGTGTGGTGAACATATTCAAATTTTAGGATAATAAGGGGCAACTGGGGTTGTCAACTTGCAATTAATTCTTTTGCACTATATCCTAGTTATTTGTATTATTCTATTAGAAATATTCATCAGTGACTTAGACATGTTCATTCAACTTTTTATCATTCAAATTTATTAATTCACAAACTATATAAGTTTGTATTCATTGTTATAAGGTAATTGTTGGTTATAAACCCCTCTCTTTTGAATTTTGGAATATCATATTCCATAATCACTTCTCATTTTTAGTTGAAGCTGTCAGGTCTTTCATGATCCTAACTAATTCTTTAGTAGTAGACCCTATTTTCAGATGTTTGAAGTACATTTTCTTTGATGTGGGAGCTCTGGATTTTAACTGTAACATTGCTGAGGGATTTTACTTTGGGGGTTGCTTTCAAGAAGTAAGTAGATTAAGAAAGTAGATTTTGTCTTCATTTCACCCTCTAATCTTATCTAATAATGTAATACGTAGGTGCTCTTTTGTTTTTCCCTCAATAAACTTGAGATAAGGAAGTAGATCTAAGGAACAATCTTCTAATACCTTTATTATATTGTAAAGATTAAGTTATTTCCCTTGCCCTTTTTGATGATAGTCTAAGCTTTTTTTTTTTAAATCAAATTGTTGGATTTTTTTTCAGGGAGTCTAGGGATTCTTAAATTTTCTGTACTTGACTACTGATTTTCCAGGTCAATTGTTTATTTTTTTTCCCCCTGTCTCAATTTTTTTTTTTTTTTTGCTGTCTCATGGGGTCACCAGTTTCTATCTGAACTGTTCTATTCTTCAGGGAGTCTATACCATTGCTTACCATTTTTCTTCTAAGCTACTTTTCCTTGATCAGTCAACAAGTATTCATTAAAGAAGCCAAAATCCTAAATGATAGGAATACAAATGAAGGGAAAATTACAGCCCACTGCACTCAGAAAGCTCATGGGTCTAATGGGAGAGACATCATGCAAACAACTATCTACAAACATATATGTTTGCACAAAATGAGAGACAGGCAACAAGGAGAAGGCACTAGCATAATTCTTTCTTCTGGAGCATTTATTTATTTAAAAATCTTGCTTTATTTTTTTGTAGATGTTCATGTGGTTCCTGTAGAAAACGCATTTTTTTTCCTCCATTGAGTTTCAGTTTGCAGTTATAATGGAATTAATTTCTCCTTCTTTGGAAAAAATCTCTAGATTTGCAAGATTTTTACTATTAAAATAATTGTGTGATTATTATTTAAGTAATTAAAGGTAAGGAAAAATTACTATCTTCTTTGGTTTACTCATCTCTCCAATTTTAATTACTGAATTGGAGATTGGTACCCAAAATGCCTTTGTTCTTTACTGAATTTTGAATAAATAGCCCTTTTTGCTCTGTTTATCCGAGGATCATGTAGGTTTTCAGGATTATCTTTTCCTCCTGGGGTTGGGCCCATCCTAGGTTTTTTTTTTTTTTTTCTCCCTTTTTTAATTAATTTATTTATTTATTAAGCTTTTTACATTCATTTTCACAAATTTTTGGGTTCCAAATTTTCTCCCCTTTTCTCCCCTCCCCCCACCCCAATACCCCAAGCAATCTAATCTTCCCTATCTCCAATCTGTCCTCTCTTCTGTCATCCCTCCCTTCCCTTGTCTCCATCTTCTCTTTTCTCCTGTAGGTCCAGATGACTTTCTATTCCTCATTAACTGTATGTCTTCTTTCCTAGTTGCAACAACAATACTAAACAATTGTTCCTAAAACTTTGAGTTCCAAATTCTCCCCATCCCTCGCTCCCCACCCATTCCCTTTGGTACGGCAGGCAATTCATTATAGGCCATATCTGTGTTGCTTTGCAAATGACCTTCCTGATAGTCGTGTTGTGTAAGACTAACTGAATTGCCATCCCTCCTAACCTGCCCCTCATTGTTTCTCTTCTGTCTTTTGATCCTGTCCCTTCCCAAGTGTTGACTTTCAATTACTCCCTCCTCCCTTTGCCCTCCCTTCCATCATCCCCCTCCCAATATCTCCTTCTCCCCCGCTTTCTTATACTGTAAGATAGGTTTTCATACCAAAATGAGTGTGCATTTCACTCCTTCGTTTAGTCAAATGTGATGAGGGTAAACTTTTGTTTGTTTGTTTGTTTGTTTTTTCCTGAGCTCTCCTCTTTTTCCCTCCACTAAAAAAATCTCCTACTTGCCTCTTAAATGACATATAGTTACCCCCTTCCATTTCCCCCTCTTTCCTCTCACTACATTTCTCTCTCACCATTTACCTTAATTTCTTTTAAGGTATGGTCCCATCCTATTCAGTTCAATCTGTGCTCTCTGTCTCTGTATGTGAATGCATGTGTGTATGTGTGTGCATGCGTGTACATGTGTATGTGTGGTCCCACCAACTACCCAGATACTGAAAAGTTTTAAGAGTTAGAAATATTGTCTTTCCCTGTATGAATATAAACAGTTCATTTCTGGTAAGTCCCTTAATACTTCTCTTTACTGTTTACTTTTTCATGCTTCTTCTCATTCTTGTATTTGAAAGTCAAATTTTCTTTTCAGCTCTGGTCTTTTCATTAAGAATGATTGAAAGTCCTCTGTTTCATTGAAAGACCATATTTTCCCTTGAAGTATTATACTCAGTTTAGCTGGGTAGGTGATTCTTGGTTTCAGTCCTAGTTCCTTTGCCTTCTGGAATATCCTATTCCACGCCCTTCGATCCCTTAATGTAGAAGCTGCTAGATCTTGGGTTATCCTGATTGTATTTCCACAGTACTGGAATTGTTTCTTTCTAGCTGCTTGCAAGATTTTTTCCTTGAGCTGGGAGTTCTGGAATTTGGCCACAATGTTCCTAGGAGTTTCTCTTTTTGGATCTCTTTCAGGTGGTGATCGATGGATTCTTTCAATACTTATTTTGCCCTCTGGTCCTAGAATGTCAGGGCAGTTTTCCTTGATAATTTCATGCAAAACGATGTCTAGGCTCTTTTTTTTGATCATGGCTTTCAGGTAGTCCCATAATTTTTAAATTGTCTCTCCTTGATCTATTTTCCAGGTCAGTTGTTTTTCCCATGAGATATTTCACATTCTCTTCCATTTTTTCGTTCTTTTGGTTTTGTTTGGTGATTTCTTGGTTTCTCAGAAAGTCATTAGACTCCATCTGTTCCATTCTAATTTTGAGAGAACTATTAAATTCAGTGAGCTTTTGAGCCTCTTTTTCCATTTGGCTCATTCTGCTTTTGCATGCATTCTTCTCCTCATTGGCTTTTTGAACCTCTTTTGCCAATTGAGTGAGCCTATTTTTCAAGGTGTTAATTTCCTCAGCATTTTTTTGGGTCTCCTTTACCAAGATATTGACCTTTTTTTCATACTTTTCTTGCATCTTTGTCATTTCTCTTCCCAGTCTTTCCTCCACCTGTCCAACTTGCTTTTCAAAATCCTTTTTAAGCTCTTCCAAGGCCTGAGCCCACCCAACACCCCCCTGGGGTGTCTGGGGTACTGAGGCCCCGCCCTCCACATCTTTCCCTGATGGGAAAAATACGTTCTCGTCTTCCCCATCATTTCTGAAGGTCGGGATCATTTGCATTTGTTGGAAAAAACTCTCTAAAGTCTTATTTTTCTTCCCCTTTCTAGGCATTTTCCCAGCCAGTTACTTGACTTCTGAGATTCCTTTCCACCCCCGCCTGGGTCCGCCCAGCTAGTGCTTCGCCTCTGAGATTCAAATGCGCTTTCCCGCGGCAAGCTTTAGTTCAGGCGCAGGGGTGGGGGCAGGGCCGCCTCCTAAGCTCGGGCCCTCAGGGGCTTTCTGCAGAGACTTTCAGGAATGGAGCGGGTGGGGGCGGGGTGGGGGGCCCCGCCTGCTATGCTCAGCTCCCTTGGGGGTTTTATTCAGAGGCGTTCAGCAGTAGAGCAGGGTGGGGGCAGGGCCGTCTCCCCGGCTCGGCTCCCTCAGGTTGGAAAGACCTTCAGTATTGAAGATCCTACCTGCTGCTGGGGGATTCCTGAGTCCCGGGCAGCTGCCGCCTCAGCCACCGCCCACGCCTCTGCCTCCGCCGCTTCCTGCCCCCGTCTCTGCTGCCGCCGCTTCCTCCCGAGGGGGCCCGATTCACGGAGACGCTCCGCTCCCCTCCCCTATCGCAGCCTTCTTTCTTACTGACCTGTAGCTTCTGTGGGCGGAGGGACTTTCTCGGCTGCCAGAGCTTCCCCCGGAGCTTTCCTCTCTGAAGCCTGCTCGGGTCAGCTTCTCTGGGTCGTGGCCAGGGGTGGGGGTGGGGTCCGCTTTCCGGAGTGCGATGGACCCTGGGGACGGCTTTCCAGGGCTCAGTGGAACGGAAATCTCTTCCCCTATGTTTATGCACCCCCTGCAGAGATTCAGAATTTATGGGGATCTCCTTTTACCTCAATTCCATGGGTTGTGGGCTCAGAGCTCGTAAATGTGCGACCTTCTACTCCGCCACCTTGGCTCCGCCCCCATCCTAGATTTTTGAGGTTCATTGTCATGGATCTTAGAGACCTTCTATGTTGAGGCAGAACATCCTGCCTCTATTTGGGTAGTGGTTTTGACCAGTAGCTAACGATAAACCTGACAACAGCAAATGAACTAAATTGTATAAGTAGGCCCATCTTCATTTAATAGATAAGGAAATAGAATGAGAGAGACTAAGTAAATATCACTGCCTATATATTATTGTGAAGATTGCCTTGAAGATACTGCCTATTTATTGCTTTAGCCATGTGATCCTGAATGGGAAGCACAGAATCTCATAACTGGATGGGACTCAGATACCATCTTTCCTTATCCATCCCTAGAGTGGAATCCCTTCTAAAATTCCCCTGATAAGTGGTCATACAGCCTACATTTGAAAATTTGCAATGGCAGGAAGCTCACTAGTTCCCTAGGTGGTCAGCACATTGTAAGACTGGAAAGTTCTCGTTGCTAGTATTTTTTCCCCTTACACTAGCTAAAATCTGCCATTCAACTAGTAAGTGGCACAGCCTTGACTATGACCCAAGGCTCTTCATTCCGGAGCTAGCGAGCTTTTCCATGACAGCACACCATACTACTTCTCATAACCAACTGAGTGAGCTGGCAATGCTAGATGCACTACACCCAGCCAAAGTGTGTGTCATGCTTTGTGTGCTCCTTAATGCTATATCATGGCTCCTACCTAATGGAATGTGATATAAAAAGGCAGCAGCATATCCAGGAAATGTACTGGAAAGAGAAAATGCACTTTGGACTGAGAATCTTGATTATTGCATGCTAAAGCTAAATCCAAAGTTATCCCACATGACTGGAATATTCTAAACATATCCCAATTTGAATTCCAAAAGACAATGCTCCTGCCAAGTCCTTGCTTCATTCAGAATAACTTTTGGTCATAAAGTTGACTCATGAGGACTTCCTGGCCTTTGGTCCATAACTCCTACCCCGGGGCTTCTGTTGGTGGGGGCCTCAGAGAGCTGACTGTAACTAGACTTCAACTGTGCTTCACTCTAATCCCCAGCCATCTAACTGTTTCACAGCTACTGCCTTGATTTTCAAATCAAGTTTAATAAACATTTATCAAGCAGTTACTATGTATCATACACTAAGTGCTAGTGTTTACAAATACTAGCAAAAAAAAAAAAGGCAGAGCCTGCCTTCAACCAACTTACAATACAAAAAAGGGAGCTGAAAAGTGACACATTGAAGATGACTTGTCTGGGCCCTTCCCAAAAATGGAGATTTCAGAAGAAACTCACCAATACTAGCAGCAAGTGCAAGGAGGAAGATTGACTCCAGAGCATAGTTAATGGAGAGGTACAGACTCTCTGCACTCCATCCTTTCCACCTTCCATTTTTGAAACCATTTTCAAGTCAATACTGCCATTTCTACTGGAAAAGGTGGATTAGTCTACTCCTCTTTACATCTACTCATCAACTATGCAATGTTCCAAACTTAAACCTTCCAGGCAATCCATGTCATCCTTAAGGACAGGGATTTTATTTGCTTTCATATTGGTTTCCGCCCTGCTTAGTAAAGGGCTTTATACTTAGCAAAGAACTAAATGATTTTTCATCCATTCATTGGAAAAAAAAAAAGACTTTGCTGAAATTAAAAAAAAAAGTTTGCCACTGCACCATGGAAAGAGAAGGTAGAAAATTTCTTCCTCATTATGAGGAATCTTGAACACTAAGATTCCTTGGCAGGGATGTCAGGGCATTAAAGTTCATTCCAATTTTTAGTTATTAAATGGAGCTGTTTTAGTCTATTACTCTGTAGAAACATTGAGGATTTTTATATGCAGAGTTAATATTTATTACTTGTATCTTCTTCACCAGCCAACAGAGAATGAAATACTCTAAAAGTTACAAGGTTTGGGTAAAATGATTGTTTTAGCAAGTAGACACAAAACTCATTTGCCAACGAAAGGGTTTTATTTTTTTTAATAGGAAACATTGTAAATAAGAATCGTATGCCATTTCAAAATGTGACATAGATAGAACATATTTTAAAAGTATAAGTTTGATATATATAAATATATGTATATATACACACATATATTCATATGTGCGTATATACACATATAGATGTAGAAAGGAAAATACCTAAGATATATAAAGCATATATTGCCATAAAAAGGGAAAGTATCTAGTTAATAAATAAATAAAGGTATCCAGCTAATAAATCTATTGGAAAGTCTATGGCATGACTAAAGCTAACATTAATAAAAGAAAACATTTCAAAATATATAATTGATTGAAAAATATGCTGTTTTCCCCATTAAACTATAAGCTTGGAATCAAGATAGTAACAAAAAATATTGAGTTGAGTACTACAGCCATGATTAATCAAGCTCAAGGGGAAAAGCGATTATAAGAGACCCATTCTCTTGTTGACTTTACAATATTAAAGTATGTAACTTTGGGAAAGACAATCTTTCTTTCTCTGGACCTTGGTTTCCTTACCTGTAAACTGAGAAGGTTGGAGTAGATGACCTCAAAGATCCCTCCTAAGTTTACTCTGGATTTTGTGAATGACCCACATAACAAAAACAATACCTACTCCCTTGATGGCCAGGCTAGATTTTCCTTAATTGGGAATAAAACCATCCACAAGACCTATCAAGTTTAAGTGGAAAAAATCTATTATGAAAGTTTACCATAATGAAGTGTATGACCATTGGAAAGAATCTGGACTTTTCTTGGCTTTAGTTTACATGCAAACTGAGAAGGTTGAAACAAATGACCTCTATGATTCCTCTTAGGTCTATTCTGGTCCATGCCACAATAGCAATATCTATCCCATGTTGGCAAAGCTAGTTTTTCCTGATTTATTAATGAAGTCTCAAGATCTAATTGATCTGGGGAACTAAATACCATAGAATAGTCAGGTTCAGTTGAATGGTTTATAATCTTCCTTAATTTCTAGCTTTCATTCAATGATTCTTCAGTGGAATGTACAATAAGGATTGAATGGTATTTTTCTGAGATTAAGAGGAAGAAGTTGGTTCTGGTCAGCACATATGCATGGCAGAAGCAGCAAGGGTAGTTTCTGAAGTACTGCCCATGTTGGTAACACATAATTATCTCTTTTCTGATATTACTCCAAGTAACATGACCGGGTCATATAGTCATCAAAAAATATCCAACCCCCTTTTAGCTCCTTTCTGGGTACCTTTATATTTGGAACAAATTAAGCAAACAGGTAAACAAAACCAAAACCAAATAAACAAAAACCCTCCTGAGCTTGAGAGTTTCCATCCCTCCAGGTTCCTTTCTTCAATAAAGCAACAATTAAGTACCCATGTGCCAGGCACTGTGCTAAACACTGGAATAAAAAAGAGACAAAAGACAGTCTTTGCCCTCAAGGAGTTTACAATCTAACTTTTTTTTTCCAGTTGAATGAGGCTGTTGTGCAGATTCTATTACAGACAGTGGGAGAGCTGTGTGGAGTGGACCCTAATAGTGTCTTCCTTGACCTTAGCTATGGAACTGGTGCCACCAGCCTCTTATTGGTCTGATAGACATCACAGGTACTCCATGTGGATCTGGTAGAATAGACATTGGAGGACACCAAAAGGATTTCAGCCTCCATTGTGATTACCAACTTGGAATTCTAATAAGACGGTCTGAAGGAGATTTTGCCATAGTTATTAAAGTCATAGGAGGGTGATCAGCAGCTTACAGCTTTGGTGGAGCTGTGTCACTGAATATTGCAAACAGCATGACTCAGTACATTTGAAATTGCAAAGCTATCCTGATGATGGTTGTTATGTCTTGCAGGCCATATATATGTAAGGAGAGCATCATGGTTGTTAACCAGACTTTCATGGGACTCATAGGTCACTCAGAATATCTATAGTGAATGTTTTGTCCTAAGGAAAGCTGCCATAGTGGATATGTTTCTCAAATTCCTACAGTGTGAGGTGGTTCTAATCTTCATCTGATAGACCACTCCTCCATCCAAAAAAAAAGATTACATGATATCCATTTATGATGAAGAGTTAGAAGATGGCAGGCAAGATGACTTGCTACTTTTCTGACAATAAATAGTTAAGGTAAAGAGAGAGAGAGAGAAAGAGAGAGAGAGAGAGAGACAGACAGACAGACAAACAGACAGACAGAGAGACAGAGAGAGAGAGAAAAAAGAAGAGGAAATAGAAAAAGGAGAAGGAGAAAAGAAGAAGAAGAAGAAGAGGAAGAGGAAGTAGAAAAAGAGGAGGAGAAAAAGAAGAAGAAAAAGAAGAAGGAGAAGGAGAAGGATAAGTCTATTATTGATTTTTCTTTGAATTTAATGAAACCAGTGTAAAATACAGGGAATAAATGCATTGAGTGGGGTCAGTCTCAAAAAGTAGTTGAAGAAATTCTTGCTTTGCCAGCCTTCCACAGGTGGAGATCACCGGCTGTGTTAACAGTGGCAAAGATAACAGCATGGGATTAATAAATATTTATGGCCTTTTCATAGATTCTTGCTTTTGAAGAAGTCAACATGCCTTTAGAAAGGAGCAATGAAGGATATAGGCTCAATATATGGGAAACACTTCCTAATGATTGTTGACATTTAATATGTGAATGGTTTACATTTAAGATGTTCATCTTCAGGTGTAGGTCAGAGGACAATTTATGAACGATGCTGTAGACAGATTCCTGTACTAGATTAGGTGGCAACAGATGATAGCTGCTGATATCACTTCTAACATTAAGATTCTGGGTTTCCATGATATCAGTTAGATTCATTATGTACTAATATTGGAAATAGAAACACAGAAAGCTTAATTATGTTCACCAGAGTTACAGCGTAGAGGTAAAAACTATTTCCCAACCACCAGTATGCATATCATTTATTCCTTAGCTCCAGTAGTTCATCTTTCATATCCAAAGGATATAGGGATGACCTCCACAGAAAAATCCATTCAGTTAGTCATTCTTCCCATATTAATTAAAAACCTACTGTATACAATGCACAGGACTAATCACTAAAAGAAACAGAAAGTTTAAATGAAACTTGCAATTTTCTCCAGGATCTCTGAACTCAGGGAATAACAGGCTGATAAGCAAAAAAATATAAATAAAAACAAACACAGTTAACTATAATACTTGCTCAATACTTCCTATTGAGTGAATACATTTTTTTTTTATTCTTACCCTTCCCTAGGACTTTCTTATTCAGGGGAGTGAAGAAACAAATCTGCCTCATTAGAGATGTCATTTTCTTACTTTGAGTGAATAAAAACCTCACTCAGCAGGTTTTCGTCGCTAACCAAATTGCTAAATACAGAAATAAATTTGGGGAGCAGTCACTAAGGACTGAGAAACAGAACTATTTTTGTGTTAACAAATGACTGTGAAGCTTTTTGTAAGCAAACTGTCTCAGAAACAATGAGTTATGTTTTCTCGTCTTCCAAACAGCAGGTGTAAGGAGACCTGACAGACCAGTTGGACACCCAACATACTTGTGGCAAGTTTTCCACCACAGTGGTTCCCCGGCAATGTTCCCATGGAGAAGGAATTGCTATATGCCCGGAGCCCTCAACTGAAATTGAGCAGGTGTGCTGGAAGCCGGCTGTCTTCTCTACCTTAGATGGACACTGCATGTACTGCCAATTACCTAGACACAGCTACACCCAGTCCCTCACAGTCATGGCCCCCATTCCTGCCCTGCTTACCCCAGGCATTTGCAAGTTGGCACTAGGTCCAACTTGATGCGTCTTGTGTGGCACTGTTGAGGGACCTAATTATCTGGAATGGAGCCATTTGGCAATCACTTGGCTCCAACTGGCACCTGCAATCTGAGTCCTTGCCTTAAAGTGTCCATTAAGAAAGGAGAGTGACGATTTAATAGAGAAGAAGAAAGGATCTCTCTGCGAGGGTTCCAGTAACATAACCCTTAGGAGAAAAGGCAAAAGCGTTAGTAACATGGGGAATGTTGAGAGATGAAGGGACAGCAGTTATTGTAGACCATAAGATTAACTTCTATTTGAATTGTCGCTGCCTGTCATCATGGGGAAAGTGTGTGTTCTGTGTGTATCTCTGTGTTTCTTCAGGTGTTTTTTATTTTATTTTGATATTTCAGGCTCCTAAGAGATATTTCCAGAACTTCAAGCTAAGATTAAAGCCAGAATCAAATGAGATGGGCCTCACATTTGTGAGTGATTGGTGGGTGATAGGAAAATCTACCTATCTCTGGACCCAACCATTCCCCCAACCAAAATGCATGGGTACAAACATACACACACACACACATACACACATGCACACACCCATACAAACATGCAAACATACACAAAGAAAGACCTCTCAATGCAACACCATTTCTCTTGTCATCTCCAAGAGAATCATTAACAGATTAAATGAAGAGAGGTGTGGAAATTTTCTACAAAGCTTCTCTCTGGCAAGCTAATAAAATGGAAAGGGTCTTGGACTACATATCAAAAGATTTGGGCTTTGATCCCAGATCTGTCACTGACTAACTATGTGACTTTGGACTGGGATTGTCATATCTTTGAGCCTTGGGTTCTTCATCTGTAAAATCAAAAGGTTGATCTTGAAGAAAAGAAGACTGGAATCAGTCAGAACTCTGGGGTCAGAGGACAGGGGTTCAAAACCCAGCTGTGTTACTTATTACCTGTGCAACCTTGAGTAAGTCAGGATCACTGAGATTAGGTGGAAATGAGAAGGTTGGACTTGATCCCTTCTGAAGTCCCTTTGGGGTCTAGACCTGTGGTGCTATGATCTTGTATTTATAATCCTTTCCAACTTCCAAGTTTGGTCAATGGGAAAAGTCTCCTTACCATGGAGTAGCCCTTTCAGTGTCTCCCATCCAAACTTCAGCATGAATTTCCTTGTGGGAGGGCACTCAAGATATTGAAGAGACTGGAGACTTTGATATAGGAACTGGTAGAGGGCAGGGGTGACCAGGAAAAAAGAGTAATTAAGTGCTGATGACAGACACAAGAAATGACAGTTGCCATTTTAAATATCTGAAGGGCTGTCAGGGAGAAGAGGTAGCGGAATTACTGTTATTCTGCCTGACTCCAGAGGACAGTATATGCATTATGTTAGGATAAAAATAAGTGTCTACTATATGGTATGGACTAGAATAGACTATAGTCTACTGCTGTGCGAAATAGTGAGGATACAAATAAGAAAAAAAAAGACAGGCCCTGCCTTCAAGGAGTTTACAATCTGATGGGATAAAACAATACACAAAAGGAAGCTGAAAGGGGTTGTTGTAAAAATGCCTTATGAGGAGGAACAATAAAGATGATGATAGATTTGAAACCAAGTAGAGAAGCTGATGACAAATGAAGAGATGGTTGACAATTTGAGCCCCCATAGAGGGAGGTTGCGGGAGAATTTTGTTGCTCTACCCCTCCAATCAGAGATGCAGAAGCAACCGAGAAAAGTAATTCAGGAGAGCTAGGGCTACTAGGTGAAAGGGGCTAATTCCTTATCAGAGAGCATATAATAACAATTATAGTCTCCAAGGGGAATAGACTGCTTTGAAAGCGGTTCTCCATCTCTAGAAGTCTTCAAAAGCACAATGGATAACATTTGTCCTACAGGAAAGCCTTTCCTGATCCCTCCCCCGCCTTTAGGTAGCCATACTTCCTAAACTTAATGTGTACTTGGATATTCATTTATACACTGCATTGGCCAGTAGAATATCTGCTCCTTGAAATTGGAGATATTCTCACCTTTATCTCTGTATCTCTAGTGGAGTACAGTCTTACACACCTAGGATTTTAAATTTAGATGTTGGGCTGGATACATTTTGATTTTGGAAGTGAACAGGCCTATCCTTCAGGAAATGGAGGGGGTGGGGATAGTAGAGTTTGGGATGCAGATAGAATGAGAGCAAATCCAAAAGGCTCTTGTGTCTTCCATATCCAGGAATTAGTATCACCTATCCATGGACTCTGGCTAAGTAAGCATTCTTTTCTCCCCAGTCTGATTCAGATTACTATGACATAATAATGGAGTTAATCCCTTCCTTGAGAACACCATTTATGTGACACTTTTAAAAAGCAGGTGATTTAGTAGAGTTCTAGACTAGGAATTGCTTAGACCTGAGTTCAAATCCTGCCTCAGACACTTTGTAGCTGTGGGACCCTAGGCAAGTCACTTAACCTATCCTCAGTCTACTCATCTGCAAAAAAGGATAGGAGTAACACCTACCTCATGGGGCTGTTGTGAGGATTAAACAGAAGAAAACTCAAGTTCTTTGCAAACCTTAAATTGCTATATAAACATTGCATGTTGTTATTATTGTTGTTTTCACCATGGTTTAGATCATGATAAAATAAGTTACAAGTGGCTACAAATCCGACAACTACCTATAACAACAGAAAACATCTGGTTACCTCTTCTAGCATCAGCCACATCTGGAGTGCCAAATATTCTAGGGAGATGCTCCTGAAACATTCTGGTCTCATAAAGTTGGAGTCAGACCACTGGTGGGCAATCTCCTTCTGCAGAAAGTCGAAGTCTCTCTTTGCAACTTCTGTATTTTAACTCTCTAGAGGGCTTTTCCACTTACAACCCCTTTTCACTCTTTGGTTGTTTCTGGAATGCAACATGGGGAAAGGGCTGCCAGAAACACCTGGGACTGATTATGCAATTGATTTTTAATTAACTTTTGGTCACTGTGCATTCAGAAACCATTTGCTGTTGCCAGATTTGGGGGGAAGGGGTCACAACCCACAGTTTACGAAGTGCTACCTAGAGCACTCATGGAACATTTATTTGTGATCTGTCACAGAAGGATGTAAAGAAGCTGGCTGAGCCTATAAAACCTAGCATTTGTTTATATCAGGAGACTGTGGCCAGGAGGCAAGTTGGAGGAAGAAAGCTTACTTTGGAGATGGAATAAGTGCATTCAGTTCCTGGGCACCATTTGCTACTTTGAGCAGGTCATTATACCACCATTCCCTCTCAGTTCCTCACTAGTAGAATGGGAAGGATTGACTAGAAGGTCTTTGAGGTTCCTTCCAGGCTATTCCTATGACCCTTCTGAATGAGAGGGAACCTCCTCCCATCCCAACTACTACTCACTTCTACTGTTCCTTGCCCTCTCTCCCTCCTGTTGTCCCATTCTCACCTCTTAGATTAGGTAGATTGTTTAAGGGAAGAAGTGGTTGGTAAAGTGTGCTATTTTTTAAGCTAAAAATAAAGACAAGAAGTCACACTTTTAAATATTTCTCCAGGTTACTCATAAGGTTTCTTGCATGCTCAGTAATTTTGTTTACTTTGACTTCAGCAGAAATGAATAAACTAGAAGAGAACTGGGAACTCATAGTTCTAAAAACAAATGATAAAAATTGTTTGTTTTTTTTACATGGAACTGGGGGAAAATAAAATACTAAATAATTTTTTTTTAAAAAGGAAGAAAAAAGAAATGAATAACCTTTGATCAGTTTTTTAAAAGATGGATTGTCACTGATGGGCCTTGGATCAATAAAAGAAGGCCAAAGGAGATGGGGAACTTGGAATGGATATTTAATTGGGTGATGTCAATAGAAAGAAAGAGGAGCAAAGACAAATGGCACCCACAGGTTTGCTTAAAAGCACTTCTGTTTCACACAGAGTATATTTTCTGATTCCTGGGCCATCTCCAATCTTCCTGATGAATATCTGGTCACTGGACCCAAATGGCTCAGGAGGAGAAAGTGAGGCTTGGTGACCTTGCACAGCCCTCCCTTATTCAAAACAAAGTCAAGTGCAAGGCATGTCATCATTTCCCTGATGTCATGGTCCTCTTCGAAAAAGAAGGAAAAACACATCCTATGAGTAGACAAAGCTGCCTGAATGGAGACACAGCTAGGTGGGTAACTCAGCTCTCCCTTTCCCTCTCCCTTTCCCTCTCCTCTCCTTCTCCTCTCTGAAGGGAGGTAAATTTCCAATTAACTTGGGGTTTGCTGCCTAGATTCCTTCCTTCCTTCCTTCCTTCCTTCCTTCCTTCCTTCCTTCCTTCCTTCCTTCCTTCCTTCCTTCCTTCCTTCCTTCCTTCCTTCCTTCCTTCCTTCCTTCCCCCCAGTTCAGTCTGAAGCTCATACATTCCATGACAAAGGGTTCCTGGCCAAGCTGCACTTAAAGACTGTAATTTTGGGCCCTCCTGGCTTTGAGTGAATGTCAATGGTAACAGTTTCCCTTTGGAACAGCAACCCTGAGGATCTTCCCCTCTCAGCTTGATTCTGTTTTGTTTTGCTTTGCTTTATTTTCTTTTTAATTAACCAGGCCAACCCCTTAATTCACTTCTTAAAGAGTTGAAGCCTATTCCCTAAATGGGCATTACCTCATTTAAACAAGTACTTGAAAAGGCCTTAGCCTAAAAGGGCAAGGGTCTCCCACTGAATCCTGGGCCATTTCAAGTCATCCTGATGAATATTTGGTCACTGTATCTAAATGGCTCAGCAGGAGAAAGTGAGGGTGGTGACCTTGCACAGCCCTCCCTTATTCAAAACAAAGTCAAGTGCAAGTCATGTCATCATTTCCCAGATGTCACGGTCCTCTTCGAAAACGAAGGACAAACATACAATATTTTCTGGTTGGATCATTTAATGTTTAACAATAATGCAGAATGTATTTTGTATAATATATTCTAAGATCTTAGCCATCAGAATGTATGACACACCAGTTGTTCTGAAATAGCTTTAGGATGTAGCATCCTAAGCTGGCCAGATTGTTGGGGTGGGGGTGGGGTGGGATGAGGATGAGAATAACCCAGATTTCTGAGTTTGTTATGGTTTTCAAAGTGCTTTCCTTAAAATAACCTCCTGACGTAGGCAACACAATATTGTTGCTGATGATATAAGTATCATGCAGATCTATGATTGCACCGGCATAGGGAACTCCTAGTGTAGAAAGAAACCCTTGCACCATGTTGAGCGGCAATGTATCTGTAACTTCTGGTCTTAGAGAGTTGCTTGGGGCTCTGAAAAATTACATAACTTCCTCAGGATAATGCAGCTGGTAGAATCTGGAATCTAGATCCTCCTCACCTTGCAGCTAACCCTCTTCCACCACAACACACTGCTTCTTGGAAGTACCATTACCTCCATTTTGTAGATGACTGAGCTGAGGTTTAAAGGATGAAATGACTTGTCCACAAGGACAGGGATTTAACCCTATCTTTTTAGATTCCAAATTTAAGGCTACTGTAACATAGATACTTGTTTTCCCTGTACTGCTTACTTTCATTTCCCATCTCTCTCCCTCTTCCCACCTTCCCACACATACCCAGAATGTCTGGGTGTTACCATTTCCATTATAGCTCAGGAAGTTTGACAGCTATCTTGAGTGAGTGAATTCTGAGTGAGAAGCTGAGATAATCTTTTATTTGAACAACTGCACTCTGTGCTTTCATCATTAACTTCCTTTGTGCTTACAAGTTATTGGGAAGGGAATGGACAGGATAACACATTTCTCAGTAAGCTCCTTAGAGGTCATCTTGAGAAGTTAGTATGGCCCAGGAGAAAGAACACATATGGGACTTAGATTCATAAAACTTGGGCTAAAGGTCTGGGACTTCTATCTTCAAAAAAATCCCCATTATACAGTTGAATAAACTGAGACTCAGAATGGCTGGGTGACTAAAGGATCATAAAATTTACAATCAGAAAGAGCCTTAGACATCACCTAGTTTGACCTCCCTCACTTTACAGATGAAAATCTTAGGGCCAGAAAGAATAACATTCATGCAACTTGTAAAAAGCAGAGGGAGAGTGTTCTCAGACTATTTTGTTTATTCAATAAACATTTAGTAATTGCTTAATTCATGTAAGGGACTATTAATTTAGTATTCTTTCCATTGTATAGGTTGCTTTGACTTGTCAAAGAACATAGGCAGTAACACCTACACTCTCTACCTATGGCTATGGGGAGAGCCAAATGATAATACATTTTACATGCTTTGAAATAACAATAAGGTGTATATATATATATGTATATATATATGTAGGTATGTATAAAATATGCATGTTCACATATGTATATATGTACAAGTAGTAGGTGCATCTTATAAAAAGTATGTGTGCTTGCATGCATATATATTACATATATACATGTATATATAAACATGTGAATATGCACGTATAAATGCATGTATGCATATAGATATGAACATATATGTGTGTACACATACATATATATGTGATATATACATATATGTGTATGTATATATATATATAATTTGCTTTTTTCTTTATTATGCCTGATAAGGTTACTTTCAACTGAAATAGCTATGATAAACCCAAGAGAAAAAATAGAATATACCAGCATGGTATATTTTGGCATCATTCTAATATGAAAATGCCATGACAAATTAAACAACTTCTGTTTCTCTCCTCCTGTGGGGGGGGGGCACAAGGAGAGGGGAGAAAGGAATCTTAAACATCACATTAAGCTGCAAGGATATTAATTATACTGAGTTCCATATTAAATGCTCTTGCATCTAAGGAGCTCATTTACTTGACAATGTTATTATTATTTGTTATTTACAAGGCACCGCTGATGTAAACACTGTTTTATAAACACACACATAAAGTTTATTGCTCTTATATGAGTGTACCCTATAATTATGCATTTACCTTCTAATAAGCGATGTGAGGAGCACAACTCATTCAAGCAAAAGCATTAGCATATCTCTCTCTGAGTTCCTAAAAATCTCTGGGTGGTGATGGAAGAGCATTTTTTTCCTGTTAACAGAAAAGAAATCTGAGTAAATAAGAGTCTAAGAAAAATCTATTTCTGGCTTTTAATATATATCCATACACACATACCCCCACACACGCACGCACGCGCACACACACACACACATACCCACATATATATTAACAAAAGAGGCAAATCTTTCTGAGAAAGGGTTTTGAATTTTTGCATTAAAGGGGATTTTTTTTAACGGGGTGGGGTGATGCATCTTAGTTTTCAGTTTGCTCTTTCCCAGGACAGATCCCTCACTGTAAATTCTGCAGAAGGTGCAATGTGTGGGTGTGGAGGCAAACCACACAGAAAGCTCTGTTTGCCATGGTTTGGTCTCAGCAAATACCACATGCCAAGTTTCTTCAGAATGGTTATTTTTTTTTAAAGACCCAATGAGAAAACACAAAAATAAATGATTGAACCTTCGATATCTGCTACCTTCTAAAAGAAAACTCCTCTTTCAGAGGTATTGAGGGGAAAGAATTCCACTCTAGCAGCCCACTGGGAGCACTGGGCATTTGTTGAGGGTAGGGGTGGGTAGGGTAAAATGTGACATCCATTTGTTACCTTTCAGTCAGGTTTGCCATGATGAATATCCACTTATCTGTTCCATGTTCCATGTTGACTTGAAATACTTCCTAGCTGATATGCTGGTGGAGAATCTCTAAGGAGAAACAGTCTGATCACTGAACTGTGACTGAACACAACAGAGACTTCAGAACTTCATTGTTGATTTCTTCCAGAGGTTTGGATTGTTGAATGGCTAGAGTCTTGTTTCTTTTAATGTCACATAGACGCTATACCAGTGCCATGGCTAGAAACTGAATCGCTTCCATTTGATTTGTCTTGGGAAGATTCTGAGGATCACCTGGTAAGAAAAGATACCAAACACTGAGATCTTTTCTCAAACTAAACCGCCAAGCATTCAAACTACTGCAGAGAGCACAGCTCTCATGGGCTGGCCACGTTGTTCAAATACCATACATGTTTGGCAAAATAAGACTATTTTATGGAGAACTCATGCAGGGCAAGTGTTCCTATGGTAGTCAGAAAAAGGGATGCAAGGACTCCCAGAGAATCTCTTAAGAATTCTGGAATTGATTGCTTGATATACTAGACTGCCCAGTATGGTATACCCTCATCAGAGAAGGTGCTGTGCTCTATGAACAAAGCAGAATTGAAGTAGGTCAAAAGAAACATGAGATCAGCAAATGTAGAGATCCCTCACAGATGTTCATTTGTATCCGATCTGTGGTAGAACGTTCCAAGCTAGCATTGATCTGATCAGCCACGGTCAGACACGCGGCACCTTGACTCTAACGTAGCGATGTCCTTTTGTTCCTCTTTGAGCATGAAGGATAACAGCCAACCAAGCAACTAACCAGCGTCTAACTAGGCAAGCAAGCACAAAAAGCAAATAATTTATTCCAAGCTCAACATCTAGACCTTAGTTATGATTCTTAACTGGGTGATCCCAGACAAGTCATTTCCCCAGAAGCAATGTGAAACAGGAGTCAGAAGAGCTGAGTTCAGTTTTGCCCTGTATCACTAACTACTTGGGACAGCTAGGTGGCACAGTGGACAGAGTGTCTGGTCTGGAGTCTGGAAGACTTGAGTTCAAATCCAGCCTCGGACACTTACTGTGTGTCCCTGGGCAAGTCACTTAACCCTCTTTACCTCAGTTTCCTTATCTGTAAAATGAGCTGGAGAATATATGGCAATCCACTCCAGCATCCTTGCCAAGAAAACTGCAACTATGATCATGAAGAGTGGGACATTGCCTGAAAAACAACTAAAACAACTTGTGTCACTTAGAGTAGGTCACTTAACTTCTTGGTCATCTGTTTTCTTATCTGTAAAATAATGAGGTTGCACTTAGGTGGCCTCTGTGGTCCTCTCTGTAATAACATCCTTCGATCTGTTGCTCAGTGCTTCTGAGATGCAGGCTACCATGGCGAAAACTCCCTTCCCAGGACATCTAAGAGAGATGCACAAAACAAAAAACAAAACAAAACAAAACTTATTTGAAACTGCCTTGGGTTTTCTTTTTTCTTTTTCTTTTCTTTTTCCTTTCTTCCATCCTTCCCCTTCTTTCCCTTCTTTCTTTCCTTCTTTCTTTCTTCCTTTCTTTCTTCCCTTTCTCTCCCTCCCTTCCTCTCTCTCTCTCTCTCCCTCCCTTCCTCTCTCTCTCTCTCTCTCTCTCTCTCTCTCTCTCTCTCTCTCTCTCTCTCTCTCTCTCTCTCTCTCTCTCTCTCTCTCCTCTCTCTCTCTCTCTCTCTCTCCCCCCCCCATCAAAATGAGATTGCAGTTGGAACAATTACCTCCAGATCTCGTGAAGAAAGCTCACACAAAACAAAGAACATTGGAATGGGATTCAGCGTCTCCCTCCCATGTCTTTGAATCATGCATCCCTTTGTATTCATTGACCCACTCATAATTGACCCTCTGCATAATTAATAAACAAACTTTCTCATTAGATTTACATCCTTCTGAACATTTTGTTGCTGTTCAGTTGTTTCACTCATGTCTGATTCTTTGTGACTCCGCGTTGGGATTTTCTTGATAAAGACACTAGAGTAGCTTGCCGTTTCCTTCTCCAGCTCATTTAACAGATGAAGAGCTAAGGCCACCAGCGTTAAGTGACTTGCCTAGGGTCAGACAGCTAGTAGATGTTTGAGGTCAAATTTGACCTCAGGAATAGTAGTCTTCCTGCCTCCAGACCAAGCACTCTATCCACTTCAACATCTAACTGCCCATTCTGAAAGCCTACTTTGAATATAATTGGCATTTCATATCTGTCATCTTCCCTTCCCTACTCCCAAAATAAAGCTATTAGCTACTTGTTCTATTTCCCACCACATACTATTTGTACTCTATTTGGTACATAGTGATTACAAAATGCCTGATGAACTGAATGAACTGGAATTGAAGCTGCCTCTTTACCAGAAGTTATCTTCTGAAGATCAAGTTCTAAGACTTCTTCATAATTGCCTTCTGATGTGAGGCACTAATGGCATGGAAGCTGAATAATTTACGTGGTCAAAGGAAGGTGCTAGAGTAACTGCTGAGACGAAAGGGGTGGCACATATACAAAAATGTTTATAGCAGCTCTTTCTGGGGTGGCAAAAGATGGGAAGAGAGTCTATTGTAAGAATGGATGTGTATACAAATAATTATGAAATAGTGGAGAGTGAGGTAAGCACAGTGGAGAAGGGAGAGCCAAGCAAAGGTAGAAGCAACAGAGGAAAGACAAATCATTTTCTCTGGTGGGGAAATGGATTCAGGAAAATCTTCATGAAAGAACTGAGATCTGAGTAGGGCCTTGGAAAAAAAGGGTTATCAATAGATGCAGATAGGAAGAGAGTCTATTGTAAGAATGGATAAGTGCACCGTGAAAAAGGAAGAATGATGAGGGGGAGGTAGATAGTAGATGAAAAGTAGTGCAGTCTGGACGAAATGGAAAATACCTGAACGAGAATGTGAAAAATCTAGGCACTTGATTGAAGCCAAATTTTGAAGGGACTTGAATGTTTTTTGGAAGCAATGGGGAACTGCTGAAAAATTTTGAGCAAAGGCCTCATAGGATCATAGCAGCATACTGGGAAAATTAGCCAAGGTGCTATGAAGGATGAATTGAATTCAGGGAAAATTCAGTAGGGAGGCAAGCATTTATTAAGTGTCTATTATGTGCCAGGTACTTTGCTGGGTACTTTACAGTTGCGATATCCTTTGATCCTCAACACAATCCCAGCAAAGTGCTATTATTATCCCCACTTTACAGATGAAGAACCTTAGGCAAACAGCTTCAGGCACACAGTTAGAAACCATGTGAGGCTGGATTTTTAAGTCAGATCTTCCTGGTTCCAAGCCTGGCGCTCTATGCACCACACTGCCTCATACACCTAGCTGCCCCGTACTATCTCACTCAACCCTCATATCAACTCTAGGAGGTAGGTGCTATTACAATCCCTATTTTAGAGATGAAGAAACTGAGGCAGAGAGAGGTTAAATGACTTGCCCAGTCATTCAATAAATAAGTCTTCCTGATTGCAAGCCCAGGGCCCTCTCCATTACATCTCATAATCAAGCAAGAGAGGAGGGAAAAAAAGCTATTCATTGGTTATGATAATAGTTTTAGGTAAGAAGAAATGCAAGATTGAGTTATAGTAGGAGTGAAGTCAAGGAATCGGATGTGAAGGATGTTGCACAGGTGGGCAAATAATTAGATGTGGGAGGTGAAAGAGAAAGATGAGTCAAACATGACCCCCGGGCTATGACTCTTCAAAGTTGGAAAGATTGTGATACCATGCACAGACATAGAGAAGTTACAAAGAGGGATCACATTTAGAGTAAAGGTGAGGAACCCTACTTTGGACACAGTCACAGGCTGTTGAGTGGCAATCTTAGAACCCCTCAGAAGTATCCTTGTTAAACCTCATTGCTTTACATTTGAGGAAACTGCTACCCAGAGAGATTAACTTGGTCATACAGGGAGTGATACAGAGAGTGACAGAGGCAGAATTCAAACCCAGATCCACTGTCTTCACATTCATCACAATTTCTTCAGCACTACTGTGTCTCTCATATTGATTTTGAAATGCTAGCAGGGTTTCTTTCCAGAAGGCATGTGGAAAAACAGAATTAGAATTCTAGGAAGCGTTTAGAAGTAGAAGTAGAGATTTGGGAGTCATCTACATCATGCCAATTGAAATTACAGGAGAATTTGGAATCAGCAAAAGTGATAATATAGAAAGGGAAAAGAGATCTTGGTCCCTGGCAATTGTCTCTATTTTTTTCATTCTTCATATTTTGTTTAATTATTTCTTGATCTCTTATAACTTAATCAGGTCCAACTCTAATTTTCAAGGTGTCATTTTCTTCCTTAAGTTTCTGGATCTCCTTTTCTAATTAGTTGAATTTCTTTTCATAATTGTCTTGCTTCTCTTGGATTGTTTTTATTCTTATTATGTTTTAGGCTTTCCTCCATCTCTTTCATTTGATTTTTTTTTCTTTTAAGTTCCTCTATGAATTCTTTTTGGGCAGGTAACCATTTGTTGTTCCTCCTTGGGGTAGAAGAGGGTTTCTTTGCTTCAGTATCCTCCTCTGAAGATGAACCCTGGTCTTCTCTATTCCCATAATAATTTTCTATGGTTGGATTCTTTCTCTTTGCCTGCGCATATTTTTGTAGTAATAGCCCAATTTTTGTAATCACTTCTAGCCCTGGGGTAACCCAGATCCCAGTTGGCCCCTGTAGCTTTGAACCAAAGTCAAACCTCCAGCCTCCTCTGAGTGCTCACCACCAGGTGCTTTCGGCCCCACTGCTTCCTCACTCACCAGGCATGTGCTGATTCCTTCTTGCCCCACCAATCTTCACAGCACAGCTGGGTCTGGCATTCACAGTCAGTCAGCAGAGGTTCCCTAGATTTTCCCTGCCTCAAAAACCCAACTCCTCTCACTATTCTGAGGTAAAAGTTCCTATGGCTGGTGGAGGCAATATTCCAACCCAGCTGTCCTCTAGGCTTGCCTCTTGTTGTTAAAGTGGACCCTGACCTGGAGGTGTTTACTCTTTAGGGGGACCAAACCTAGTCCTGAGATTTTTCTCCAATTGTACCAGGAAGACCCCTGTTGTGACCCCCATTTTTATTTATTTTTATCTGCACTTTGTTTGCTCCAGGGTGATATTTTATCTCTTTTGTGGATGAACATGTTGAGAGCTTGGAATTTTCTCACCTACTCAGCCATCTACCCAGAATCCTTTCCCTGGCAATGGCCAATGCCAGACAGGAGAAGCTCTACATCAGCAGAGTCCTATAAAATGAGAAAAAAAACTAGCGTGGGAAAAAGTAGTGGGCCAGGAGTCAGGGTGCTAGACTAGTCCCTCCTCCTTTACTAGTAACTTAAATATGGCCAAATTCTTCAAGTTTCAGTTTCTTTGCTTAAAAAATGTGGACCTATTACATTCTGTTATGTGCCTCAAAGTACTGTTGTGAAGAAAGTGCTTTGTAAATCATAGAATTCTGCAAACATAAGTGATTATTTTTATTATTTTCACTAATACCATCTCATTCTGCTTCCTCACCATGGAATAGAGGAGACCTTGGATTCTTGAATTTTATTCCACTAAAACCTATCCAAGTAGAACAGGAACTATAAGATCATGTAGGTGCAGAGATGGAAGAGACCTCAGGGGCCACGTAGTTTGACATCTTCATTTTACAGATATGGAAAGATACGTTCAAAGTTACAGAGACACAGATACTAAGTGCAGAGCCTGGAGCTAAAATCAGAGCTGTTGTTGTTATTTAATCCTGTCTAACTCTTCATGATTCCATTTGGGATTTTCTTGGCAAAGATACTGAGGTGGTTTGCCATTCTCTTCTCCAGATCATTTTACAGGTGAAGAAACCAAGGCAAGCAGAGTTAAGTGACTTGCTAAGGATTGCACAGCTAGTAAGTGTTTGAGGCCAGATTTGAACTCAGGAAGATAAGTCTTCCGACTCCAGGTCCAGCACTCTCTCCACTTTACCACCTATCTGCCATCAGGACCCATGGGTACAAATACAGTGCTCTTTCCATTGTACTGTACTGCCTATCTTGCATTATGCAAATTTCTATTTATCCCAGACCCTGGACAAAGTAGGTACCTAATATGTTGGTAGACAACACTGTGTGTTTTTTTTTCCTTCTTCTATTACAAAAAAGGGCAAAATCTAGTCCCAGATTTCTGTTTTGCTTCATCAATGAGGATTTTTGGCTGGCTCTGTCTTTTGTCGAGGGAAGGCTGGTGTGTGACCTCTGTGTTATTCAGGATCTATGGAACCCATGGCACTGAGTTAGTTGGGAAACTTTACTTCCAGGTGCATGCCCTATTGGATGCATGCCCTCAGGCCAAGACATTGGCAGGCTCTAACTGTTGGTTGTCGGTTGCAGAGGCTTTGGGAGAGAAGGATTGCCTGGAGGACTCTGTGGGAAGTCTTCTCCCTGGCACTTAAGTGGCTTATTGCATCACCCTCCAAGGCTTAGAAGAGAAGGTTGAAGCTGACAGTAGTAATAGAAAACAAGGTTGTATCTGCGTTCAAATCCCAGCTCTAGTACTTAGGCTGATATAAATTCTGTTTCTTTAATAGAATCCGAGAATTTAGAAAGGGAAGAGATCATCTAATCTAATCTCTTTCCTTTCACAGATGAGAAAATTGTGTCTCAGCAAGGGGTGGTGACTAATCCAAGGTCACAGGGCTATAAAGTAAGTCAGGTTTTAACTCCTCCACCTCTACTCTTCTGTTTCAGGGATCCAGAGGCCAGTACATAAATCATCATTTGACCCAGTGACAGTCTATGTTATTCACCAAGGTAGCTGTCTTTCTGGATGGTTTAAACATGAGATACCAAATGACTGCATCAGAGAAACTCTGAGCAAAGAAATTCCTTCAGATTTCCCTGATAAGATCACTTTGCCTGTCACAAGTTCTGAATGGTTTTTCATTCCCATAAGTCACAGTTATGGTGTAATAAAATGTCTGAGTCAACTTTCCTGCCTTACTTAGCAAGTGCAGCCTAGTGGGCATAATTGAATTTTGGTTTAATGATTCGGGATCTTATGGGGCCTCAGGGTCATTTGGCACATCAATTTTCATTGTCCAGAACTGTGAATCAAGACCCAGATGGGGAAAGTGATCAAACTGAGTCTCTACTGACTCTAAACCATGCCATAATATCTCCCTGGATTAGAATTCAGTTACCAGGCTTTTTCCAGCAATCTGAACATATGCAAACACAAAGAGGGAAGTACAAAGTCTGAGCATAGAAAACAGAGGTCACAAAGTCCTTGATCTGCCGTTCATGCGTTGTACTGCAAGGAGAGGCCCTCAGGTCCTCACTTCTGTACCTAACTCTTGAGTTAGGTGAAGTTCTAATGAGATAGGCAGGCTTCTCAGGTTTCCAAGTCCATAGGATATTCTAAGTACACATTAGGAGGTGGTGGGTGTTGCCAAAGGCCAGCTCACTGACACCTGCACAGCTAAATGGCAGTCTGACAGCTTGAGAAGATACAGAAAAACCATGAAGAGTCTACATAAGAACTCACAATTCACAGTGGTCTAAGATCATCCAGAATAGGGGCAAATATTTCAACATTATCCAATAAATCTTGAGAGAATTTCTGTATTCCAGGTTAGTCTAAGGATTGTTGTTGGCAACTATAATAACAGTACTAATAATCACTCACATTTCTATAGCATTTTAAGTTTCAAAGAACATTCTTAATGGAGAATGTAGGAAGAAAGAAAATAAAAATAAAATAAAAAATAGGTGTTTGCTATGTGCTGAGCACAATGCTATGAACTTTAAAGATATCTCCTTTGATTCTCACTACCATGTAGGGAGGGAGGAGCTATTATTATTCCAATTTTATAGTTGAAGAGACTGAGGAAGACAGAGGTAAGCGACTTGCCCAGGGTCACTCAGCCAGGAAATATTGGCCATCAGATTTGAAATTATGTGTTCCTGAGTCCAAAGCAAGGGCTTTATCTGCTGTACCACCTAGCTCCCTCAGGAGTAGACCATAGTTAGACTAAAACCAAACAGAATATTTACACATGTAAATAACCCACTAGGGAGGGCAAATCTGAACATGTTCATAACAATCTGATGAGGACAGATGAGCAAAGATGTAATCAAACTCATTTTATATAAAACAAGTCACAGAGACTCAGTGGTTAGGTGGCACAGTGTGTAGAGTGCTCAGCCTGGAGTCAGGAATACTCATCTTCCTGAATTCAAGTCTGGTCTCAGACACTTACTAGTTGTGTGACCCTGGCCAAGTCACTTAAACCTGTTTACCTCAGTTTCCTTATCTATAAATTGAGCTGGAGAAGGAAATAGCGAACCATTCCAGTATTTTTGCCAAGAAAAAACCCCAAAGGGGTCATGAAAAGTCAGATACAACTAAAACAATTCAATGACCACAATACTGAAACTCAGGTGAAATGACTTGCCTATGGTTCCGTAAAATTATATTTAGCATTCTCTGATTAAGAGGTTTTCCATACATATCAAAAAGCTTTCTTTCTCAAAATGGATCATAGTACAGATTTAGAGCTAGAAAGAAACTCAGAGACCATTCAATCCAACTCCTTCATTTTACAGATGAGAAGACTGAGCCCAAAGGGAGGATATGGAGAGCTCAAGGTCATATTGCATCTTTAGTATGTGCCAGAGCTTTGATTTGAATTCACATTTTCTGATCTCAAATCTAATTTTATTTTAATTGTACCATACTGCTTCTTCTAGTTAAAATCATCTGATATATTGGTCCCTCTCAGATAACCATCTGATAATGCAGATAACTATCCCCCTCAAAAAAGGCTACCCCAGAATAAAATATTTCCCAAGGCATCCAGATTGCTAAAGTTTCCTAAAGTTTTTAAGTTTTTTTAAAAATAAATATGTTATCTGCTTAGATTTATGCATTTCCTTCATTTTGCAAAGTATAAACACTGAAGGAAAATCCTTTTCACTGTTTTCAGAGGTTCACTGCCATTGCATCCTGCAGTCAGATAAATGCTGGAGAATGTTAGTGTCGTCTGTATCCTGGTCAGACTCAAGCTGAAGTTCTTTCAGTCTTTCAGTTCTGCGTGTTACATTTTTGGAAAGACAGCAACAAGTTGGCAAATTTCCAGGGGAGGGAAACCAGGATGGCCAGAGGACTAGAGTGCACACTGCTTGAGGATTAATCTAATGATTGGTTATGTTTAATCTAGAGGAAAAAAGATTTATAGGGGAGGGGGAGGTAAAGAGGAGCTATCTTCAAGTATTTAAAGGATTATTATATGGAAGAGAGATTAGAGTTTTTTAGATTATTTTTTTCCTGCTTGCCTCCAGAATGCTGAATTAAAAGAAATGAGGGGATGGCACAATATCTTCTAAAATCTAGAGAGGCAGATTTTGGCCTGAGATAAAGAGAGGAAATGCCCCAGCAATCAGAGCTATGCAAAAATGAAATGGTCTACTTCTAGATGTAGCAGGTTCCCCATCACTGGGAAGTCTTCCAGGGAAGATGAAATGGTCACTAGTCAGGAATGGATTCCTTGTCATTTATAGATAGGATTCCTATTTGGGTAGTTATGAGATGCTGTCTGAAATACTTTTTTCCCAGCATAGATTATCTGGACAGAACACATTTTGAAATGGACCATCTTGAAAGAGCACAAGAACACAGAGTTATGCTTCCTGTCTTGGCTTTGACAGTTAGAGTCTTGAATAAGAAATAGATGAACCAAGGGAATAGCCCTCCATTGCTGAAGTCAGCACTTGCCTTATAGTCCACATCATGCAAGTGTCCAAAGACCTGAGCTGTCAAACCCCAGAAGATGTATCAACAAACAATGGCATAGAAACATTGCTAAAAATGCTAATGGGGGGGAAAGGAAGCCAGCTGCTTGACCACATCATAATTACAAAAACCTTGTGCATTCAATACTTCCATTCAGACTCGTGGGTGAAATTATATCTCATGTGGGAATTGAGAATTATTCATATTGTAACACTCTCCTTTGTTTATCATCGCCTATTGAGAAACTTCTCTCACTTTCGACAAACCAATAAATTCCATTGATGCTGCTGAACCACGATTAGCTGTGCTGAAAGGTTTGGCAGGAGGAGAAGTCACACTACCTCCTCTCTAGTCCAGTCCATATCTCCCCTCTCTGATTATGCCACAGCTTCCTTTGTTCAATGGAACACTCAGCACCATGAGGTATCTGCATAAGCAAGTAGAGCAAAGTTGTATTGGATGAACTTCCTGATGAGGCAGGCTCTCGGAGTATTTAGATTCCCAACTATGGCCCCTGACTTAGTACCCTCTCACCATAAATTTAGGTGTTTGAGTTCTTGGGGTAAGTAAGGCTGAGCTGGGATATATGATATAGAGACTAGACCTGGCGCACAAAACCTGAGTTGGAGTCTTTGCTCCATCACTTTACTAGCCTTATGATCCAACTGGAGCAAACGACAATCTTGTTGCGCCTAATGTGACTGAGGAAACTGATGTGCAGAAAGATTAAATTATTGGCATTTTTTAAGCATTTTTACCATGTGTGAGTCCCTGTGTTAACATCAGGGATCCACCCTTTTAAGAAGCCTATGTCCTAATTGAGTAGGCAACATGTGAAGAAGTAGGTATATACTAGATTAATACAAAGTAGAAGGGAGGTAATTTAAAAGGTGAAAACATTAGCAAGCAGAAGGCAGTGGTAGGGGCAATACAGGGAGGGGAGACCAGAAAAGGATTTCTGCAGAAGTTGGAATTTGAGCTGAATCTTGACACAAGACAGGGAGACTAAGAGGCAGAGGTGACAAGTATATTCTAAGCATGGAGCATATAGCCAGTACAAACATACAGAAATAGGAAATGAAATTACAAAAGTGAGGAAAAGCAAGTGGACAAGTACTCATTTTAATTCTGTAAATCTTTATTAAACATTTACTATGTGACCAGGCACTGTACTAAGTGTTGTGAATACAAATAAGAAAGAGACAGTCTCTACCCTCAAGGAGCATACAATCCAATAAAGAAGACAGTAAAAAAAAAAAAAAGGAAGTTGAAAAGGGAGGAGGGGATCAGAGGATACTCAGCTAGGGGGCATGATGTTCTTAGAATCTTTATTTTTATTTTATATTTGACCCTAGAGATAATGCAGATCAACTGGAGTTTAACGAGTCAACACGAACAGACCTGGAACCACACTTCTGATACTATATGAAAGAGCTTAGGCAAATAATTTGCCTTCCTGAGGACTGTTTCCCCAGCTGTAAAATGGAAATGTTGAACCATACAGCCGCTGTGATCCTATAGAGTACTCTACAGAAGGATCAGGGAGGTTTTTATAAAGCAAGTGCTATTTGAGATGGGCATTAGAGAACAAGTGTAGTCTTAACCAATAGAGATGTCATGCAGACACTTTAGGAGGAGTAAAAGAAAGAGAATGAATAGAGGGATGAAAACAGAGTCTAAAGCCTCTGTGCAAGTCCAAGACATTTCTAGTGTTCAATCAAAGTAAATTTTTTATTGAACTGAGTAGCTCAGTCTCCAAAAAGACCACGGTGAATTCCACTCAGCTAAACATCTGTCTTCTTAGTTTCAGTGTAAAACCCAAAGAAAACCTTTTAGGTAGTGACACCAGTGGTAATGGTTTGGGCTGAAACGTAAAACCAAGACTAAGATGAGGGCGATACAACCACTGTGAAAGTTTTTAAACAAAATAATGACAAAATTAAGGTATTGAAATGACTACTTCTTTAACTTGCAAGATGCATTGTAAAAGTGTGTCCTTAACTTCTAGTGTAATTTACTATTTTCTTTTCTTTTTTTCTGTTATTAACTTTTCTTGATAAAAATGAACAAATAAGACATGTTAATCCACCCTTGCTCCTTTCCTGAAGCCTTCTCTGATCTCACATTGCAGGAAATGTTCTCTCTTTCTTCAACTTCTTCATTGTACTAAGGTCATACTTGATGAACTTGATGGCATTTTGTCTGGTGACATAGTTGGTTTATTTGTGGGCTTGGGTTATCTCCCCTACTGGATTGTAGGTTCAGAGAAAGTGAAATGTCATGGCAAGAATGCTGAAAATGATGTTTATAAACTCTACCATCTATTTGCCCTGTGAAAATTATTTGCCTTCTTGGAGTCTCAGTTTCTTTATCTATAGACAGGCTAAATAATGAACTCCTACATTACAGGGCTGCCCTAGAGCTCAAAGAAGATTTATATGAAAGAGCTTTGGAACCTTCCATCAGTATTTAAATATGAATTGTTATTGGAGACAGAAATTATGCTTTATCTGAGCAACAAACCTTTATTAAGGAACTATCATGTGCTAAGGATCCAAAGGTATTAGACTAGATTGCTGGGAATACAAAGCTTAAATTCAATTGGAATAGGTCCATGGAGACATTTACCTTTGGATAAAAGGTAATACAAAGTTCCTCCTGAACTTCCTTGTTAAGTACGATGCCTTTTATAGCTTAATTTTGTTGTTGAACCATTTCAGTCTTCTCTGATTCTTTGTGACAGTTTCTTGGCAAAGATGCTAGACTGGTTTGCCAATTCTTTCTCCAACTCATTTTATGGGGAAATGGAGGCAAATGGGATTCAGTGACTTGTCCAGGATCACACAGCTAATCAGTGTGTCTGAGGCCAGATTTTAACTCATGAAGATGAGTTTTCCTAACTCCAGTTCCAACATTCTCTTCCCTGTGCCATCTAACTGCCTCACCTTTGTGGAATTGAAATGTCAACTGTTTAAAGAATACTAAATTGAACTGTGGGCTAAGAAAATTCTTATGAACTGGAGGTTTGAATAAAACACTGGTGATTTTGGTAGCCACTTTTTATTTCTTTGGGGTTAAAAAGAAAATATTTTTATACAGTCTTAGAATGATGTCAATGATTTTTTCCACTGGGAACCAAGCCTTCACAATCCAGGAAACAGATTTTTAAAGATGAGTTGGCTTCTCTGGATGTCAGGTCATATACAAACAGTGTCATTTTCAGTTGGTACAGGTCAAGTCACTGTAAATAAAGGTGACAAAGTGCTGAAAGGAGGAAGGGTACTAGAAGCTTTTCTGAATAGCAGCAAATTCAGCCTTTAATTCATTGGGTCCTCATCAATCACTTTCAAGCTTGCTTTATCAGTGACCACTAAATATGGATATTTACCTTATATTTGCCTGATTCCTCTTCAACAGTTCAGAGAGGAAAAAAGGAAGATAAACGGCAGAGAGCTCTTGAGAAAGACATTGAAATATCATCTCTCCTAACCCTCAGACTGAATTATTAGATTGATTAGCAGGAGAAACAAAAAATAAAGAAACACATACACAAAACAATCCCTGTTCCTCTCCCTGACTGTTTATTCAGTTATGTCAGAAAGATATTATCTCAGGTGCCATGGACATAGCACTGTCACCCGTCATTAAGCAGGGTGACTTGAAAAAAAAGACTTGAATTTGAGAATGGACTTCTTCATCACTGAAAACTACCTGTGTATCTTTGACCAAGTTCATTTGAATATTTTAAGACCCAGTTTCCTATTCTGCTTTACTGATATGTCTATTAGCCATCACACAAGATTTTGTCGCTGTCCTTGCTGAAGCTGCTGTTGTTTTGTTTTCTGAAGGGGAAAGAAAAGTGCTTTAAAGAAAGAAAATATTATATAAATATAAACTATCATTATTAACTAGTTTCTGCTATTCAGGGACTCCCAAGTCAATGACTTAAGACGAATTTGAAGAAGGGGAGAAAAGTATCTGATTACTCTGATTAGAAAAGAGCTACTAATAGAAAGAAAGAAGTTGTTGAGACACTTAGGAATTCACAGATGACAAAACAAAAATCGAAGACAGCAACCAGTAGTAAAACCCATGGTTTCAAGTCATCCAGCCTTCAGGAGCTTCTAGAAAGAGGTATTCTTACTAAGGTGGTAGAGTTAAAGTAGTTCCTATAAAACACTCCACCAAATGTGTGATATGTGCTTTGTGGGTTGTGTGATATATTCTCAAGTAAGTTCACACAGAATCCAAGAGAAAGTGGGTTCAAACACAGAGAGTACATGGTACGCTCTTAGTTACAGAGAGCTCTTATTTGCTTTGAGTTATTCCCTCTGATTTATGGGATACTCATTAAGTTCTCTTTAAGCATGAGAAATCTGGGCCTTGTCAGTCCTTAGCTACAAATATATGCACTGCTGCCAATTACTGCTGTCCTTGGAGGAGTGTTGATACTTATGAGAAGAAGGGAAGACTATGGTTCTTTGGACCTTCAGAGAAGCTTGCAAGTCCCTCCTTCAGCCAAAGGGATGGAGGGTTTGGGGAAAGATCTATGCTGAGGCTGGAACTGAGGCCTCTTCTCTCCCTTGAGAGAATGATTTCTCATTTGACTCAGTACTGGAACTTCCTGATCCTAGCTAACTCAATGCTTTTATGCAGAACCCAGAATGTGGCAAAATCCCTCATTCTATTGGAATAGATTTGTCTGGTGATCATTTTACTCTATCAAATGACTTTCAAAGATCTTTCACTCTTAGTGTAAGGCCTATGATTTATTGATACACTTAGGTAAAACTATTTATATCTATATACTTCTATTTCTATCACACATGAGTGTCTCTCATCTAAATGAAAGGGAAGGGAATATTCATATAGCACTCATGTACCAGGCAACATGCCAAACTCTTTAAAAACATTTTCTGATTTAACCTTTACAACAATACTGCAAAGTAGTTGCTATCATCATCTTCATGTTACAGTCAAGGCAAAGTTTAAGTGACTTGCCCTGGGTCACATAGAAATGTCTGAAGCCAGAAATGAACTCATGTTTACCTGACTCCAGGCTCAGTACTTTATCCACTGTGGCACTTAGCTGCCTGATGTAGGCCCCCTTCTCTCCTGTGACACTGCAACCATCCTGATATAGGTCCCCAGTACCTCACATCTGGATTATTGCTAGAGCCTATTGGCTGACTTCTCTTTCTCTCTGTTTCTCACTCTAAACCTCCTTCTCTTCAACTATCAAAAACATCTTCCTAAAGAGTAATTCTGACTACATCATACCCCTATTCAATAAAGTCTGATGACTTCCCATTACCTTCAGGCTCAAATTAAAAATCTTTTGTTTGGCTTTTAAAGCCCTTTATAACCTAGCCCTCTTCTTCCTTTCCAGTCTTCTTACACATTACTTCCCTCTATATCCTCTGTAGTCCAATGATACTGAACTCCACGCAGCACTGCATTTCCACATTTGGTGCATTTTCATTGGCCATTCTCCATGCCTGATTTCTCTGCAACTCCTGACTTCTCTAGCTTCTTTCAAATATCAGCCAAATGTCCGCCTTCTGCAAGACTTCCCTCGGCCTTCTTCAAGTTCATGCCTTCCCTTGGTAATTTCCCCAGTTTATCCTGTCTCAACCTTATTTATACCTACATGGTAATTTGCATGCTGTCTCTTCCTTTGGGCTGGGAGCTCCTTGAGAGCAGGGATTTTTTGATAGTTTGTTTTGTTTCATTTTGCTTTTGTATCTCCAGTCTTTGTCATGGTACCTGGCTGCAGCAGAGGCTTAATAAATTCAAATATAATCATTGATATTAAGGAACAAATGGGAGAAAGTCATGTTCACTTGTTTGAGAATAGTAGTTCAGCAATCGAAGAGTTAGTCTTTGTTCTGAGGAAATTTATTGTTGCCCTAACATTATGTCCCTGTGTACCTAAGTTTAATGCCAAGTCAACATTTAATCGATATCTGATTAACAATCTACTGAATATTATTCCCTGTGTTTACTTTTTGGATTGTCACTTAGGACAGACAAAATTTACTCTCCCTGGTTTATTTTTGTTCAGTGTTACAGAATCTCTTTTTGTTCTACTATTCACAAAGCAGAGAACACCTCCAGAAAGGTTCCAATACAGTCAATGTTCTGCTTACTGTGAGAAATATACTGAGATAATGAAGTATAGATTCAGCGTCTACCGAGGGGAAGTGCCTCTTACCTTTAATACGGTAAGCTGGGAGGAATGGAATGAGCTTTTATTCCACATTGGCCTTATTTAACTATTGTCTCCTCATATTGTTCATTTCAAACTAGAAGATGTCGAGGTATACACACTGTTTACTCAAAAGTACATGGATATGATGTTAGATCTACAAACAAACAAAAAAATCAATCCCCAAGTAAAACAAATGAAACAAAACGAAAATCCACAGCAACAAAATTTATGTTGACTTCATTGAAGCAGTACAGAGGATAAGAGAATTTGATATTTCTAGATGAAGAGAGAGGGAGTTAGCCTGAGTTTATATAGTCCATAAACTCTTTCTGTGTAGAATTCATCTGGTGCTGGAGTTGCCCAACTAGTGTATTGGCATAACTTTGTCCTTCATCTATATCACTGCTAGATTAGCTTTGCTTCCCTCTTGCCACCAACCCCCTTGAAAGAACTTGCAAAGACCTTCCTGTTTCACAGTGAATATTAAAGTGTCAATTGAATAGTTTCCTGGAACTGGGGACTTCAAGCCTGGGGGAGGTGATCAAGGGCTAGTGTTAGATGCCCTGCTCCATTGAGATCCAGGATTTAACCACAACTTGAGTGGGATAAGCACAATGATGCCTACCACAAGGGGCAGGACACCGAGCCCAAACTCAGTGATTTTCTTTATATCTTATAAAAGTGCAGGAAACACTGTTACACTAGTTTTCCTTTGTAAAATTAAAGCAAAAAGCAAAAAGCAAGTAAATACTCTAAAAAACCTTTCCATTGCACTAGATATGAATTTTAGTTCAGCCGGTCTAACGATGAGGTATGTCTTGGCCACATACATGACAGTCAAAGCAACCTCAAGTAATTTCTTCCCTCTAGAACACTCTTGTGTTTCCTACTCATGGCAAGTGCAAAGATACCAACTATATTTGGTATTGAATATATGCACAGTTCCCCAGAAACATTAAAATACAAATACAATTAAGTAGAGAAGTACAGTGGAGGGAGAACTTAAAGGTCCTAACTACTAATTACTCTTTTTTTTTAACCTTTTTCCACCCCCACTCCACAGGGATCAGACTCTTACACAGATCAATATATGGTAATATCTCCATAAAATACAGAAATATCCACAAAAGTAGCGCCTCCAACAACAGCAATGACAACAAATCCAAAACAGCATCCTCCTTTCTTGCTAAGGAGAATGTGAAGCCACAAGAAGGAAAGGCAACCTCTAGGCACTGATGCAAATACTTGTAGCCTCCCAAAGGAAGAGATGCTCCAGTGGAAAGTTGGAGGTAAGCAGCGGGCCTGTTCTCTACTGGCTCCTTCCCAAGTCATGAGGTCTTCTAATGAATTGTCCTGATAATTTGTTGTGTAATAAGAAAACTTCCTTTATGTCTTTCAGTTCAAAGCCCATTTCCTTAAATTTGCTCATTAACCAAAGAAATTCTGCTGTCTTTTCCTCTGAATATTGGTATATTTCCAAAGCCTTTTCTACCATAATGGGATGAAGGCCCTTTTCAAAAAGCTGTACATGTGCAAACATATAATCAAGAACCGGTTCTATTCTTTCTTTTTCATAGCTTTCAAGGCATAATCATATAAGTAGCCCATGTGTCCACTGTCTCCACACACTGCCACCCACTGGCAGATAATGCTTACAGGTCTGAGTACATCTGTGCATTTTACCCCACAGGGCAGCTGGAGAGGTTGGATATTTGTGAGGTCCTGAGATTGGGAGGCAGGACCATCCGCACGGTATTTGAGGTGATGACTCTTCTGTCCACACTGACAAAACAGAGAAGAAAGGCAGATGGGATGAGGAGGGTAGATCTGATTGCCTCCTTGCTACTGTGCAAAATTAAAGCTGAAAGTGGCCCTGCCCCCAAGGTGTCCATTGTATATCACTAGTATTGTTCCAGGAACAGAGCTGTAAGGAATTCAGAGCAGTGTCATTGTGGAGGCAGGTGGTGCTGTGAAAAATATGTGTAAGTTTTCCTGTTTCTGTCAAGTTTGGGGAAAGAAAGGAACATGATATTGCTCACAGCAGAGACAGGAGGGAGGGAAACTTGGGAAGACAGTGATATCGTTTCACAGGTACCTAACTGTGGTAGAGTGATACAGTCATTTGGTTTGTGAAAGAGCTTGAAATCTAGTGAAGCCTTTTCCAGTGATACCAAGACTTTCTGGTCCTGCAACAGAGGCCAAGAGCCTCCTTTGGGCAAGTTGTTGTCTAATAATTAGGCTACAATAACAAATACAGTTTAGAGTGAGAACATAATTGTTCTGTAAGTTGGCCTTGATGGGGTTAAGGAGATGTGGTATATTGATCTGGCAGTGTGTTGAGAAATCCATTTTGCTATCACCCTCTGGGCCACTCTTGGAAATGACTTTGACTTCTGCTTTTTCAGCCTTTCCCTCAGCTTCCCATTGAGCCTTCTGAATTTTCTTAATGTCTTCTAGCCACTCTGCTGGTTTTTGGTTCTTTGTTCATTTTCTTGTTTGTTCCCACCCACCCACCCATACCTCCCCCCGTGAAAATTCCTATTGTATTTCCCTCACAGCTTGTAAGCAGTCAGGGAAATCCAAGGAGAATCCAATGGACTGATTAATGTGAGCTGGTGTTTTGAATTTCTCTCCTATCTTCAATGGGACATCATCACCATCACTGAAAGTCCCATGAAAATCTGAACTCAACTTCTTAGAAATCATTTAGAATTTGAGCACTTCTGTGGTCGCTAAGACTGGAAAAGTACTGATGCCAGCCAGCAACCCTCTAGGCTGGGTCCCAGTAACATTTACAGTAGTACTTAGGGGGAATGAGCCCTGCAGGCACTGACTGCCCTCTTACTGGATGTTAATCCTCTTTCCCTTGTTTTTGAAACTGCTGGTAGAGTTTGAAGAGTCGTGATCATACCACTGTCCCTACCAAGCAGACATAGCCTTTACCATCTTCTCAGACAACCAGACTGATATTCTGGGATTCAGGTTTAAGAGAGTCAGAGAAATGACAAAAGATAACAAACCTCTTGGCAAGCTTGAGCTCTTAGGAATCCCCCTAATCCCTAGATTCCTCAGATTCAAGTTACATATAACATTAATGCAAATGACATTTCCAGGGTGTCTGCTGTGGATCACCGTTAAGGAGAAAAAAATTACCATCCCTAAAGGTCATCTGAGCAAAGAGGGCATTGAGTGCATGGTCCAGAAAGCTGAGGAATACAAGACTGAAGATGAGAGGCAGAGAGAGTTTTCTAAGGCTAAGCAGAGTTGTCCTTCAAGAATACGTTTGAATCTTACAGTTTCAACATGAAAGCTACAGTAGGGGACGAGAAATTCCAAAGCAAAATTGGTGATGGAGACAAATAGAAGATTCTTGACAAATATAATGAAATGATCAGCTGACTGGATAAGAACCAGAGTGCCGAGAAAAAATAGGACATCAGCAGAAAGGACTGGAGAAGGTATATTCCTCCATCATTATTAAGTTGTACCAGAAGACAAACATCAGGCCAGGACACATGCCTGATGGGTTGCCAGGGGATAGAGCAGCCTCATCTGGAGGCTCTTCTTCTGGGACTCACCTTTGAAGAACTTGAACTAAAGACACAAGAAGAACAATCATTACACATAGCTTTCTGAACACTGAAGGGCTCAGATTTTATCCAAGAGTGTGACAGTTTATAAGTAACTTTTAAGCTACCATGTAAGTAAGTCTATGCATTCTGAATAGAATATGTTCAGAGGGAGAGAGGCCAGCTACTTACACTGTTTTTAAATTGCACTGTGCCACTTAGCCTCCTTTTGGAGCTGGTGTGTACATCCAAGGTTTAGTAGATTGTTCAAATACAAACGAAGGTTTCACAAGATATTAGAATTCCGTCCTTTAAGGCTGATTTTTTTTTTTTAGGGCAGGAATATTTATTCACTCTACAAGCTCTATGGAGAACTATTTTTTGCTTATTTTTTGTTTTGCTTTTAGATAAGACCTGTGAATTCATTCTTACAGGTACTTTCCAGTAAGTAAATTCCCTCTACCAAAACCAGCTGGTACCTTTTCTGAAATTTATAATCTCAGGGAGCTACCTGGGGGACTGAGACATTAAGTAAGGATCACACAGCAGATATGTGTCAAAGACAGGTCTTGACTATGAATTGGTTCTCTATCCAGTAGGCTTTTTATCTTTCACTGTATAGATGAGAATTTTTTGCGGCCAAAATTCAAAATTTCTCATCGTCCAAATTATGACATATGAAGTTTAAAGAGGTATAGTGTAATAAGTAAATATTATCTTCCTAATGTAGAGCTTAGATTATGCCACACATTTAGTCAAAAATTGTCAGTATTGCCTACAGAATGGTATAAGGGCAAGAGTGTTAGACTTTGAATCAGGATAGATCTGGGTTCAATTTTCTTATCTGTAAAGTGTGGTTATAATACTAGCAATATCTACCTTGCAAGGTTGCTATGGAGATCAACTTATATAAAGTGTACATTTATGATGAGGAGTTAACCACAGCTAGCCCCTTCCCCATGTCTTCAGTGGCTTGACCACATTCTACAAAGTATCAAATCTTTGTCCTGGCAGATCCTAGGAAATCAAATACTCAAGACCTGTCACTTTCAGTAACACAGCAAAACTTGGGGTTGGTTTGGGGAGGGTCAAGAAAATCTTAATTCTGCTCTCTAACTGTCTTCCATTCTCTCTCCAAAGCATGTACAATGTAGCACAATTTAGTTCTCTCTCTTTCCCTCTCTCTCATAAGGTTGAAGTATTCCAATACTCTTAGTGAAATGGCTAATATTCATTCAAGGCAACTGTAGCAGAGACTTGGCACCTTTGGCTTTTTCTTCTGCTTTGTGTTTCTTACCCTCACTGTAGTGAAGTGTCTGAACACAGATCTTAACATAGAATCTTAAGATTCCAGCCATGGAGGCAACCTTGTGAGCATGAGAATTTCTCAGATGCTATCTGTAATACAGCATAGTATATACATATAGCATATACCACACTTCTTGTAGAATATGAACACTGGCAAAAAGAGGAGCCCAAGCCCTGATCTGACTTGCCAGAGGATGTAGAACTGAATGGAATTGTTTGGCCAGTATAGACTCATTTAGATCCTACATGGAGGTGGAATGATGCTTTATCCCCCCACCCCCTAAAGAGACACAGACACACATAGACACACACACACACACACACACACTTGCAAATCCATGTTTTGATATATTAAGTATCAAATTCCCAGTAGAGTATGAGTAGATACATTACTGTTTTGTGTTTGTGAGTCTTTTGGTTTTTAGATATAAATGACTCTTTTTTAGCTGATTTCCATTGTACATTAAATATCTTTCTATTTCCTTCTGAAAGATGCTAGACATGAGAAAAATGTAAACTTTAAGTAATTTCTCCCAAATTCTGGTAAAAACCAAGAAATTTCAAGAAAAAGAGCCTAATTCATCTGCATAGGACCTAGGAACCCCCAGGACTGAGTTGAGTGCAAGTGTCCCTTTAGAGAGAGACCAAGAATGCCCCAGCTCCTCTGAGCCAAGCAGCTGTGCTGTATGCTTAGGCATGGGGACTAGCGAAACTTACAATCACTATTAACAAAGGATAAAATAAAGCTCCTCAATCTGATATCCAAGTCCATTTACAATCTGGCTCCAGTCTAACTTTTCCTGTTCCCCTCATCTTCTGATGTCATTCCTCCCCAAATACCTTTTATTTAACAACTTGGGCTTTTAACATTTATTTGTGGTGAAATGATTAGAGTGCTAGATCCGGAGTGAGGAAGACCTGAGTTCAAATCTAGCTTCAGACACTTCTTAGCTGTGTGACTCTGGGTAAGTCACTGACCTGTTTGCCTCAGTTTCTCATCTCTAAAATGGGGATAATAATACCACCTCTCAGAGCTGTTGTAAGGATCAAATGAGATAATAACTGTAAAGTACTTAGTAAAGTGCTTGTTACACAGTACTATATAAATGTTAACTCATTATTATTATCATGATTTATTTTGTACATAATCATGCATACATAAATCATACATTACACATGTGCATGTTACAAGTATGTGCACAATACATTTATGCATGTGCATTGTGTGTTGTATTTCCATGCCTATATGTGTATGCACAAAGACACATATACATGTATATGTATGTTGCATATGTATACGCATGCATATGTTACACGTGTGTCTATATGGTGTAAATATATATGTTTTGAACTGGGAGAGAGCTTAGAGATCTAATTTGACTCTCTCATGTTTCACATAATGAGGTTATGATGAAAACTCATAAGTAGTAGGGCTGATATTTGAATTCTGGTCCTCAGACTCCCAAACCAGCATTCTTTTCATTATGCCACTGATTCCAGTCTGTAAAAAGACCACAGGTATAGTGATCACCTAGTGCAACCTCCTTATTATGATGATACATAACTAAACTCAGAGACATTGGAATCTAGTTCCTCTGACTCTAAATGCAGAACTCTGTCTTCTGCTCTCCCAAGGCCATTAGTCATTATCTGAAAAAAATGTAAGTTGATCTGTCCCCTTAATACTAAGCAGTAGTTTAACAGAGAACAAGACAGACACGTGGGCTACAGCATGTACAATGGCTTCAGGAACGTCTGATCACGTGGGCCACAGAGATGCACACTTTGCTCTGTGTTCTTCCTGGATGGGAGCCAATGATGACTTCGGGCCACTTGGGATGTTTTCCTTTCACAGTATAATCACTAAGTCAACACCTGCAATGACATAAGCCCATGACTCACCTGCCTGAATGGAACGTCTCTTTAGGCTCAACTGCTGTGGGTAGAATACATCTGTGCCATCCCCATAAATGAGCCCTTCTCGCCTCAGTCAGCGCCACTACTGTTTAAAATGCAGGGCCCTCCTAAGAGGGTGAGGCCCGGCAGCTGGGCAGCAGCTTGGGTGAGTCATTTTAAAAAGGCCCTCTCACAGCTGGAGAGAAAATAGCGCTGGCACTATTGGTATCCATTATGAAATCTGAAAAGTCCTTCTCTGGGCAGGAGGAAGAAAAAGTTCACCCAGCTGTCAAGTATTTGAAATGTAAAAATCCCAGGCCCTAGGGGGATGGGGAGAGAAGACAGAGGCCACGTCAGAGGAAATTAAGCCTCCTCTGAGGCTTGAGGAAACCGTGGGCCGATGAGTTCACTTTGAGAAATCAATAAGGCTTTCAGAAGCAGGGGGGGAGCAAACAGTTCCGGGGAGGGGAAAAAAACCGGAGCTCGGGAGGGTCTGAGAACTGAAATGCTCCTACCAACTACCCAGTCAGCCCACAGGCCAACAAGACTCCCCAGGGCTTGGGTTTTCTCCCAAGATTGCACTTTAGAATTACAGTATTGATCTACAAGTATCAAAAGGGGAGGAGGAAATGGTGCTTCCGGACAGTCCAGGCTGTGCTTCATTTGCTCTTTTCTTTTGAAGGATAAAACAACTCCCAGGAAATAAAACATAACTGAGAGATAGACAGAAAGACAGACAGACAGATAGATAGATAGATAGATAGATAGATAGATAGATAGATAGATAGATAGATAGATAGATAGATAGATAGATAGATAGATGAAGCTCTAGACAAGAGATTCTTAACCTCTTGTGTATCAGAGTCCCTTTTGACTGTCTGGTGAAGTTTATGGACCCTTTCTCAGAACAATATTATATTGGTTTTTTTTTAATGCAGAAAATGCACAGGATAGTAATTATGTTGAAAAATAGGTCATAATACATGTACACATATGTATGTGTATATTTATGCTCACACGTATGTTATATACATATGTGCATGTATGTGTATATACATACATACATGGATATACATGGAAAGAGAGAGAGGAGAGCATGGTTCAGAATTGGTGTTACAGATGTAGGAAGACAAACACGCAGATAAAGGAATAAAGAGAAAGAGTGAGATTTTCTGTAATTTACCAGATCATGGGAAAATGACTCAATGATGCTGACAAATTTTTCTTTTTAATCTCCAACATGAGAAATTTGGATCTCTAACTCTCAGGACTCCATTAGCTCTAAATCAGAATCATGTCTCAAAATTAGATATGAGGTGTAGTCTAACATATACCTGAGTAAAAATACCCTTTAGGATTACTGCAGCATAGGGTCCTCCAGCCTGTGCTGGAAGATACCCTGACTGAGGTCAAAGCTACCATATTCCATTTTGGTTAATTTTAGCTGTTAGGATTAAATCATGTTAAACTTTATGTATTTGACCCTTACCCCCTGGGGTCAAACAAAGCAAGATGAAGCCTTTTCCATATGGCAGTCTTTGAATTACCTGATGGTAATGGTCATGCCCTATTAAGTCTATGCTAAAAATGACTAGTCCTTTAAACTACTGCTCATATATCGGAGTCTTCAGTTGTTTCACCACCCATGTCCACTCTTCTCTAAACAATAAATTGTTGCTTTAGTATTAAACTGAGCAAGTAGCAGGAACCATATGAATTTTTTCATCTCAACAGACAAGTGTTAGAAGAAGACAGATGGACAAAGAAGATCCAGTCCTATTCTCCCATCAAAATACCACTTCTCTCTGAGAAGTTCCCCTGGTCTGACTGTTGCCAAGAAATCATTTTAAATCTAATCTTGATGTTAAGTGAATCTTCAAGCTTAATTAGAATTAGCATATGGAAACTGTATGCAGAAAGACCATTGAAAAGGCCTAAATTTAATCAAAAATGAAATCTTAATTTACATTTTTTCTGAGTGGCTTCTGAAAATCCTGAGGTCCAATATATGATACATATGTCCATAATATACATTCTCATATAACTCCCTCTATTTCTATAACTTTTCAGATCTTTCCTATCCCTTCACCTCCCCTCTCCTCTGTTTCCCCCTTCTTTCTTTTCTCTACTGTCATGCCCTACCCTGTCCTCTCCTCCTCTGAGACAGACAGATAGAGAGACAGAGATAAAGACAGAAACAGAGAGAGAATGAGAAAGATAAAGAAATGCAGGAGGAGGAAGAGGAAAAGCAGGAGGAGGTAGAGACAAAGAGACAGAGAAAGTGAAAGGGCGTGGAGGCTTGTATTGTCATGGTTGCTACCTTTTAATATAATATTTAAAATCTAAATAGATCTAAGAGATGTTTCCATAACTTGGCTTTCCTGATTCCACAAAACTGGTAAATCTGTTCCCCAGAATATCTTTCTAAACTTTTTTTTTTCAAGTTGAGGTGTGGTGTAATGGAAAGAGCAGTGAATCTGAATCAAGACAACCAGGATCCTATGACTTAATCACTTCAAATGCTCCTCTGAGTCAAAGAATCATTGTCTTTATACACTACCCTGTGTGACCTTGGGTAAGCAATTTAACCTCCCTGCGTTCCCTTTCTCCTCATCTGTAAAATTAAGTGGTTGGACTAGATGACCTTTGGGGTCTATTGCTTCCCCAAATTTGATGAGTCTATTACGAATTTATTTCCAACCACAAAAAATTGCACTGAGTCAAATTTTGTTGCACTGCAGTGCCATCTAGTGGTCACTTTGGCTAATATCAAGGGATAATTCCCCAAGGAAACACTTAAAAAAATAAAAGGACACCACCTCCTTTTGCCCCAACCCCCCACTAGCCTTCCCATTTCCACCACCCTACTTTCAATTCAGTGATGTTATGTTAGGTTTTAAAGAAAGATTAACTGGGAAGTACCTATCTTTTCTGACATCAGGAGCTTAAGGGGCATATAGTCTAATATTTCATTTACATAATATTTTCGCTTTAAATAGTTATACTTCCCCTCGCCCCTACCCCCATTTGATAGAAATAGCTCTGCCTGCTGGAACTTGTTTTCACCAGGAAAATGAAAATAAAGTCTCCGATATGAATCTTGGAGCTTGGATCAATTCACCTGCTGTCATCATGGCCACTTAAGACTGCAGGCACAGGCAGCCATGCCAAGGAAGTACATTATGCTGAACTTGCAAGCATTTTCTGCAGATGTGCTATATGGATGAACTGCTGGGATTGGGCAGGAGGAGACTTGAAGTGTGTTTATTGCTTCAAGTGGAAATGCAAGATGTAATAGAATGGATCAGAAATAGGAGAACACTTGCTCTCAGGAGGAGACAACATAGTTGGAGAGGAGAGAGGAAGATTTGGGGCATCAGGGCAACTGCACTGTGCTACTTTTGTGACTTTGGCTAAATCACTTAACCTCTCTTGGGCCTCAGGCCCCCCATATGTCAAACAAAGAATTTGGATTAGATGGACCCTATGTTCTTATCTATCTCTGTCAATGGTCTGGATTAATTTTCCCTTTTGTGTCTAATTTGATTTGTGACCTTGAGTAAGATACTTCACTTTTACTGTTCTCCTTTCTATAAAATGAAGATGAAGTCTTGTTTTTCCCTGCTACGTCACTGGATTCTCATGAGGACCAAGTAAAATGGGTGTGTTTCAAAACTGTTAATGTAAAGCATTATGATGACAGTATGTCTTCATGAATTCAGACCATTCATCTGAACTGTGTGGAACTAAGATTTCCCTTACTACTCAGAGACAGTCTACAAGAACAAGATTATATTTTTGTGGGTATGAGCTCTGGAAGATATTCAGTGGAGGAAGTAAGGAGGAGGAAGGATGAGAGTGGGGAAGGAGAGGAAGCCTGTAGCAAATAGTTACATGCAAATGATATCTCATGACAAATAATTATCAGTTCATTAAAACAAGTTCCCCAAGGGCATATACTATGGAAACACTTCATTAAAAATAGCTCCCATTCCTATAATGTGTTAATGTTTCCAAAGTATTTCTGTTATATTAGCACCATGTAAATATTATTATTCCCATTTCATAGATAGAAAACTCCTACTAGGAGGAAAGAAGAGATGACTAAGATTAAATACCTGGAAAATATAGAAGCCGGGACAAAAAATTAAGATTTCCCACTCTATGCCAAACACTCCACCAAGATGCATTAGAATTTTTGCATTAGAATTAATCATTGTGTCCTTGAAACCAAGACAATTGCCTGTCAATGACAATAATTTTCTATAATATGTGTTAAACTCTTTAAAGTTAGGGATTTACTTTGTATGTGTGCTTAGCACCTAGTGGACATTTAATCAATGTCTGTTGATTGAAAAATTGACTGATTATACTACTTCCTCTTGTCCCAAATCCAGATGATGTAAAAATATAATGTTGTTTAGGAATTAAATTAAAATAAAATATCTTAAAAGATGATTGGATTTAGAAAAATAAAATTCACATTCGAAAAAGTTCAGGTTTAAGAAATATTAATTCAAGTGACACTGGAGCCTATAAGGGATTCTCATCATGCAACAGGATGATATACCAAAGGACAGTTTGATGCACCTAGAGTCCCAGAACATGAATTCAAACCTTGCCTCTACTGCTTATTACCTGAGTGAGCTTAGATAAACTCTTCCTTAAATATAAAACCGCGAGAGGAGGATTGATTAGTTTATCTAGAGTCACACATAACTATAGATTCTGCTGGATATGCAATTGATTTGAAAACAGAAAAGGTCAGTGTTGCTTGAAGACTTGAAAAGGAGGAGGACTCTTGAGATCCCAAGGAAACCTATTTCTCTTTTGGCTGAAAACAACTATTCCCAACATTAAGTCTAAACTTGCTTCCTTGTAATTTTTATCCATTGCTCTTGGTTCTCCCTATTTCCATATGTCAGCATTTCAAAGACCCCAAAAGAGTTATCATGTCCTCCAGAGCCCTCTTGAGTCAAGTCAAACATCTTCAGTTCCTTTAGCTCACCTTCATAGGACAATAACTCAAGGACCTTAACATCTTAAGTAATCTATCTCGGTTCTGGGAACCAGGATTTGGGAGAAAACAAACACACACACACATTGATAAGATGGAGAAAATTCAGAGAAGGACAGTCAAGACTGTATTCTGGTGAAGGCACAGTATAGAAGGATCTTATTCCCCCATTCCTGGAATCTGTGCTTTTCTAAAGCAGACCTTAGTTTTTGGCTGTCACGTCCCACTGCTGACTCAAATTGAGCTTGCTGTTCACTAAAACTGCCAAATATTTTTTTTCTCATACAAACTGTCGTGTAACCATTCCTCTCCCATATTGTATTTGTGAAGTTGTTTTTTAACCCATATGTAATAATTTACATTTATCCTTTAATATTTTACATTTTTAATTTCATTTTGTCATATCCAGGCCAATGATGTTCCTTTTCAAGGTGATCTCCACCCCCACCCCTTATTGTGACAAAGTTTGAGTTTTCCTGCAATTACTGGGAAAATTGTAAAATGGATCACTGAAGAGGTGGTCGGTAAAACTATATCTGAAAAAAAAGATGGAGGTTGCAAAGAGTCAGTATGGTTTCATTTGGAGCAAGTCAGGTTATAATAAATATTATTTCCTTTTTAAAAAGAAACATAAATCACCAGTAGATCAGGTAGAGTTTACCCAGATTTTAGAAAAATATTAAGTAATATGTTTGCAGAAAATATGGAGAGATATTGACTAGATGATAAAAATAAATATTTTAAAATTCATTGAATAGACTGAAAGAGTAATTGTTAATGGTTTGATCTCCAGTGTAATGCCCTAGAGAAGCTATTTTTGTCCCTTTACAAAAAGTAATGATTTCTGTAAAGGCATATTATCAGGCTTTATAATGGTGTAAAGGTGAAAGGGATAGTCACCCACCAGATTGCTGAGTCAGACAGGATCAAAAAAGTCTTGAGAATTCCTGTCCGGCTCCTGTTTTGTTTTTTTCAGCTCCTCTTCTCCTTCTCCAACAATCTTCTTCCAAAGCAACTGGAAATAAAAATGAGGAATGACTAATAAAAAAAGTATGGTATATGAATATAATAGCATTTTATTGGGCAGTAAGCATTGATGGATATTAGGAATTCAGAAAATTATTGGGAAATATATATGAACTGATGTAGAGTGAAGAAAACAAAATCAGAACAATATGTACCATGACTAAAAAATTGCATAAATGATACAGATCACTAGAAGGAAGGCAATCTGCGCCTAACTAAATATATGATATTTGTAATAATAAGTGCATAGTTCCAAATAATAATATAATAACTGATCATATAAGATATAATAATGATATCATAAGTGAATAATTGGTAATTCCAGAGAACAAATAGCAAAGTATACCTTTCCTCTCAAAAGAAAGGATGCATAGGGTGGAATATTATGTATAATGGCAGATAGGGTTGCTGTCTTGGTTGTCTTTGCCTGGTTTTTCTTTGTAAACGTTGGTGGCAGAGAGTAATTCCAGAAATGACTTTTGTATGAATAGAAGGCATCAGTATCACACACACACTCACATACACACACACACACATACTCATATACATGCATATGCACATGCACATGCATATGCATGTGCATGTGTGTATACATGCATAGAAGCATTAATAGTATTTTAGGATCATTTTAATATTAACAGTTTCAAGTTTTTTGTCAACTCTTCCTTTATTGCTTTGAATCCATTTGTCACATATGCAAAAGTAAAAGCTTTGGCACAAAAAGCTTTGGATTCATTGGAGTCCATCCAATGATGGATCCCTCAGTTGATGGGCAGAGACTACTTGAGGAAAAGAGGGTACCTCATAACCACACTGATGTTCCATCAAAGTAGTGGTTGTTAATAAACATTGACCTCAAATGGCAACATTTTGCCCATGTCCCTTCATTTTGCACCTAAGGAGAACCAAAAGAAAGAGTAAAAGAGATCTTCTTATTCTCAGCTTGACAAATCATACTTTTGGAGACATAAACTTCAACGAATTTGGCCGATTCCATAAATAGACAACATTGCTGATATAAAACATTGCATCATTTAGTCATTCAAACTAAAACAAGTAATTCAGTTTTTCATAGGAACTTGTCAAAAGTAGAGGGGACCTTAGAGATAACCAGGTCCAGCAAGTCAACCCATGTAGGGATTCAATCTCCTACAATTCCCACAAACTGCCATTTGTACTCTACTTGAATTTTTGCATTAGAGAAAACTCAGTATTTCAGAGGACTTCATATTTCCCTGCTAGGAGCTCAAAATTATTAGAAATTTCTTCCTTAAATTGAGTTAATATCGTCCCTCTGGCAGTTTCTGCCCATTAGTCATAGATTTCCATTCTGGTTTTTCATAGAATTCATATGAAAGTCTTTCTAGTATTTGAAGACAGGTACTCTCTTCCTCCTAAATCATAGATTCTCAGGTACAAGGTCAACGGGTCCAACCTATAATACAAAAAGAATTTTTCCTACAACATATCTAACAACTGTTAGATTTATCTACATTATCCACCTTTTACTTGAAGAAATCTAATGAGGACTAGGAATCCACTAAGTCTTCAGACAGCCCATTCTATTTCTAAATAGCTCTATTTTTGGTTTTATACATTTAAATTTTATTTTTCTCAATTACATGTAAACAAAATATTTTGGCATTCATTTTTCCAAATTTTGAGTTTCAAATTCTCTTTCTCCTTCCATTCCCTTCCCTCTCTCCAGGAGGCAAGTGATTTGATATGGGCTATACATAAGATAATGGTAATTCATAGGAAAGTTTTCCTTACTATATTAAGCCTAAATTTGCTTCTCTTAAATTTCTAACCACTGTTCTTAGTTCTACTTTTGGAGGTAGAAGATCTTAGTATAAAGCTTTGGATAAGAACCCACCACTTAACCTGAATGTATTTGACTTGACTCTTCTTGGGATTTGTTTGGTCTGAAGTTTCTCTAGGTCAGTTGTGCTACCTATCTGCCTGTAATTATCCAGAGAAACTCCTCCTTATATAAGCAGCAGTTAATTACATTTTCCCCAAAGTAAAAGAAAACAAGACAAATGTGTCCTGCTCACTCCCTTGTCAATAACACTGTCTTCAACTGCATCCCTGTGTAAAGGTCAAGATCTAGTTGATAAAAGTAAAGCCATAAGTATTATGTGACACTAAGTAGGTCATGGCTATAGTCTACAATTCTATTTTTTAAGCTTTAAAATTGCGAGTCTCTAGAGAAATATTTCTTGCAAATATCATCGGACCAAATAAAAAGCTATCCATAGATGCTTAATTGTTATAAGGAGTTCCCAATTGGAAGTGGACAAAAAGGAATTGAAGTGATAATTTGGGAAGTGAATCCTAGATTCACAGAAATTGAGAGATGGAAGAAATCAGCTCAGATGAAAGAAAAAAAATGAATGGCAAATTTAACAGTACTACATAATTGCTAGTTATTTTTACTTCCTAAGATCACATAGCTTGTTAGTAGCAGAATCAATAGTCAAACTCAGATCCTCAGATTCCAAGTCCAAGTGTTCTGCTTTGGATTCTGTGGCACCTTAGGACTTTATGTCTACTACTACAATTGTTGTAGTGCATTGGAAAAATAATAATGACAACTAATATCTCTATAGCACTTACTATATGTACCAGACACCATGGTATTATCGCCATTTTGTACATAAGGAGATTGAGGCAAACAGAGGTCAAGTGACAGGCCCAAGGTGACACAGCTGGATTTGAATTCAGGTCTTCCGGCATTCCATCTTCTGTGCCACCTCGCTTCGCATAAAAAGCATTTTGTTTCATAGCACTGGCATGTATTAGATAAATCACGTTAGAGTTTACAGGAAAATGTAATGAGAAGTTTCCTCTGTATTAAAAGCAAAATCATAAATTTGACTATGGTTTCTAGTCATACTCTACTTTATCTTGAAGTTTAGTAGCTATTTAAAGTTTCTGATAAAATTTCACTGGAACATCCCACTCCCTTATCCATAGACATAATTTATGGCTCTTATCAGAGTTGTAGATCTTCTTTTTCATTCAGTCTATTAAAATGAGGGAATATTCATTAATTCAAATTAGACATCTATATTTAATTTTTTTTTCAAAAAATACATAACAGTATAATATATTGGAAAGGCAACTTAGTAAAGATTACCCAAGGACATTTATTTATCTTTCAGTGAATTATCTATTCCAGGCAAGATTGATAAATGAATTCATTTTACATACAGCACAGATATAGAGTAGTAGAAGATTTCATAATGTCACAAAATAAAAGGTATATTCACATTGCTGAAGTAAAAAAGAAATAATAGAGGCTGTGATTTTTCATTTCTTGAAATCATCCTTTGAATGGCAATAGCTCACATTTGCAGAGGATGAAAATTTGGTGAAAACAACTTCCTCTCAATAAACTTTTGAAGAAAGAAGTCCAAGTTTAATTCCTGCTACGTTACAGAGAGGTTGACTGACTTTTTCAGAACCATGCAGAGTAACAAAATCCAGATCCTATGTCTCTGAAATGAACCATTCAATGCAAGTGAAATTATTTTTTTTCAAATAAAATACACATTAGTGCTTAAAAGATATATGAGTTATCTGAAAAATTCAAGTGTATAAAAAGAATTCATTTGTCAATTATGCTGGGTAAATAAAGAGTAATTGTGCCTTATTTTTTTAAAAATTAATTTAGTATTCTGTTTTCCCCACTTATATGTAAAAAAATTTTTAACATTCATGTTAAACCTTTGAGTTCAGAATGCTCTCTCTCTCCCCAGTCTTCCTTCAGTGATGAGGCAAGCAACTCTTACTGGTTATACATGTGTAGTCATATAAAACACTCATAATAGGTTGAGAAGGAAAACATAGACAAGAAAAGAAATTCAAAAATGATGAAGTTTAAAAAAAAGTATCCTTTAATCTGGATTCAGACCCCATTAGTTCTTTCTCTGGGATGGATAGCATTTTTTATCATAAATCCTTCAGAGTTGTCTTGGATTGTTGTGTTGCTGAGAATAACTAAGTCATTCATAGCTGATCATCTTACAATATTGCCATTTCTTTATACATAGAACATTTCACTTTGTATTAGCTTGTGCAAGGCTTTCCAGGTTTTTCTGAGAGCATCCTGCTCATCATGTCTTATAGTACAAAAGTATTCCATCATAATCACTTGCCATAACAACTTGTTCAGTCATATCCAAATTGATGGGCATCCCCTCAATTTCTAATTCTTTAGCCCCAGAAAAGAACAGTTATAAATGTTTTTGTATATATAGGTCAATTTTCTCTTTTTAAAAAAATTCTTTTGGGATAAAGACCTTGTAGGGGTATTTCCAGATCAAAAGGTGTGCATAGTTTTATAGCCCTTTGGACACAGTTCCAAACTGTCCTATAGAATGTTTGAATCAGTTCCAAACTACATGAGCAGTGCATTAAAATCTCATTTTTCCCACATTCCCTCCAGCATTTGCCATTTACCTTTTCTGTCCTATTAGCCAATCTAATACATATGAGGTAGTACCTCAGAATAATTTTAATCTGCATTTCTCCAACCAATAATGTGTACAAGTATTTTTTCATATGGCATAGATACCTTTAATGACTTCATCTGAAAAATTATTGTATCTTTTGATCATTTATCAGTTGGGGATGACACTTATTTTTATAAATGTGACATGGTTCTTTATATGTTTGAAAAATGAGGCCTTTATCATAGAAACTTGATTCGCATTTTTTCATTTACTATTTCTAACTGTATTTCCCTCCATCCTATCCTCTCAGTTTATTCTATTTTCTCTTCTGTTTCACTTTGTCCCTCTTCAAAAGTGTTTTGCTTCTGATCACCCCTTCCCCCAACATACCCTCACTTCTATTATCCTGTCTCCCCTTTTCTTATCCCATTCCCATCCTGCTTCCCTTCAGCATGAGACAGATTTCTATACCTAGTTGCATGTGTATGTTATTCCTTCTCTGAGCCAGCTCTGATGAGAGTATGATTCACTCACTCCCCTTTACATCATTCTTCTTCCCCTCCAAAATAAAAATTGAAAGAATCCATTGATCACTTCCTGAAAAAAATGCTAACCAAATTCCAGAGCTCTCATATCAAGAAGAAAATATAGCAAGCAGCCATTAAGAAGCAATTCAATTATTATGAAACCACAGTCAGGATAAAACAAGATTTAGCAGTTTCTACATTAAAGGATCAGAGCTCAAAGTATGATGTTCTGGAGGGCAAAGGAGCTAGGATTACTACCATGAATCACCTACACAACAAAACTGAGTATAAACCTTCAGCGGAAAAAAAATGAACATTCAATGAAATAGAGGACTTTCAAGCATTCTTGATGAAAAGACTAGAGCTGAATCAAAAATTAGACTTTCAAATACAAGAGTCAAGAGGAGCATAAAAAGGTGAACAGGAAGGGAAATCATAAGGGACTTAGTGAGTTAAAACTGTTTACATTCCTACATGGAAAGATGATATTTATAACTCATAAGACCCTACTCATTATTAGGGTAGTTAGAAGGAGCCTGTATAAACAGAGGGCACAGATTTGAGTTGAATATTAAGGGATGATATCTAAAAAATAAAATTAAGAGATGAGAGAGTGGAATGTATTAGGAGAAAAAGAAAGAAATAGGTAGAATGAAGTGTATTATCTCACACAAAAAAATGCTAGAAAAAGCTTTTGCAGTGGAGGGGAAGGCAGGGGATGAGAGAGGGAGTGAGTGAACCTTATTTTTATCAGTACTGGCTTAAAAAGGGAATAAAATACACATTCCCCAACTGATAAATGATTAAAAGGTAAAGCAAGTTATCAGATAAAGTAATCAAAGCTATCTATAGCCATATGAAAAAATACCCTCAGGGACTACCTCATACTATTAGATTGGCTCATAAGAATGAAAAGGTAAATGACAAATATTGGAGAAAATGCAGGAAAAATGAGATTTTAATGCACTGTTCATGTAATTTGAAACTGATTCACCCATTCTGTAGAGCAATTTGAAACTAGGTCAAAAGGGCAATAAAATCAAGCAATACCCCTACTAGGTCTTTATCACAAAAAAAAAAAAATTTAAAAAAAAGAGAAAATGGGCCTATATTTAGAGAAATATTTATAGCAGCTCTTTTCTGGGGCTAAAGAATTAGAAACTGAGGGGGATATCATCAATTGAGGAATGACTAAACAAATTGTTGTGGTAAGTGATTATGATGAAATACTTTTGTATTTTAAGAAATGGTGAGTAGGATGCTCTCAGAAAAACCTGCAAAGCCTTGCATGGGTTCATGCAAAGTGAAATGTACTATGTGCAAAGTAGAAGCAATTCTTCAAGATGATCAGCTCTGTAGGAAATAGCTATTCTCAGCAATACAACAATCCAAGACAACCCTGATGGATTTATGATGAAAAATGCTTTCCATCCCCAGAGAAAGAACTGATGGTGCCTGAAAACAGATTGAAGCGTAGTTGTTTTTTTTTTTTACTTTGTTTTTCTTGAGTTTTTTGTTTTCTTTTTTTTCTGTTCTTTCACATTGACTATTACAGATATATTTTGCATGACTATTATGGATTATACACGTGTATAATCTATATTTAATTATTTGCCTTTTCAATGAGGGGGTGGAGAGGGAGGAAGAGAGAGAATTTGGAGCTCAAGCTTTTAAAAATGGATGTTAAAATTGTTTTTATATGTTGCTAGGGAAAAATTAAGTACTAACCAAATTAATTAATCTTAAAATTTTTGAATAAACCAATATACTCATTGTTAAGTCTTTCTCTGGCAGCAAAGAAGTAGAGTGAAAATCAATGTTTATCAACTAGGCAATGACTATCCAATTTGTGGTGCATTAATACAATGAAATATTACTTAGTTTTTCATAAACAATGAATATGAAGAATTTAGAGAAGCATATATAAGTAAATATACAGAGCAAAGTAAGTAAAACAAGGGAAAAAACTATATGCACAAGGACTACAGTAATGTAAATAGAAAGAATTTTTAAACAGAAAAGGAAACTAAATATTGTGCAAATGTAAAGAGCAAAATTGTCTCCAGAGAAAGTATGCATATTTTATTTCTATTTTTTTATAGAAGTTGGGAACTATGTGTGTGAAATACTGCTTAAACTTTGTAGACTCAGTTGATAGTAAGGTTTGTTTTACTGAGCTGATTTTTTTTCTTTTTTTTTTAAATTGTCTGTAATAGTTCACTAGATAAGGGAGAGGGAGAAACCTATTCATAAATGTAAGTGATATAAAAATCAGTTTTTTTCTCTTAAAAAAAATTTATCCTACCCACCCTCATAATGGAAATGCTACCGCAATTATAACTAAGGAAGGGACAGAAAACTTGACATCTTAGAGTTGGATGAGGGGAAGGGTTTCTGTACAGAAAGAAAAAGGGTCTAGACAGAGGGCTTCTTTGGGTTAGTCCTTTCCTGATGGAGTTAACAGAAGGCAGGAACCCACCTGAAACCCCACACCTAGCCCTTCAAGGAGATTAGACTGCTCAGCCTCTGAGCACCGCCAGAGTGTCACACAGTGATATCCACACAGTGGAAGGAGCAGAGCCAAATGCTGTGGGGCAAGATACTTAGACTGAGAGAAAAACACAAAGTTGTACTTGGTGATGTTTCTCAATTACCTTTTGGGGGACTCAATAAGGTTTGAAATTTTTTCCAGGTCCTTTATATCTTCCCCTCCAAAACCGGTGATTTGGAATGAAGAGAAAATCCAGTATATCTTATGAATTGGATCTTTAATGCCTTCATCACCCTATGACCTACTCCCATCCCCAATCCCTAGTATGATTATCCTATACTGATATGGCTTCTTTTCCCATATTTGTTTTCTGTGATGCCATTTTTGATACTTATAAAATAAGCAAAACTTTTCCTCAATCAAAAGACCACAACCAAGGACCTAGAAAGACACATGTGGCCTCCAGACCACAGGTTCTGCATTCCTGGTAGGACTTATTCTGCAACTTATATCTTACAGAGTTGCCTTTAGAGGGCTAAGTGACCTCCCTATAATAACACAGCAAAAATGTGCCAGTAGGAGTTCTTGAATCTAAATCTTTTTTACACTGAGATTAGCTCTCAGCCAACTGCTACTCTTTGACTAAATTCCAGGGCTATCACGAACAATAAAATAGGCCCTGCTACCAAGGATCTTATAATCTTATGACAACTCTGTAAATACCATAGCTTTAATATGAATTAGAAGGTAATGAGAGAAATTTTTCTGTGGTGTGGTAGAAAGAAAACTGGATTTGGAATGAAAATAGCTGAGTCTTCTTCCATTCATTAACTTGGTGACTTTGGGACAGTCAGTCCTTTTCTCTGCTCTTCAGGCTATGCATCTACAAAATGCAGTGTTTGGAGTGCATTTTCTCTAATTAAACAAAGGAGAGTTTTAAACAATTCTTTGTGAATCCTAAAGTAGCTGAGTTGTGGTCAACATCTATTCCAACCTCCTCAGGTTACCAAGGAGGAAAATGAGGGAAAGGAAAATCAAGTTGACTTATCTGAAATCACCCAGCTAATTAGTGATGGCACTATTACTAGAACACAAGTCTCTTGACTTCCAGGGAAGTCCTTTTCTATCACCTATGCTGCCTCATGGGAATATGAGGAAATAGGGACCATCTCTGGCTGGGGCTGATAAGAGAAGACTTCCTGGAGCAAACAACACTTTTTCTGTGCTTAGAAGGATTAAAAGGAATTTCATCAGAATGACATGGGAGCAAGTTCTAAAATGCTATATTTGTGAACTGTGTCACCATGTTCAAAACTTGTGACTTCTTATATATCCAGGGTCAAATATAAACTCCTATTAGACCTTTAAAACTTTTCACAGCCTGGTCTCTCCCTAGCATCTTCTTATATATTAGTCTTTGCCATTCATTCTACAGTCTAGCCATGGTGGCCAACTCAAACATGCCTCTCATGTCCCAGCTTGCCTTTGTACTGACTGTCCTCCATGTTAGGAATACTCTTTTTTTCTTGTCTCATCCTTTTATAATTCCTTCTTCCTTCCATACTCAGCTCAAGTGGTCTGTAGGAACTATTTCCCCATCACACAAGATGTTTGTGTCTTCCTTTCTAAGGTGTCCTCCTATCTACCCACATGTATCTTCTATGTTTGACACTTTGTCCCCATAAGCTTCTTAAGGACAAGGATTGTTTGCGTTTTTTCTTTGTATCCCTAATACTCAGCACAGTGTTAGGTACATATTAAATGCTTAATAAGTGTTTGCTCATTGATTAACACCAACAGTTCTTTGCCTGTTTACATCAGGAGCAGGGTGCCAGTTTGCCCCTGACTGAGATAAAACTCAGCTATAGTGGGACCAAAAAGAAAAATACGATAGCTAAAGTGAAAACTGTTCTTCTAGAAGTCCCCTGAAATGACAGCTAAATTGAGGCGATCACACCAAGGACAGGAAACAAGATCTAACAGAAATGCAAAGCAAAAAAGAAAAAAATATATTGATCACCTTTTAGAAATATTGTCAGGAGAATGTAGCTATGAAAAAAATAGGAAAAGGGAGCTATGAATCAAAAAGAGAGGAGTGAGAGAGAGATAGAGAAAGAAAGAGACAGTAAGAAGGTTGGAGGGAAAGACAAGAGAAAAATAACATGACAGGAGGAAAGAAAGAAGGATAGAGAGATTGAAAGAAAGAAAAAGAAATGAGAGAGGCAGAGAGAGCCAGAGGATGGGAAGAGAGAAAGAGGAATGACTGCAGGCATTTGGGATCATGCTGAAAGAAACTCATAAGTAAAAGCTTCTTTTAAAATATTGGAGTTCCTCCATATGGAAAGCTTGAGGAGAAAAAGAGAAAAAAATTAAATTAAAGCTTTTGAAAGTGTATTATAGTTTTATCTCTTCAGCGCTTAGATTTCAGAAATAATATAATCCTATAGAAAATATGCTGCCAGAGTATTTTATCTCATGGCGCCCTGACAGAAAGGAACGGAATGATGTCAAAAAAGCTTATATAACAGTTTTGTTTTATTCATTTACATAAATCACATTTACCGTAGGTGTTTTATTCAAAATAAAGTTTGGGAAAAATAAATTGAACAGATGAACCTAAGCAAACCTGGTGATTTTTTCATGAGTAGTGTTTGATGATAAAAGCATAAAAGCATAATGTGGTATCATTTCACCAAGGCACAATATGGATCACCCATATGGAGCAGAAGTTGATAATACTGCAAAGAAGCAAAAATAAACAGAACAGATGTACTTGTAAAATCAAGTCTGCACCCACCCCTGAGTACCTGCCTCTGACTGGGGTAGCTGCTACAAAATCTCTCAGCTGGCTCTGACCCACCTTCTCGCTGAAACACTAGGGAAGCTGGAGATTGTAGAATATGTCTCCTGAACCAAAACAGATTGCCATCCCCTAAAGGAGATGGAGTGTATAGACACTGTGGGGGACCACACTGGAAGAAGATTTGCCATAGAGCAGAATTAAGTTTGAGAAAAGTTTGTCTGGGACCCTATCCAAAGTGTGGAGAGGCAGGATGCACCTTCATTCTGAGAATGGGTTACCTCTAAATTTGTCCCATAATATGGGCTCCAAGGTGAGCTGTGGCTAAACTGAGCATCCAATATAGAATCATTACAAAGAAAATGCTTTTAGTTTTATAAAAATTCAGGGGAATTGGTAAGACATTTCTTATTACAGCTGTTGTAAAATAAACTAACCCCTGCATTACACATCTGAAAGACCATTGCTTTTCCAAACAGAGGACGCCTTTACTTTATTCTTTTTGTGGCCTTTGGCAAGTCATGTACTCTCTCTGGTCTCAGTTTCCCCATTTGTAAAAGGAAGCAGTTGGACTAGCTAGCTTCTCATAAATCTCTTCCAGTTCTATGTTCCTCATTCTAGTTCTATGATCCTATAACTAATTCTATGACATGTATGAAGTGGTGGAAAGAAAGCAGGACCTGAAATTGGAAAACTGGGCTCAAGTCCTCTCTCCAAGTCCGAAGTTTGTTATCTGTATGACCTGAGGAAAAATATTTCACTCCTCTGGACCTCAGTTACTCCATAAATGAGTTGTTTGAAGGAAGCATGATCACATGAAAATATCATTGGATCTGGATACAATCTATCTAGGATGACACTAGACCTGCTACTTTCTAGTGTTGTGATCCTAAACAACTCACTTAATCTCTCTAAGCCCTTGTTTCCTGAACTATAAAATTAGAGTATTGGACTAATTTATTTCTAAGAGCTCTTGTAGCTCTAATACTCAATTAGTCTAATAACCATTTCTTACATCATTCTTCCATCTCTAATCTTATGATCATAGCTTCCCAAAAGGAGGGTCCTCAACTGAATGCATTGTAAACTTAATTAAACTTGATGTCAAAATACCTGGATTTGTAAAAATAAAATGAGATATTTTAAAAGAATTTATAAACCTTAAAAACAATATATAAATGTTTATTAATATTACTATTATTAATATCATTTTTATACACATATATACATTTATATGTATATATTATATATATATATAATGACATCTAAGGTATTTTTCAGTTTTTCATCTATGACTTTATGATCCTGGGTATGTATTTTGATTATTCTCTTGTCATCACTAAAAGGTACACTCAATGAATGAAACACTATATATTGTATCAATTCAAGTTCCTTGAAGCATAAAGGGGCAGACTGAAATTCTATGGAAATACTGGGATTTTCCTTTCATTGTGTATTTCTCTGCTTATTCCCTATCTTTAATAATGGACAACTAGGTGGCACAGTGGATAGAGTGTTATATCTAGAGCCAGGAAGACTCATCCTCCTGAGTTCAAATCTGGCCTCTGATACTTTCTAGTTATGTAACCCTGACCAAGTCACTTAACTCTGTTTGCCTCAGTATCCTTACCTGTAAAATGAACTAGAGAAGCAAATGACAAACTGCTTCAGTATCTTTACCAAGGAAAATTCCAAATAGAACCACAAAGAATCAGATATGACTGAACAGCAACACAATCACCAGTAATCACTTATTAATACCTTTTTACTATACACCCCATCATTTCCAGATGTTACCTCCTACCTCTATGTTCTCCCTCACCCACACTCACACAAGGGCCTATTCTGGAAACAAAAAGAAACAGGTAAATAAAACCACTTAGTCTGACTGAATAAACTGCATTCCACACATGTGATCTACACCTTTTTTCTGAAAGAAAAGACGTGCATTTCCCCATCTGATCTTCAGTGTCAATTTGAAGCACACTGGAAATCAGATTGAAGTCTTTTCATTTACACTGTTGTAGCCACAACAGAGAAGAAATGAGATAGTGAATAAAGATCTGTGCCAAGAAAAACTGAGGTTCCAGTCCTTAATCTGACAAGTCCTGAGACTAACTGCCTGATTCTGTACAAGATTTTTCAGAACTCTAGAAAACTGAGGCTTGTAATGGTAATTTGAATTGGAAATCTTCCCTATTGATTAATAGGCCCATTAAGTTATATGGAGCCTGTGGTGGGAGGAGTTTGCTGAATGGGTGGAACAGGAAAGTCAGAGCTAGAGCAGAGCTGAGAGGAAGTTAGTCTTGAGAGTAGTCAGATCTAGGAAGGATGCAGGTTCCTGGGTTGCCTGAGTGACTTTGGGGTTGGTTTGTGATTTTCTTTAAGGGGAACTGCTTGTGATTTGTTTAATGGAGCTAGTTTGTGGGAAGCCTAGTAAGGGGAGGGCTTGGGGATGGTGCTGTCCTCTGCATTGTTACTATGTTTATATTTTTGTTGCTGTGATGGATTTGGCTTTCTGGCTTCTGAATAAATGTTTTAGTTCTGCCTTTCATGTGGAGAGTTTGTGCTATTTCAAGATTCTGAATTGCACCGTGATATTCATGGCTGCCATGGGTGCTATGAATATTGCATTGGTGCTACAAGGCTACAAATACAGAATCTTAACTAATCCAGAATAGTAGAAGTTTGTCATCAATTACTTATTATACCAATAAAATCACAATGAAATCAGCTTCCTTCCTATTCCCGTTGTGGGTATTGTTCTGGTTCTATTTATTTCATTATTATTCTATAAATCTTCTCATAGTTGTACTTTTCTTATTTATAGTTATTATGGAGCAATAATATTCCATTATGATCATATATCATATTTTTCAGTGAGTCCTCAATCAGTGGTCATTTGCTTCAATTCCAGTTTTTTCAGTTGTTTTTGCTACCACAAAAATACTGTTATAAAATTTTTCCATATATAGAATACTTCTTTTTTGACCCATTAGGGTTTGAGTCCATTATTGTGGTCTTTATTCATTTCTTTAATATACTATTATGTAATATAAAAGCAAGAACAGACTGTTAACAGACAATTATTAAACACCCATTATATTCCAGGCACTGTGCTGGAGATACAGATGCAAAGCAGATCAAGAAGGATAAAATCCAAGGAAGTAAACACTTGCACAGAACCTATGAAGAAATTTAAATCAAAAGAAAAAATACTCATTTTTCCCCTTGGAAAGAAAGGTTTTTTTCATAATAATTCTGATACCATGGTCAACATCTGGAATTCACCATACATGACCTCTGATATAATAAAGTAGCCATCCATCTGTTGCCTTCCCAAAACAGAGAAGAATAAATAGAGTCCCACATCCCACACACTCCAGCTGTCCCCAGCAGTCAGTGCTGTTTTTTTTTCTAAAAATAAAATAAAGTAAAATAAAATAACTTTCCCAATCAAGAGAGGGTTTGGGTAAGAAACAATGATGATTGTGATAGATGTCACTGTTTAAAGAGAGTTGTAAAGTTTTATAAACAGAATATAAAAGCCATTCTTTCATAGAGATGGCTTCTGTGAGGAAAAAAAAAGCTGAAAAGCTTATCAATATTTTAGTTATAGGATGAAATATGCCCTTAAGTTTTTCTGAAGGAAGCAATTCTTGAGTACTATAGAGCTGTGGAGTACATAGATTAAAGACTGGTTTTCTTCAGTAATGAATAAATTATAAGTCCCACTTCTACCTCATTATTGTAAGTTCCACAAATGTGTGTGAATTAAATTTTAGAATATTATCTAAATGAAAACATGAACCTTGCAGTTATTTATAGATACACAGACTCTAGAGATTTCAGCAAATATATGTTCCATGAAACATTCTTTAAACTCTCTCTTTCCCTGACCCACTCTAGCTTTCAATGGCTTTCTCTTTCAGACAACACAGAGTTATTATTTGTGTACTTTTGAAATGCTTTGATTGGATTATACTGTATATTAATGCTACATATAGCATTAATTGGGTTATACTGTATATTAATGTTCTGTAATATTAATTGTTCTCAGTCTTAAAAGATTGTAAGATTGATGGAAGTGTACATCTTATATAAAACATTCTATTTAAAGAAGTATTGAGAATAGCTGAATATATGTGTAAATGTATACATATCATAATATTAATAATAACAAAAATGTATTATTATTGTGCAGAGAAAATAGTGACTTAGGAATTCAAAGTGTTAGAAATGTATGTTGAGAATTACTATTGCATATAACCAGGAAATAAGAAACATAGGTAATGAGGTGTCGAAATTTATCTTGCCCTACAAGAAAAGAGAGAAGATGAGGATAAGGGAAGGGTGGGATGTGATAGAAGGGAGGTCTCATTGAGGAAAGAGGTAATCAGAATGCAAGGTATTAGAGGGTGGGGGGAGGGGAGAGATGGGGAGAAAAATTGGACATGTTACAAAGTGATGTAAAAGCAATTAGCATTAAGACAATTGGCTGAATTAATTACTGAGACTAAATCAGAGACATCTTTAGTTTGGGGAAGAGAATTTTAGTCTAAATTTCCTAGAGGCAGGTAACTTGGTGTAAAATTTGGCATTGATGGAAAAGTTAAGGTTTTAATGGTAAATTTGATTTTATGATTGCTATTTAAGCAGAGCTAGAACATGTATAGAAAGGCATGTAAGCCACTTAAGACTTGCCTCAAAAGATGTTCCTTAGCCAATGTGAAATTATAGTCATATCTGAAATCTGGCTATTGAAGCTTGCTGTTTTAAGATGCTATGGGACTATTAATTGACTGTTCTTCTAAGTCTAAATCCAGGTATGGATATCAAAAAAGGTCTGAGCCGTTAATCCATGATGCCAGTAAGCCTGTGAAATGCTGGTATGAACTGAAAAAGGTGATCTCATGGGAAGGGTGGGAGAGCAGCTTTTCAGCCTGGGCTGAGGTAAGATTCTCCTGACTCAGTTTCTCCACTGACATCTGGCTGACTTTAGGCCTCACCGAATGCAAGTTAACAATCTACTCCTGCCTGGAATTGACATGAAGTCAGGGAGATATTGTTTCCCTGCAATGTCCCTACTCTTAGTGGCAATTTCATATAGTCAAAAGTTTGGTAAACTTAATACCAGATCTAGGGGAACATCCGAGGTCATCTAAAATCAAGCTCTTAGGCTTAGGACTTTAGACCAACAACAATAAATTAGGGTCCTTTACTTCTTAGTAACAGTGTGGAGACAATCAGGTCAAGGGCTTGTGAAGTTAGCACACACAGTTATCATTTGTGTCTCAGCTGCTTAATGTTAAAAAAAATTCATTTGTGGTCTATATTGTAAATTCTTTAAAATCACCTGACCAAAAGTTGGAATTGTTTTATGTGATATGAACTTTGTCAAAATATGAAAAATTAAAAAAAAAATAGTGTCTTCCCTTACAATTGTACATTTTAGAGCAGTCACTCTCCAACTTGTTGCTCCAGGAACTTCAGGTGCCATAGGTATCTTCTTACCAAATTATAGAGCCTTAGTTCAGTCCAAAGGAGCTAACAATTAATAAAATGTATTGTTTTCCATATGCCCACACCTCACCTCTATATGTAGTATTTTTTTCTTATTATCATTTAAAGTGGTAGCAATCCAGCACTTTTTGTAGCAGCAAAGAACTGGTATAAAATAGTCATCCATTATCGAATGGCTAAACAAATTGTAGTACATGAACACAATGTAATACTACTGTGCTGTTCGGAGCAATGAATATGAACATAAAACAGAAAAGCATGGGAAGACTTAAATGAACTGATTCAAAGTGAAGGAAGTACAATGGAGGAAACAACAAATATAATAACTACAGAGATGTAAATAATAAGAACATCCAAAAAAAGATTAAACTGAATACTGAAATTAAAATGATAAAGTTTGACCAAGAAAAGTAAATGAGAAAAATATTTTTTTCAGAATTTGGAGATTTGGGGTTTTGAATATTTATATAATGTTAAAGTTAGTTGATGTGTTGGTTTGTTTTACTAAAGTCCTTTTCTGGTTGTTGTCTTTTTTTCTTTGTCAAGGAATATTTTCTCGGAGAAAGGAGGAAAAAGAGTAGACTTGGAAATTATGGTGATGTAAAGATGAAAAAAAAAAGGTGAAGTGGAAATCCCTAATTCCTTTCCCCTCCTCCTATTGTATTATTGGATTAATACATTCATTTTTCAATGATTCATATATACATTGATTTAATTAATGTTAATAAATGTCTATTGTACACAAAGCACTATGTCAGATAGCAGAAGACATATTAAGTGGACATAAGTCAAGATTCATTTCTCCATAGAGCTTACAATTTAGTAAAAAAAAAAAAAAAGCATACACACATCACCTATAAAAAGTTTCAAGTATCCATATGAGAAGAGCAAAATCAAATATTAGGTGAGGTCTGATTGGGGGAGGCAAGGAATTTGATCTATAGGGCAGGAAGGCCATAATAAAGTTCAGTAGGTTCAGGATCACTTGAGTTTTGAAGCTAACAGTAAATAGCACAGTTCTTTGCTTAATGTCAGGAAGAGCCATTTTGGCAGGATAAACCATAATGAATTGGAATTAAGCATACCTGGTTTCTAGGTCTGACACTAGACATTTTTTAAATCTTACCTGTATAGTGTACTCTCTTTTTTACTGGAGAAGATTCCAAAGTGAGAAAAATCATGATACTTCTCTTTATATTACCTGTAATGAACTCAGTCTCTCAGTAAGGAAAAAAATACATTATATTAGGCACTAAAGGACACAAAAAAGAAAATAAAGGTAATCTCTGCCCTCCACGAGTTCACAATCTACTGGGGGAGACAACAAGGAAACCAATAAGTACAAGTGAAATAAATACAGGACAAATAGGAAGTAATTAAAAGGAATGTGCTAGAAATAAGAGACATTGGGGAAGACTTTTTTGCAGAAAATGGCAATTTAGTTGAGATGTAAAGGAAACCAGGGAAACCAGTAGGTGGAGATGGGAAGGGAGAGAGGATCTTAGGCTCCATGGACATCCAAAGAAAATGCCTGGAGTCTAGAGGTAAAGAGCTACAGGCAAAGAGGCCAGTGTCACTGGATCAAAGAGTGGTAGGGAATGAGGTAAAAGATGATTAGAAATGCAGGAGAGGGACAGATTATGGAGAGCTTTCAAGGCCAAAAAGATGATTATGTATTTGATCCTAGAGGTGATATTGTGCCAGATAAATGGGCAGTGGGGGAAACATTTGACATGATGGACCTAATCTTTAGGGAAATCATTTTGGTGGCTGAATGAAGGGTGAACTGGAGAGTGGAGTGGCTTGTGACAAGCACACCCACCAACAAACTACTGTAATATTACAGGTGTGAGATGATGAGTGACTGTGCCAGTATAGTGGTAGCATCAGAGGAAAAGGGGGACTTATAAAAGAAGTGTTGCAGATGTGAAATCGATAAACCTTGGCAATAGACTGGATAGGGGTAGGGAAGAGTAGGGTAGTGAGAGATAGTGAGTAGTCCAGGATGACTCCTGGGTTGTGAGCCTAAGGTACAGGGAGGATAATGTCATCCTTTATAGTAATTGGAAAGTTAACAGGGTAGAGCTTAGGAAGAAAAATAGCCTGTTCTGTTTTGGACATATTTACCTTAAGATGACTACTGGAAATCCAGTTCAAGATGTCTACAGGTCAACTGGAGATGTGAGATTGAAGATCAGCAGAGATGTTAGGGCAGGATAGGTAGCTTTGAGAATCATCAGCATAGAAATGGTAATTAAATTCATGGAAGCTGATAAGATCACCATGTGTAGCACTATATAAGAAGAAGAGAATGGTGCCCAGAAGAGAACCCTGTTAGATACATATCGTTAGAGAGTGTAATCTGGATGAAGAGGCAGCAAAAGTGACTGAGGAGTATTCTGATAGGTAGGAGAAAAACCAGGGATAGTGGTGTCCTCAAAACTTGGAAAAAAGAGAATATAAAGGACAACTCAAGAAACAATGTGAAACGTTTCAGAGAGGTCAAGGAGAGAGAGTCTATAGAAAAGGCCATAGAAATGGCAATTAAGAGATCATTGGTAACTTTGTTGAGAGCAATTTTAGTAGAACAATGAGGAGAATTTAGAACTAAGTTAAAATGGGTTATACGTAGGAGCTGTTCTAGCTTTTAAAAACTCATGATTTTATAAACTTAATGAATAACATATTATTTATATCATATATAAATATATAATATTTTATAGATATATAATATATATTATATTAATAGCACATTTATATTATATATAATATGCAATTATATGTAATATATATTATGAGGAAGCTTTCACATGGAATCAGTGTCAGAAGTGCAAGAATCATAGATAATCTAGTCCAACTGGTATGAAAATTTCTTCTATAAGATTACTCACAAATTGTTACCCAACCTCTCTTCTACAAAATTACTCATAAGTTGTCATCCAACCTTTGCTGGGCAGCACCTGGGAAAGAGAACAGCTCTGTGCTGAGATAATTCAATTGACATTCAGATCACTCCAACCATTGGAAAGCTTTTTTTTCCTTTCATCAAGCTGAAATTTGTCCTTTTGTAACTTCCTTCATCTGCTCCCTGCTATATTCTGAATATATATATATATATGTATATATATATATATATATATATATATTATACATACATACATATATATCTCCTAAATAAAAACTAAGAACCTTCCTACTGCCACTTCCGCTTGTAAATGATAAATATGTCTCCTCTTTACTGGTAAAGAAATTGATAACATCGTTTATTGTTTTATGTGTGTGGTTTTTTATCTACTGTTCTTCCTTGCCCCTAGATTTTTAATTTTACTCACCTCAAGTTCTAGATCTTAGAACAAAAGAACTTCAAAGACAGCAGGAATTTGGAGATGGATTCATTCATCTTCATGGTGAACCTTTCATGTGACAAGAGAATCAGTAAAAAAATTTTTTTTTAAAAGTGCAGAAATGACTTTCATACTAAAACATCTTCTGTTAAGCTTATTTTTTAAAGACATAGGAGAAAAGAATCATTTTAACCCAGCATACGTAGATATAGTAGTGTTCAAAGTAAGCATTTGAGCAGAGATCCTCCAGAATCTCCAAAATTGGTACTAGAAATTAATAAGTGGTCTCATTTTATTGATTCTCTTTTGAAAATAGATAGTCAAGTTCTTCAGGCAGGAGCTCTAAAATCTCATTGAAAAAAAGACAATGATTTAAAAATAACAATATGGTTGCTTGGTTATTGATCGAACTGATACCAAGCAAGCCACTTATAGCCTCTGGTCTTTGCTTCTAAAGGGATGACTGTTAGCAGATGCTTAAATAAGCCACTTTTCCACACAAAAGCTTTAGTAATACTGCATTAAATTCAAAGTACTGTGCATGGATGTACATTATAGTCAGTTCTGAGTTTGTGTTTCTGCTGAAGTGTGTTAGAAAATTAGCACATTATTAGAAAATTATTGTGTCCCCTTGGCTAGAGATATGCATTGCAGTGACTAAAGGCTGTAAAGGAAACTGATAATGATCAATTTGTAAACTAGAATGACCATTAAGTTTATAGTGGAAAAATCACCAGTCAAGAAGACCTGGATTTTAATCCCTCATATTGAATTCCACCCTAAGTGTATGACAATAGGTTTGCCACCTCACTTTTATTACAAAAGGGGAAAATAGTATTTTCATAATTACCTCACAAAGTTGTTTGGGGAAAGCGTTTTGTGTACCTTTAAAAACCAGGTAAATGTAAATTATTAGTATCTTCAATAACTACATTTAATTCATTTTCTCTCTTATAAATTTACTTCTTAGGATCTAATAATTCTACTTCCATACGCTCTCACATATTAATCCCTACTTCTGCATTCCCATGGATATTTCCTTCTATGAGCCTACATGGATTATTATAAGAGATTACTAATAAATCTTCCCTTTTCCATTATTTTCTCTTTCATCCTTCATAATAATTAATTATCCTTATATGGATATGAGATGATGCCTGTTTCAGGTGTGTATGATTTCATCATTGGGATGGAAAGAAACAAGGACAGTTATAAGAGGAATCTGAGATCAGAGACCCCAGACAAAAGATGCTCAGAGCAAAAGTGACCAAAGTATGCTGTTTCCCATCTTGTTTACATGTTACTGAAATGAGGATTTTGAGGTTGATAGCTGGGAAATTCTAATACATGAAACTGTTTAGTAACTATGAAACAAGCATGTGTTGCCTAATTGTAACTTAGTTGAAAGAAATGTGCACTTTAGTTTTTTGACATGAGCTAGAGGTGAGTCATATCATTCAAGAGACACTGCTTGGGAAAATAACTATTGGTCTACATCTCCTGGGAGCCAAGATGATGGAGTCAGCAGCAAATCACTGTAACAATTTCATATTCACCCCCAAAGAACCATAAAATAGTACCCCAAGACAAATCGTGTAACATCAGAACCAGAAAAAAGATGGGACAAAATAATATTTTAGCCTCCAAAACTTGTGAGATCAGAAAGAAAAGTCTGTCCTTCTTGTGTGAAAGGGAAGTGCATTCTAGGACAGGAAGTGACCTAGCACACCATCAGCAAGCCCCACCTCAGCATAGTAGTATGAAATCCTGAGCTCCAGTATGGAGGAGCAGGAAAGCCAACACCAGGACCCCCCACTCCCCATTGCCATGTGCCTTAGTATAGCCATGGGGACCAGCAGAATACAGTTTCAGTGTAGTCACAGGCAAACAGGCATCCTACAGAATAGCAAGAAAGTAGGTCAAACCACCACTACATGCTTCAGTATAACCTCTGGGAAGGACCAGGCCTCAGCACATACCAGACATTACCACTAGGACCACAGTTCAACACCACATAAACTTTCAGACCCCTGCAGCCTCCAGCAGTGCCAGCTACCCTAACCCCCCACCACACCCCTTCAGCACAGAACCAGACACAAAGATCCCCCAGGGGCCCCAGGGCAACATAGGGTAAACAGATAGAATATGCAGCCACTGGCACAAGAAGCTTGAGACAGTGCCCTGGATATGGAATTCAAATTTTTAAAAAAAGCGAAAAGAACAAAAATAGCAAAGAAATAATAATCTGACTATACGAAGTTATTATGGTGACAGGGAAGAACAAAACACAAACTCAGAAGACACAGCCATGCTAAAACATCTATGGGCAAAACCTCAAGGAAAAACGGGAAGTGATCTCAACCCCAAAAAGAACTCATGGAAAAGCTCAAAAAAAAAGCTTAAAAATCAAGTAAGAGAGGTAGAAGAAAAACTGGTAAAAGGAGTAAGAATGATGTAAGAGAATTATGAAAAAAAAGAATCAATGGCTTGGAACAACAGAATTGTCCAAATGGAAAAAGAGATACAAAAATCCAATAAAGGAGACAATTCCTTAAAGAGTATTATTGGTCAAATGAAAAAGAAAGTACCAAAGCTAATTAAAGAAAACTATACCTTAAAAGTTAGAATTGGGCAAATGAAAGCCAAAAACTCTACAAGACATCAAAAATCAATCAAATTTTAAAAAATGAAAAAAAATGGGTGGAGCCAAAATGGCGGAGTAGAAAGACTCACGTATGCTAGCTCCGAACCCACAGCCCATTTATTTCCTACAAGAAGAACTCCACACAAATTCTGGATCACTACAAGGCATGCAGAAACACAGTGGAAAAGATTTCCGTTCCAGAGAGCCCTGGAGAGCTGTCCCCAGGGTCTATTGCACCCCAGAAAGCAGAGTCCACCCCTGCCCTGCCCTGGCCGGGCGGCCCCAGAGGAGCAGATCCGAGCAGGCTTCAGGGACGGAACCTCTGGCCGGCCGGGAAGGTCCCCCCGCCCACAGATGCTACAGGTCAATGAGAGAGATGTCTGGGCTGGTCAAGAAGGAAGCGGGGTGTCTCCGTGACTCGGGGCCCCTCAGGAGGAAGCGGCGGAGGCAGAGCAGGGGCAGTGGCAGAGGCAGCAGCGGTGGCCCCTGGGACTCCCCAAGCACCAGGATCTTCATTACTGAAGGTCTCTGCATAAACCACCTGAAGGAGCTGAGACTGGGAGGTGGCCCTTCCCCACCCACTCCATTGCTGAAGGTCTCTGAATAAAGCCCCTGAGGGAACTGAGCCTGGGAGATGGCCCTGCCCCCACCCAAGCACCAGAACTTAAGCTCACATTGAATAGCAGCTGCTCCCACCACAGATAGCCCTGATACTGGGAAGCAGCATTTGAATCTCAGACCCCAAGCACTAGCTGGGGGAATCTAGGTGGGGGTGGACAGGAATCTCAGAAGTCAAGTAACTGGCTGGGAAAATGCCCAGAAAAAGGAAGCAAAATAAGACCATAGAGAGCTATTTTGATGGGGTGCAGGTGTTCCCGCCTTTCAATTCTGATGATGAGAAAATATTCTTACCATCAGGGAAAGATGTAGAGGGTGGGGCCTTAGTACCCCAGGCACCCCAAATGGATGTCCAGTGGACTCAGGCCATGGAAGAGCTCAAAAAGGATTTTGAAAAGTAAGTTAGACAGGTGGAGGAAAAACTGGGAAGAGAAATGAGAGAGATGCAAGAAAAGCATGAAAAACGGGTCAATACCTTGGTAAAGGAGACCCAAAAAAAAGGTGAAGAAAATAACACCTTGAAAAATAGGCTCATTCAATTGGCAAAAGAGGTTCAAAAAGCCAATGAGGAGAAGAATGCTTTCAAAAGCAGAATTAGGCAAATGAAAAAAGAGGTTCAAAAGCTCACTGCAGATAATAGTTCTCCCAAAATTAGAATGGAACAGATGGAGTCTAATGACGTTCTGAGAAACCAAGAAATCATGAAACAAAACCAAAAGAATGAAAAAATGGAAGAGAATGTGAAATATCTCATGGGAAAAACAACTGACCTGGAAAATAGATCCAGGAGAGACAATTTAAAAATTATGGGACTACCTGAAAGCCATGATCAAAAAAAGAGCCTAGACATCATCTTCCATGAAATTATCGAGGAAAACTGCCCTGACATTCTACAACCAGAGGGCAAAATAAGTATTGAAAGCATCCATCAATCACCACCAGAAAGAGATCCAAAAAGAGAAACTCCTAGGAACATTGTGGCCAAATTCCAGAATTCCCAGGTCAAGGTGAAAATCTTGCAAGCAGCTAGAAAGAAACAGTTCCAGTATTGTGGAAATAAAATCAGGATAACTCAAGATCTAGCAGCTTCTACATTAAGGCATCGAAGGGCATGGAATAGGATATTCCAGAAATCAAAGGAACAAGGGCTCAAACCAAGAATCACCTACCCAGCAAAACTGAGTATAATACTTCAGGGGAAAATATGGTCTTTCAATGAAACAGAGGACTTTCAATCATTCTTGATGAAAAGACCGAGCTGAAAAGAAAATTTGACTTTCAAACACAAGAATGAGAAGAAGCATGAAAAAGTAAACAGCAGAGAGAAGTCATAAGGGACTTACCAAAAGTGAGCTGTTTACATTCCTACATGGAAACACAATATTTGTAACTCTTAAAATTTTTCAGTATCTGGGTAGTTGATGGGACCACACACACACATACACACACATACATGTACACGTGTGCACGCACACACACGTACATATGTGCATGCACATACACATACACACATGCATGCACATACAGAGACAGAGACCACAGAGTGAATTGAATAGGATGGGATCATATCTTAAAAGAAATTAAGGTAAATGGTGAGAGAGAAAGGTAGTGGGAGGAAAGAGGGTGAAATGGAATGGGGTAAATTATATCTCATTCAAGAGGCAAGCAGGAGACTTGTTAGTGGAGGGAAAAAGAGGAGAGCTGAGAAAAAAACAAGAAGTTTACCCTCATCACATTTGACTAAAGGAAGGAATAAAATGCACACTCATTTTGGTATGAAAACCTATCTTACAATACAGGAAAGTGGGGGAGGAGATAAGCAAGAGAGGGGGATGATGGTAGGGAGGGCAATGGGAGGAGGGAGCAATTTGAAGACAACACTCAGGGAGGGACAGGATCAAAAGACAGAATAGAAACAATGGGGGGCAGGATAGGATGGAGGGTAATACAGTTAGTCTTACACAACTCGACTATCATTGAAGTCATTTGCAAAAGTACAGTGATAGGGCCTATATTGAATTGCCTGCCTTCCCAAAGGGAATGGGTGGGGAGGGAGGGATGGGGAGAATTTGGAACTCAAAGTTTTAGGAACAACTGTTTAGTATTGTTCTTGCTAGTAGGAAATAAGAAATACAGTTAATGGGGAATAGAAAGTCATCTGACCCTACAGGAGAAAAGAGAAGATGGGGACAAGAGAAGGGAGGGATGATAGAAGAGAGGGCAGATTGGTGATAGGGAAAATTAGATTGCTCGGTGTATTGGGGTGGGGGGGAGGGGATAAAAGGGGAGAAAATTTGGAATCCAAAATTTTGTGAAAATGAATGTAAAAAGTTAAATAAATAAATTTTTATTTAAAAAAAAGAAATTACTAAATAGTAATTGTTTTACTAAATAGTAACCCAAGAACACTGAGGGTGTTCCCTTCTCAGTTTGATTTTTTTTTTATTAAAGGGATCATCCCTTGAGTAATTAAAGAAGACTATTCATTGAATGGGTGTATCTCGCTCAAAAATGCTATAGGACCTTAGCCTGAAAGGGACAAGGTCTCACATTGCATCCTGGGCCATCTCCAGTCATCCTGATGAATATCAAGTCACTGGACACAAATGTCTCAGGAGAAGAAAGTGAAGTTGGTGACCTTTCACAAATCAAATCAAAGTCAACTGCAAGTCATGTCATCATCTTGATGTCATGTTCCTCTTCAGGAATGAAAGACAAACATAGCAACAATATGTAATTGAGAAAAAAAGGTAAAATACTATTCAAAGGGCAAACAAAGGTAGTACTGGTCAAGATTAATCTCTCTGTGGGCTAGGAGAGATTTCTTATTTGACTATGTGAAGATTTCTTAAAGTAGGGACCATGATAGACCTCCACGTGGGTAAGTACGGAGTGGGCCACATGATATTTTGGAAAACAACTTACCTTAGAGCTCAGAGAAGGTTGAGCTAGGAGCTGAGCTGATCAGAGTAGAATTTGTGCTTAGAGAAGACCTACATTGGGAATAGCTCAAGGCTTAGTAAAGAGTTGAGCTTGAAGTAGAGTTAAACAGTCTTTAGAACTCCAGAAAAGAAAACAAAACTATGAAGAACTGAACAGAGAATCAAGAATCCAGGAGACACTTCTGGTCTCAAAGCAGATATTAGAGTTTACATTGCTATCTACCCCTGGGAGACAGAAAATTTTCAGTACTAAATTAAGAGAACAGACTTGAACAAGTTCCACAAATACATACTTAAAGTTTGTTTTGCTGCTCCAGTAGCCCAGTAGAGAAGAAGCCCCAACCTGCAGGATAGTCAAGTGACCTTCGAAGAAGAACAACCCCACCTATCAATGAATAGTTGCACAGGATTTTCCTGAGGGAGACACAGTATCAAGCCCTGAATTTTCCCAGACATTTATGATTCCCATTCTTTGCCCTCCTTCCTTGGTTCTGTATATTTATGATTCATGTACTCCATGGACACTGTGCACTGGTATCTGATTTGTTACGTGGATACCAATAGGGGATCTGAAACTACAGTGGTAAGAAGAGTAGAACTCCCCTGGCAAAGGATAATTTTTGAGATATGAAAGTGATTTGTAGAGAGGTGGCTCCTCCGCCCCTTATTTGCAGATTGGGTAATCAACCCAGCTCAGAGAGAAAGAATAGTGGTACCACACTCAGTCATGTGTTAAAAGTACATGTGTCCATATAGCTCATCTCCTTAAAGAGTCTTTGAAAATTGAAAGCCAAGTTTAAACTCCTTTCACTTCATTCAAAGTTTTTTACAATTTGTTTTCATCCTGACTTTTCATCCTCATTTCACACTACTGTAAATGCATAGTCTACATTCAAGATTACTGTGAATAGACTTTATTTTCCAAATGAATTATTTGATTTTCTTATCCCATTGTCTCAGTAAGCACATATGACATACACAAAGGGGCCTGCTATCATAGGTTCACAGGTCAGCATTCATAAAGGGAAAGCAACTTTCAAGGGGTTAACAATCACTTTAATCTAGCACATGTATCATTCTTTTAACCAAGTACATATATCATTCAGTGTGTTCAGGGAGTCAGCACCCTGAATTTCAAAGAAAATACAGAGAAATCAAAAGATCAACAGCCATAGCTTCCTCTGCCTGATCAACAGACAATTGGACCCCAACTGTCTGACCATAGTTACCAGAGAGCGAAGTATGACATCTGGGTTCTCAAAGCCAGGGGGCTCGTAAGTGGCTTACCAGAGTCCCCATCTGGAACTCAAACCTTCTTACCAAAAACTAAACCCCAAAGTAAAACCTCACCCTCAGAGTATGCCTTTCTTAAAGCCAGAGGGCATCCCAACCCTTGGGAATCAGTGCCTCATTAACAAAAGCTGCGGTATTCCTACAAATCTTTCCTAATCAAACTCCCCTTTCCTAATCAAACTCGCCCATTAATGAGTGGGGAAGACCTTTAATCACATTATAATACAAATACATATACTGATTCTAGTTAAAAAAACCAAACTCTTGTTGCTGTATTTTACTCCTAGTAAAGCCTCTTGATTGATAAAGGCAAGATTCAATCAGGCACTTGATTATACTAAAACAAAAACAGCAAAACATCCTATTTTGATTGCCATTATACCCATGTATACTCATATGCTTCCTAATAACTGAAATAATATCTTTCATTATCTTTAGCTGTTAGGTTCCTACTTATCCTTTAAAGCCCTACACAAATGCTACTTTCAGAGTCCCTCCTTCTATCTCTAATTACAATATTGTTCCCTTTACTCATATCACTTTATTTTAGGCCACTTTGATGTCACTATCATTATTTTTGTGAAAAATAGATTTCTGTGTATGTATCGTGTGTGTTCGTCCTTCATTGCCAAAGAAGACCATTCCATCAGAGAAATGATGACATGACTTGCACTTGACTTTGTTTTGAGTGAGGGGGGACTGTACAGGTTTCCAGCCTCACTTCTCCTCCAGAGCCATCTGAATCTAGTGACCAGATATTCATCAGGATGACTGGAGATGACTCAGGATGAGGCAATTGGCGTTAAGTGACTTGCCCAAGGTCACACAGCTAGTGAGTGTCAAGTATCTGAGGTGAGATTTAAACTCAGGTCCTCCTGACTCCTGCACTGGTACTCTATCCACTGCACCACCTAGTTGCCCCTTGTGTATGTATTATATTGTTCGAGAAGACAATGAGCTTAGTGAAGGCAGAGATTATATCTTTAACTGTCTCTCTCCTAGTAGCAAACAAAACAACTGTTCAAATGACCCATAAATATTGGTAAACATAGAAAAGTCATCATTCATTTTGTTCTGGTTTTATCCAGCTCTTTGTTAAGGAGATCACTGTGTGCCAGGCACTGTGCTAAGCACCGAGGATGAAAAGAAAGGAAAAAAAAAAAGCATAGACCAAAACATAGCCCTTGTCTTCAAAGGCCTCACATTATAATAAGGGAGAAAACACGAACAGTTATGTACACAGAAGACCTATAGAGAGTAAATGGAAAGTAATCTCAGAAGGGAAGTATTAGGATATTATTGTCCCTATAATGCTTAGTAGGAACTAAGTAAAGGTGTGTCAACTGACCATAGAGAGTGGAAAAGGAGAAAGTCAGAAGAAGCTGTTTCTTTGTTCTAAATCATTTGGTCTTAACTGTTACCATGTTTTGCAAGGAGAGTAGAGACTAATGAAGAATTGTCTCAAAAAACTGAATTGTTGAATGAGCAAATTGCAATATTTTCTAGAGACCTGCTGAAACTCTGCCTCAAAAATTAAGGCATTGATATCCTAAATTTGTACAGAGGTTTGTAGTTTAAAATATTCATTCACACCTATTTTCTTAATTGATCCTCAGAGAGCTTGTGAAATAAAGTATTACTTTTAATTTAATTTTATTTTTGTTACATTTTAAGTTCTGAACTATCTCACTCCTTCCCCTGCACTGGAGAAGGCTACTTTTACACACACACACACACACACAACACACACCACACACACACACACACCACACACACACACAGTATACTATGCAAATTTTTACTTATCAGTTCTTTCACTGGTGAGAGTATTTCTTCATAGATTATTGGTAGTTGATTTTAATATTTAATAAAACTCAGAATAACTTAGTCATTCACAGTTACTCTTCAGAAAGTATTGCTATAATGTTCTTTTAGTTTTTCTCATCTCAGTCGTCATTATTTCATGCAACTCATTTCCATGCTTTTTCTAAAATCATCCTCCTCATGATTTCTTACAACACTATGATATTTCAACAGAATAACAAGCCACATAGAATGAGTAGTATTATCCTCATCTTGTACTTTTAAAAAGTGAATTTCATTGAAGTTATCTGATTTGCCAAAGGTCATACACCTAGTAACCAGCAGAAGTGTGTTTCCATTCCAGATCTCCTTGCTCCAAGTTGAGAACATTTTGCACTGTATGTATGACATTACCCATTACGACTTCCAAATGGGTGTTGAGGACATCCTCATCTTTCTGGCTTTTAATGCTTAGTTGGGCTAAAGAATCTGTGTGTGATAAGTATGCCAACATTAATCACAAAAACAGGAAAACAAAAATTAGTAGCAAGTGAGAGAGCTGATTGAATTAAAAGATAATAAGATACAGTATATTTGAATCATAACAAAAAAAAGCACATTGTCTTGGTCCCCATCAGGTAAAGGCTTAGCAAAACAGACTTCAGTTGCCTGCTTCTCCTCTCTGTATGCTGTTATATACTGCAAGGGAATAACTCTTTGCACATCTCAGTCATCTCCCCAAATCCTTTTTATTCTAAATGTTGTAAGTTAGCAACATCCCCAGAGTGTTTTCCTTGCTCCCTATGGAATATCCTCATGGGAAAAATCTGATTGAGAAACCTCAACCATGTGTGTTTTTATGTATGTATGTGTATATGTATGTATACATATATGTATGTGTATGTATACACATATGCATGCATGTGTATATTATATATGTGAAAATAATAGTTATTTAAATGTGAAAGATTTACCTAAAGGATAAATTTGAGTTTAACCTTCTTTAAAGAAAAGATTAAAAGGATTATGTTATTGTCTAACTAGATTTCCTGGAAAATGTTTAACAACCAGCTATCTGGAAAAAATGCATAAACCATTTAAGTTTAAGTTGTTTTTAAAACTTTCTCTATCACATTCTGAAGTCTAGAAATAAACTAAGCCCTAATTTTTAGTGCTTGCCAATTTTCTGAGATATAAATGCTTACGCTGAAAAATTAAGAGTTGACCCTGGTTTCTAGCATACCTTTGCCACAATAGCATATTGTACCATGCTTAATGTATAATAGAATCATCTAAGGTTCCAGTTTCTACCATCACATATTTGTAATGGGGAAGGGAATGATGTGAACTGAAATAAAGTAACTCCATCATGAACTTGGAACAATACTCAACCCTAGCAGCACCTAGCTCCTTTTCCTTTGTTATATAAGATGTTTGATAAACAGTGATGGAAGAGACAGATACTCCCTAATAAATCCCTCACATGCAGATGGATCTCTTGCAAAACAAAGAATATCTTTATTTCTCCCACACATGACTAAAATATAGATCAACAAATTGGGGGAGGGGAAGGAATTAGCTTAAAACACATGGGCACATCTACAAAAATAACTTCTGTATATCATGAGATACTTAAAATTCAGTTATGATCATATTCATGAGGAGAAGAGAAGGAGAGATTATCCCTCACCAGAATCACTGCACTCACAGACACAGAGTTCAGGAACCAACACTGGCAAGTTGAGCAGTGTTTAGAGCATTGAACCTGGAGTCAGGAAGTTGATGCTATTAAATCATTTCAGTCATGTCTGACTCTTTGTGGCCCCATTTGGGACTTTCTAGACAAAGATATCGGAGTGGTTTGTCATTTCTTTCTCTAGCTCATTTTACAGAAGAGGCAATTTAGGCAAATAGGATAAATGACTTGCCCAAGGTCATACAGCTAGTGTCTGACACAGGACCAGCACTCTATCCACTGTGCCACCAAGCTGACCTGGACTCAGGAAGACCTAAGTTAAAATCTTGTTTTAGATACTTACTAACTGTGCGATCATGAGCAAATCCCATAATTTTTGTCTACCTCAATTTCTTCTGATGATAATAACTTCTACACCGTAGGACCACTGTAGATCTAAAAGAGTAGTTATATTCAATGATATCCATCCTACAAATACTGAAGCGAACCAAAAAGAATTATTGACCTGTTGATGAAACATGGGACACTTCTTTGTGAATGAACGCTGTGCCACTATCTCCATTAAACAAATTTGACATGGGCAGAGTTATTACTATTGTTACTGATTATTATTAATAATTATTGTTACTGTACTATGTCACACTTATATAATATTTTCTTTCTTAATAATAATGTCTGGAATCATTGACTGTATCAATAAATATAATCTACTTGAGGAAAGTGATGGGATTATAGACTGGGAGTTGGATAGGACCTTAGAGATAATCTATTGCAGCAACGCATTTATTTCATAGATATGACCCCAAGGGAAGTGACTTTTTTCTAGGTCATTAATGTGATATTATGAAATATGAACTAGATTTATATGCAAGATCTAGGTTCAAGGTTTAACTCCGTCTCTTACTAGGTTGCTGAACTTTAGGAAGCCGTGACTTGTTTGAATCTCAGTCTCCACACCTGTCAGAATGGAAATGCTCATGTCTACTCTATCTGTCTCACAGGATTGTGGTGTCATCAGTAGGTATATTCCTTTCAACAACAGAGATCACAATTTCTTTCAGTGTTTTTGGTTCCTATATTATTCTCATGTCCTGATTTCTCATATATCCTCAGTAGAGAATTTTCCAAAGTGTTGGAAGCCGTACTCATGCTATCTTTATACCTCAGGGATATCAATACACCACTCAGGCTCTCCATCTGTTTTCTCTCATTCTTGAATGAGATAATGTATCTAAAACATTTTGTAATTATAAACTACTGTATGAAGGTAAGTTTTTATTCCGAGGGAGTAGATAACCTAGGTTCTGAAGGGAGAAAAGATGCCTCCCTAATTCAAGAGTTATTTGAGGGAAAGAATAAGTGCATAAGCAAAGGAGAGAATCCCTGAGTATAATTAATCGATATTGTCAAAAGCCCTTTAACGAGTCTCAAGTAGTGGTACTATGTGTGGAAGAGATACTAGTCTGAGAAATCAGGAGACCTGGTCTATAGGCAAGAATCTACCACTTGCAGTACTGTTTGTCTATGGGAAAAATCACTTTACTGCACAGCTCACTCATCTGAAGGGAAGTCAAAGGAAATGATCTCTAAACTGTCAGTGCTAATAAGTTAATATCTATTACTTAGGTGGCACAGTGAATACAGTGCTGAACTTAGTCAGGAAAACTTGACTCAGACACTACTACCTGCATGATCCTGGCCAAGTCACTTATCTTCTGTCAGCCTCAGTTTCCTCCACAGTAAAATGTGGATAATAATAGCACTTACATCTCAGAGTTGTTGCGAGGATCAAATGGGATAATAAATGTAAAACACGTTTCATAGTGCCTGGAACATAAGGACTATATAAATCTTGGCTATTATCGTTATCATTTGTCTTTATGTTCTTTGATTTTAAAGCTGTTAATAAAAATCACCCTGAGAACTGTGGTACAGAAATAGGTGAAAGCTGATCTGAAACCCTGCTTTTGACACATACTAGATCAGTGACCTTAGGCAAGTCATTTAACCTTGAAAGGCACTGAAATGTTCCAGACAGTTATTCAAGATTGTAGATTACAGAGTAGTGACTAATTCCTATAGTCAGAGTATGTTTTCTCATTGAGTACTCTCTTTGCAAATGAAATCATAAGTTTGAGAAAGAATGAGGAAGAGGAGGGAGAGGAGGAGAAGGAAGAGGAGGAGAAGGAAGAGGGGGGAAAGAGGAGGGGAAGGGGGAAGGTGAAGGGAAAGAAAAAGAAGATCAAGAAACCATTTCCTATAGACCTGCCTAAAGTAATAATAAAAATAAAAACCTTCTGCCATGGGATGAAGAGAACACACACACACATATACACACATATATACACCTACTATATTTGTATACATGCACACATACATACACAGTGTGTATGTATATATGTGTGTGTGTGTATGTTTTGTTAAGTAGGGGTCCATGATGGTATTAATATTATTTGATACGTTCATAGGATTTGGAATTGGTTGTTGTCATTCGGTTGTTTCAGTCAGATCTGACTTTGTGACCCCATTTGGAGTTAAAGATACTAGAGTTCTTTGCCACTTCCTGTTCTAACTCTACTCTATGACTGAGGAAACTGAGGCAAACTGGGTTAAGTGACTTGCCCAAGGTCACTCAACTAGTGTCTGTGGGCAGATTTGTACTAAGGAAGATGAGTCTTCCTCACTTCAGCCCCAGCATTCTATCCTCTTTGCCACCTAACTGTCCACTTGGAACTGGAAATGACTTTAAAGTTCATCTAACAGAGAGAAAGGAAATGACTTGCTTAAGGTCACATAACCACTAAGTAGCAAAAGCAAGACTGAAATCTAGGTGTTTTGACTCTTTCCACAACATCATCCTTCTTACTCATAAGAGATGTGGAAGAGGGAGTGTTCAGTGACATCTTTCACTTTGTAAAGACCAAGAAATTCTTTTGAGTAATAAATTGTCATGCTGTCAGAGATAGACTGAAGCTAAGCAAGCTTTCACAAAGCTGTCTGAGTGGGCAGAAAAGTGGTAGATTTGCTTCAGTGTGGGTAAGTGTGAGGAAATGCATCTTTGGAAAAATAACCTGAACTAGTTGTTAAAATGAGAATCTGTAAACCAAGAGCCATGAACCAAGAACAGGTCATTGTTAGCCATTCCCTGAAGATATCCCAGTGTGCTGATGTTAATAATAAATGGTAATAAAATCAGCCAGGTTGCTGAAAGTTACATGATATCATCAGAAAATAAATAAAAATATAAAACACAATAGAGAGCCCCATGGACTTTATACATCACCATAGTGTCAATACTATGTGTAATTCTGGTGATAGCATTTTAAGAAAGCTACACTGGAGCTAGAGAAGGAGGAGATAAAAGGAAGAAAGAAGCTTCTTTATTAGAAAATAGATTAAGAAGTTTTTGGTTTGAAAAGGCAGAAGCTAAGAATGGGAAATGATAGCTTGATAGAATGGAAACTCATTGAGAAATATGAATTGTATAATTTATGATTGTCTCACTAGAACCTAGTACAATATCCAATACATAGTGAAACCATAATGAATACTTATTTCTCCCTTTCTGTCTTTCTTTCTCTTTCTTTCTATTCACACATTCTATGATCCAACCACAATGGCCTACTTGCATTTGCTGGACATGTGACTGTTTCTTCTATGTTCTCTATAGTAGTCCTCCCCCTATGCCTTCCTAGGATATTGACATGACCATAGACTCTCAAAGTGTATGCCAATGGGACATTAGCCATGGAAGTTCCCACCAATTGGAAAGACCCTTAAAAAGAAACAAGTGATGAGTTCTATGTCTATTTTCTGAGGACTAATTCATCTGAACTCCAGGTTTACTATATGATAATTTTTTTCAAATGAAAGAAATCACTAAGACCATGAATTACACAGTAAAAGAACTAAGATTTGTGTCCCAACAGTGGGAGTTACCCCAACAAAACTTGGAGTCCTTAGTTGAAGGTAACGTTGCTGTATTAGGTGAAAAGATGAAGTGTATATGTTAAGTAATTTTTTGAAACAATTATAGACAGGAACCAAAGACCTCTTCAAAGAAGATTGAGAGTTGTTAGCAATCAGAAGAATTCTTGTGGTAGGTAATGTGGCCTTACAGGATGACTATTTTCCTTGGTGGGGCTCCTAAAAACCTGTGGCTTCTACTCTATTGTATAGAGTATGGTGATGCATGAGTGAATGAATTAGCTAGCATTTATAAAGTGCCTACATCATTCTATTCACTGTAATAGGTGCTGAGGTTATATATAATTATCTAATTAAGACTGTCAGCTTCTCTCAAGAAAGTGGCAAAACACACATGTCACTGGAAAGGTCCTGCTGTCCTGGTAGACAGGGGCTCAGTACAATATATCCATCATAATGTTTTACATTTACAACTCACACACCCATTTCCAAATTCTAAATGTAATTCTTGCTCATGAAAATATTTTTAACAAGTTGTTTTGATTTCAAGTTTTAAATATAGAGGATGCCTCGTCCAATCCCTATTTGAAGCATGATTTTCCCTCAGAAAAGTCATGCAGTTTCTCCTTGAAGATTCCAAAAAGAAAATTCATTACTATCCATTTCTTTCTTGGAGAGATTTAAGTTTTAGAAAGATTTTTCATATATTGACTACAAATGTGCTTTCCTGACTCTTCAACACAATGATTCTACAGCTAGGTTCTGAGTAGTGTGAATGATGTATCCCATGAAGTGATTGCATGTTTTCGAGTTTGCACTATTCAAAGGTATAATTATGTAAAATATAATTATTGATTCCAGCCCAGTGGAAATATGCAATACAAATTCAAATAATGTGACCATTTCATAGGATTCATTATTTACATTAACTGGACCCTAGCTATAGCTCAAAATTCTAGGGCCAACCAGATTAAATCTAACCCTTCTACCACATGCTAATGTATTCATTCAGTGATTGGACATCACTTTGCAGCCATGTCTCTTCTTCCCAGGTATAATAACGAAGGAATGAATAAATAAATAAATAGCAGCTAACACTGAAATAGTGCTTCAAGGTTTGCAAGGTACCTTACATTTGCTATCTCATTTGACCCTCCTGAAAATCATTTGAGGAAGGTAGTTCTACTATCCCCATTTTAAGGATGAGGAAACTGAGGTTAATAGAAATTGAGTGACATACAAGATGGTACACTTACTATATGTCTGTGGAAGGAGACAAATTGAGGACTCCAGGGTCCAAGTCTAAGTACTCTATTCTCTCCTGTCAAAAATGAATATTCCCAGTTCTTTAACCATCATAAATACTCTCTTCTGGGCACACTCAATTCTTGATATTGTTCCTAAAATACCGTTTCTCAAAGAGAACACATGACTGTAGACATCTTATCAATCTTCCCTAGAGGCTAAATTGTGGTCACTGAGAATCAAAGGTTAGTGAGTTCTTCATTGGCTAGCCACACTCCTCCATCGTTTCCCTAGCATTTCATCACATTCTCAATTCTTAAAGGCTGTGCCACCAAAATTCAAGCTCTGGCAATGTCTCCGTTGCTAGAAAGATTTCAGATACTGACCTTTAATGGACAATGTTGCAGTTGTTTGAATATCACTTCCTCTAAGCTTGGAGAAGCTTTCCACCAATGTGACTATAGGACAATTATTATTCATATTAGTATTGATCATAGTTACTCCTGAAAAGCATCTACCAAGTAATAGAAGGGTTGTGATAAGCATCACTGGAGGGAGTGAATGTGATAATAAAACTGTTGATTTTGGAGGTACAAATTTAATAAGGAAGCTCAATGCCTAAAATGTAAAAGATGTATCTTCCCTTCTTTCTGACCTGGAGGTAGAATTGATAAATGTCTTGACTAGGTAGGGGTTTGTCATCCTTTTCCTTGGGAAGCCAAATGGTAAAGTAGATGAAATATAGCTTTGGGAATGAAAACGATCTAAATTAAAATAATTGCTTGGACACTTACTAGCTGTGTGATTTTGTTATACATCAAGTGTTTTTAAGCTCTGTCTGTCTCATTTCCTCCTTTGAAAAATGATAATAATAATTGCTGTTATTGTTGTTTGTTCTTAATTCTCTAAGAGGACCATGACATCAGGGAGGTGATGCCATGACATACAAATGTATTGGATTTAAGTGAGGAAGGTCTGTGCGAAGTTACCAGCCTCACTTTCTCCTCCAGAGTCATCTGGGTCCAGTGGCCAGATATAGATCAGGGCAAGTGGAGATGCCCCAGGATGCAGTGGGGGACCTTGGTCTTTTCAAGCTAAGGTCTTTAACAGGTCTCAGTTTGACTGAGGTAATGCATAGTCAGTGATTAAGGCTTAATCACATGCACTTTAGAATATCAAAAACATGCGTACAAGTCAGGTTATGATACTTTATAGCTTTGTGTCTTTGGCCATGTCATTTCTATCATATGCAAAGCCCTCTGCCAGGCACCTGGGGGAGATTTAAAAAAAAAAAACTTTAGGCAAGTCACTTCCATTCTTCGAGTCTCAGTTTCCCCACCCGTATTTGAAGGATTTTGGTCTAGAATATCATAAAGGCAATGCCTAACTTTCAAATTCTGCGACCCTAAATTAATATGATAATAATAATTAATATTATAATAAGTACTGCCTACATTCTATTGAACATATAAATTCTTTTTGGAGTTCTTATAGATGTCTCCTGGCATAAGGGCAAGATTAAAATTATTTAAGTGATTTTAAGTTTACCATTCCGTGGTAGAAATAATGTTTTGAGCTTCTCATGAATTAATAATATTTTCATTAAGCCACATTTGTCTATTATTTTCCTGAACCTTCAGTATGCATATTGCTCATTGTGTGTGTACATGTGTACATGTATTTACAATATGGTTGTGATTATTAAAGTATGTCACTATTTAATATTTGTCATTGATTCTGACTGATACTCCCTAACTAACAGGGTTGACTCAATTACTAACCTCCCAATGTACCTTACCACTCCCATCTGTAGTGCCTGCACCCTGAGCTTGGTTCTCATTCCAGCAGAAATACATAAAAAAATTGACTGACTAAGGCAAAAGTGACTTTAATTTCAAGGACTTAGATTGTCATTGCCTCATACCTGATTTTTCACTGCTAGTCAAGCTTCTGGACTGCTGCCTTACCTTAACACTCCCTCCCCACCTGTTTAATCTCAAATTTTTATCTTTCAGCATCTGATTCTAACTTAGCTATCAGCTTCCAGGCACTATATTCTTTTGTTCACACCTGTTCTTTGGTCGTCCCAGTCCTAAGGTCCTAACTTTTTCCTAGTTCCATGATCTACTGCCTATGATCTGGGCACAAATGAAAAATACAGTCATAGTGCCATCATTAAGAACCTCCCCCCCTCTCCAGTTGAAAATAAAAGGATTAATGGAGAGCTGGTTTCCAACAAATGAAAGGCTATTGTGGAATAGATATCAGATTTTTTTTTTATTTATACCCAACCACAGAATGGAAGTATTTTTTTTAGCATAGGGGATGTTTAATTTTTGCCTTTATTTCCCCAGAGCCTGTTATAGTCTATGGCACATAATACGTGACTATGAATTCCAAATCTGGAGGGATATTTTAAGGAAAGCCTTTTGTAATCTGTTAAGTCCTATACTAATAAGACATATTGTTGCTGATTCATTCCCCCAAATCAAAAGAGATGTAATTTATGTCATTAGTGTGAGATCATAATGCAGTTATCAGCTTCTTCTTGCTTTGGTGAAGTCTTTGTGAGTTACTATGGATAACAAAATACTGATCTGGTGCTAAAGTTGTTTTGTTTTCACACAGATGCAATTATCTGAATTTTGCTGTCTGGTTCTCAAATGACAGGTGAGAGACTTCTCATATCTATTCTAGAAGTGTTTCCATCTTATTCTCTGCTGGCATGGCTTTCAAGAATCACGGCTGATCTTGATTGTCTAATAATACTTAGGAATAACAGTCAGGGGAGTTCACTCTCACAGGAGATATTCAAACTGTTTCAACAGATTTGGATGATGAGTTATCAACTTTGTTGAAGGTGAATTTCTTCTGGGAGAAGCTGTTGAATTTGATGGCATTTATGGTCCCACCCAAATCTCTGGTTCTCTGATTATGCTTCTAAGTAGAACCATAGTTGAAGATGTTTGCTAATATTGGATGGAAAATATTGGGTTGGAGACTCTGGCCTGGTGTGGAGTTTCTCAGATTCTTATCTAATCACGCTGTTGAAAATGAAGTGTTAGTGTTCAAAGGGGAAGAAAAGCGCAGAGGATCCTGGAAAAGTCATCTCACCTTTTCTCACTATGTTCCATAAGATCTACCATGTAATAGGACTCAGTTTTTTTGCTGTTGACCATTGTGTGGCCTCGAAACATGACCTGGCTCGATTCAAGGCACTATGCAATTTTAAGGAAAACATTTGTTTCTTAAGTTGGAAAACAACTACAAAATTATTGGCAGATGTTGAGGAGTTTCTGCATCTGATACAAGCAGGTCATTATTGGCATTATCCAAAGCTCATTACAAGCCACTCTGAAGAAGTTTAGGTCTGCAGTTTGGAATTATGCCCAAAAGGCTATAAAACCATGCATACCCTTTGACCTACCAATCACACTACTAGTCTGTATCCCAAAAGATAAAAATCAAAAAGGAAAAGGATCTATATGTGCAAAACTATTTATCATGGTGCTTTTCTGGTTTGCAAAGAATTAAAAATTGAGGCAATGCCCATCCACTGGGGAATGGCTGAACAAACTGTGTATTGTGTATACAGAATATTATTTCATCATAAAAATGATGAGTAGGATGCTCTCAGAAAAACCTGGAAAGAGTTTCATGAGCTGATACAAAGTGAAATGTACTGCATACAAAGGAATAGCAATATTGTAAGATGATCTGCTGTGAATGACTCAGCTATTCTCAGAAATACAATGATCCAAGACCACTCTGAAGGACTTATGATGAAAAAATGTTATCTATCCCCAGAGAAAGAACCGATGGTGTCTGAGTACAGATTGAAGCGTACCTTATTTACTTCCTTTATTTTTCTTGAGGGTTTCTTTCTGTTTTGTTTCACAATATGATGGTTAGAAAAATGTTTTGCATGACCACACGTCTATGCCCTATTTTGAATTATTTGCGTTCTCAGTGAAGTGAGCGGTGGGGAGTGAGGAAGGAAAAGCATTTGGGACTCAAAATTTTAAAATCAAACATTAAAATTGTTTTTACATGCAACTGGGGAAAATAAAATATTTGACAAAAAAAGAAGTATACATCTGTTGGAGCTAAGTCACTCAAAGGGAGAAATATTTGTAGATAATGATGAATTCAACATTTCAGTATTGCAGAGCCTTTCTTTGCTTTTACATCTTCTTAATAGGTCATCCATCATTAACTTTAGTCCTACTTAATGGCATACACATAAAAATTATCAAACCATCTGAACCCTATGCATATCAGTCTTTAAGGATTTCCTTTTGGAAGAGAGCTATTTGCCATCTGGTGAGCCTCCATGACTATGAAATTGTCACTAAACTTCTCCTGGTCCCTGTTTGTCAGTGTGCTCCCTGAAACAGTTAGAATGGTGGGGCTATTTTATTTCTGATTTTCAAAATAAATCACCATTGCTATTTTAAAACATTTTTCACTTGCCAAAGAGTGATGTGTTTAAACTAGAGAATATCATAATTCTAAAGAATCTAAAGAATCTTAAATTTAATCTGTCCAAACCTTTTTGTCCCCTTATTCTTAACCTCTGGAAATAGGCAACCCAATACCTCTGTTGGTGGCCCTTCCTATCGTAAGGAAGATATTGTTTTTGCTGTTTTTGTTTTGTTTTATTTAAATTGAACCACTGATAGACGGAATTTCTTCATCTGGCTGTTCCCTATAGCAACAAATCATAGGTATATTCCCAATCTCTGCTTTGCTAAAATATGCCCCATAATTTTTACCCTTTGGTCCTAGTTCTCCCCTCTGGAACCAAATCCTGTTCTAGACGACAACACTTTTAACATATGAAGATACTCATCATTCAAGTCCTACCTCCACTTCTCTTGTCCTAAATATCACTAGTTTTGTGTAGACAATCAGTAATGCCCCAAAGAATGAACCCTTCTAGGGAAATGAGTAGAACAAGTTATAATCCGAACGATTTAATGTCTTGTGTCAGAGGTCAGAGGGAAAACATATTTGAAATCCAGGACAGGAAGACAATGAAGTCACCATACAGTCTTCAAAGAAAGTAGTGGTAGAGATATAAGATGACAATTTACCCCTTACACACAGATTCAATCATGTCATTTCTCTGAGTCGCTCCTTACTGCCTCTCAAAAATAATAAATCAATACTTTTGCCTGGCTTTCAAGGACCTCCACAATCTGGCACTAGTCTACTTTTCCAGCTTAATTTCATATATTTCCCACGGCATGGTCTGAATGAACTTCTCCCTCCTAATTATTACCCTTGGTAGCTCTCCAGGTTATCGAAGTTTCTTTAACTTTTTTCAAATCCATTGTTCTTCTGGTTATATCTGTGACTGCTTCTTTACTATATGCTAATTTGCTTAAATATTATTTTAATTAATATTTATTGACCCATTTTTCATGCTTTTTTTGCATCTCTCTCATTTCTCTTCCCAGTTTTTCCTCCACCTGTCTCACTTGATTTTCAAAATCCTTTTTGAGCTCTTTCATGGCCTGAGCCCATTGAATATCTATTTTGGATGTTTGGGATACAGAGGCCTTGACTTCTATGTCTTTCCCTGATGGTAAGCATTGTTCTTCCTCATCAGAAGGGAAAGGAGGAAACATCTGTTCACCAAGAAAATAACCTTCTATGGTCTTATTTTTTTTTCCCTTTTCTGGGCATTTTCCCAGCCAGTTACTTGACTTTTGAGATTCCTCTCCACCCCCACCTAGATCTGCCCAGCTAGTGCTTGGGGTCTGAGATTCAAATGCTGCTCCCCAGCCTCAAGGCTTTTGGAGGCAGACGCAGCTTCTATTCAGGGTAAGATTAAATTCAGGTTCTCAGGTGGGGGCAGGGCCACCTCCCAGTCTCAGTTCCCTCAGGGGGTTTATGTGGAGACCTTCAGTAATGGATCTGAGGTCCTGTCTGCTCCGGGAGTTCCTGGCTGCCACCTCCTGTGGGGACCTGAGTTATGGAGACACCCCACTCCCGTCTCAGCCAGCCCAGAAGTCTCTCTCGCTGACCTATAGCGCCTATGGGTGGAGGGACCTTCGCAGCCACCAGAGATTCCGTCCCTGAAGCCTGCTCGGATCTGCTCTTCTTGGGCTCCACAGCCAAGTCAGCGCTGGGCTCTGCTCCGGTCTGGTTTGCAACGGACCTTTGGTGCCGGTTTTTCAGGGCTCTCTGGAATGGAAATCTCCTCCACTCTGTTGCTGCGTGGCTTACACTGCTTCAGAATTTGTGGGGAGTTCTTTTTACAGGTAATTTATGGGCTGTGTGTTCAGAGCTAGCATATGTGAGTCTTTCTACTCCGTCATCTTGGCTCCTCCCTCTTTAATTAATATTTAAAGTACTCTTTGGTCAAATGTTCTGTGACAGTCCTGATGATCAGCTAGACTGAACAATAGGTCATGCATTTCTCACCTTATGTGACTCAATAATCTTTTGAAATCATATCATAATATTAATATCATAAATATAGAGATAGTTGGTACTTTTTATATCATCACTGAGTTCAATTTTCTCATTTTACAGATGAGAAAATTGAGTCTGGGAAAGGTTAAATGACTCATCTAAGGTCCTATAAGAATTAAGTGAAAGAAGGAGAGTTTGAATGCCAGTACTCTAAGCCAGATCCAGCATCTAATCCTCTAAACTAGATCTAGTACTCTTTTACTACAAATGAATCATGACTATGAAAATGCTAAGTTTTCTGTGTGTTTATTTTTTTCCTTCTCATGGTATTTTGGATCAAACAAGCCTATTCATGGTGGTAAGAAAACATATTTGGTGACTTTGAGCCACTGGTACTTGGAACAAACCCGTTGATTGTTTCCCAATTGTTTTCAAATTACATTTTAAATTGGGTATTCATTGTGGGCTACAATATGAGTTAGAGGCCAAATGTTTGATACCTCTTGTCTAACTCATCTGTTATATTTGATAGACAAGGGAATGAGGTTCTAAGAAGGGGATAATTTGCCCTATAACACATAGGAAGTAAATGATAGAGCTAGATTTGAATTGATATCTTCTTATTCTCAATCTATTTTTCTTTCTTCCAGGGAAGGAATTCTACCAAGGACTTCTTAGATTCAGTCAGTTCTCCAGCTCCTTGAGAGAGGACCTTGAGTATTCTATTCATCTGCCTTCCCTCAAAGATTTTTCTCTACCACTGATACTGTTTCTGGACTCATTCTTCAATGGTAAGAATGCTGTAATGACTCTTTTCAGAGGCTTTTCCTTTTTTTTTCTATCTTATCTTGATGATTTCATTAACTTATGGGTTCATCTCTATGAATGGTTCCTCAGCTTATTTTTCTAGGCCTAGTCTCTCCTCTAAGTTCCATTCTCATAGCACCTACTGCCTTCTGTAAGTTGTCCCTTAGTTATTTCAACTTCAACATGCCCAAAGAGAATCCAATTTTCCTTCAAAATCCCTCCTCCCTAATACTGTAGACAGTATCATGATCTTCCCTGTTATCTCGGCTTGTAATCTTGGTTTCATCCTTAAATCTTCACTCACATTCACTCTACATACCAAACCCGTTGCCAAATCTGGTCATTTTTGCCTTCATAACATCTTTTATATACATCCTTTTCTCTCCACTAACAAAAGAAAGAAAGAGAGAGAGAGAGACAGAGAAACAGAGAGAAGAAGAAGAAGAAGAAGAAGAAGAAGAAGAAGAAGAAGAAGAAGAAGAAGAAGAAGAAGAAGAAGAAGAAGGAGGAGGAGGAGGAGGAGGAGGAGCAGGAGGAGGAGGAGGAGGAGAAGAAGAAGAAGAAGAAGAAAGAAGGAAGAAAAAGAAAGAGAAGGAAGGAAGGAAGGAAGGAAGGAAGGAAGGAAGGAAGGAAGGAAGGAAGGAAGGAAGGAAGGAAGGAAGACAAAGGAAGTCTAGCCAGTAAATCCCAAGTTAACTGGGCATCCTCTGGCCATCCAAATATCCAAATTTACTTTTCTTTGGAGAGGAGAAGGAAGGTAGGGACAGAAAGAAGAGGATAAGCTGAGTTACCCAGCTAGCTGGGTCTCCATTCAGGCAGCTCGGTCTACTCACACCCAAAATCCACTTAATGGTTGCTTTCTAGATCCTCCTGGTTTAAGAGTGATTATCAACAATAACTGTTGCTTCTTCCCTCCCAGCTTGATTTACTTATTTTTTTTCTTTTGTTCAATAAAAGGGACATTACCTGATTGCTTCTTAAAGAAGCCTATTCAATGGACATAACTTCATTCTAAGTGAGTACCTGAATAGGGCTTAGCAAAAAATGGCCAAGGTCTCCCATTGCATCCTGGTCATCTCCAGGCATCCTGATGAATATCTGGTTGCTGGATCCAGATGGCTCATGAGGATAAAATGAGATTGATGACCCTCCCTCACTCAAAACAAAGTCAACTGTCATTCATGTCATCATTTCTCTGATGTCATGGTCTTCTTTGAGAAAGATGGATGATCACAAACCTGTGCATAAGTTAGGTACACAAGACACAGTTGTCAATGATTATAGTGTTCTACTGTTTGATAAGCCCAAGGACCCCAACTTCTGGGATAAGAACTCACTGTCTGACAAAAACTGCTGGGAAAACTGAAAAATTGTAGGGAGGATGTTGGGCCTAGACTAATGCCTGACACTATATACCACAATAAAGTCAAAATAGGTACATGATGTAGGTATAAAGGCTGATACTAAAAACAAATTAGGGGAGCAAGGAATAGTTTATTTGTCAAATTTATAGGTCATTGAGTAATTTATGACCAAGCAAAAGATAGAGAATATTATGAAATGAAAAATGAATAACTTTGATTACACTAGTTTGAAGAGTTTTTGCACAAACAAAGTCAATGCAACCAAGATTAAGAGAGAAGCAGAAAACTGGGAAAGAATTTTTACAACTAGTGTCTGTGATAAAGGCTTCATTTCTAAAATAGAGAACTGAGTTGAATTTACAAGAATACAAGCCATTCCCCAACTGACAAATAGTCAAAGGATAGGAACAGACAGTTTTCAGAGGAAGAAATTAAAGCTATCTATAGTCACATAAAAAAATGTTCTAAATCACTATTGATCAGAGAGATGCAAATCAAAACAACTCTGAGCTATCAATCACACTTAACATGACAAAACAGAAAAATGATAAATTTTTGAGAACATGTGGGAGACTTGGAACACTAATTCATTATTGGTGGACTGGAGAGCTATTCCAACCATTCTGGAGAGCAATTTGGAACTATTACCAAAGGGCAATAAAAATGTGTATATCCTTTGACCCAGCAATACTGCTTCTAGGGCTGTATCCCAAAGAAATCATAAAAATGGGAAAAGGAATCACATGTACAAAAATATTTATTACAACACTTTTGTAGTAGCCAAGACCTAGAAATCAATGATATGCCCATCAATTGGGGAATGAGTGAACAAGTTGTGGCATATGAATGCAATGGAATACTAGTGTGGTATAAGAAATGACAAACAGGCAGACTTCAGAAAAACCTGGAAAGATCTATATGAACTGATGCTGAATGATGTGAGCAGAACCAGGAGAACACTGTACACAGTAACAGCCACAGTGTGCAATGACTGACTTTGACAGACTTAGCTTTTCTCAGCAATGCAAGGACCTAAAACAATTCCAAAGGACTCCTGATACAAAACAGCATCCACATTCAGAGCAAAAAGTACAGAATCAGAACACAGAATGAAGCAGAGTATTTTCTCTTTTGTTATGTTTAGTTTTTCTCACGGTTTTTCCCATTCATTTAAAGTCTTTTGTGCAGCATTACTAATGTGAAAATGTGTTTAATAGGAATATATGTGCAGAACCCAAATAAGATGGTATGCTATCTTGGGGAGGTGAGGCGGCAGAGAGGAGGAGAAAATTTGAAACTTATGGAAGTGAGATATATATATATATAATATTATATATATATATTCCATTAATCTTTCAAATATCATACACAAGTCTTATTTTTAAGTTGATAATCTATATTTATTCATTTATCTATTTATTCATTATGAGTCTGGTTCATATAAATACATCTGTTTTATTCAAGAGAGACAGTGTGCTTTGATGAATAGAGAACTGGCCTCAGAGATATCTCTAGACTCTAGGTTTCCTAGACCTAGATTCCACTTCAACCTCTGTTGTGTACTGTCTGTGTGATCCTTGGCACAGGATCTTTCTGGTGCTCTCCAAAAATATTAAGTAAGTAGAGAAATTGAAGATCTGGTATTGGTAGAGAGAATTTCCTCATCCAGGAGCTCCATTTACCAATGGAATCACATGTACAGTCTCTATCCCTTATTCTCTGGCCCAGGAGTTTTCCTCTATATGCTTTGCAGTTATTCCACTACCTACCAGTAATTCTAGCTCTACATTATGCCCAGGAAGAACATAGCTCCCTTTCACTTCTTTCCTTTTTTTTTTATTCATCCTCCTGCCCACTGCTACTTCACTACCCTCCAAAAATGACCACCAGAGATCCTGCCTGGAAAGAGCTAAGTCACTCTTCTGTGTAATCTCTGGGACCAGATAGCCCCATCTTCATCCCCCTCCTCCAGCCAGATTCTGAAAAAAAACAATCAAATGGAAAGGATGCATGCACTAGCAAAGGTATGTCAAATAAATACACTGTTGTTCTACTCATCCACTAAGTGAATTTGCTGACCACAACGATCTTTGTAGGCTGTCAGTTCCCTTTTTTCAGTCATGTCCAACTCATCATAACATAATTTGGGGTTTTCTTGGCAAAGATACTGGAGCCATTTCCTTTTTGCCATTACCTTTTCCAGCTCAGTTTACAAATGAAGAATCTGAGGCAAACAGGGTTAAGTGACTTGACTAGGGTCACACGTCTTGGAAGTATCTAAGGCTAGATTTGAAATCACAAAGATAGGTCTCTCTGACTTCAGACCTGGTATTCTATTAATTGTACCACCAGTACTTAGTAGTGGAATTGGCTCAAAGGATAAGAAATGGACTAGTTCCATAATTTCATTGTTAGAGAATATATCTTAATTAGTAGTATCTCTCTACCAAAGCAAGCCAGGACAATTAAAAGTATTAGAAAGTGTCCCAAGCACTAAGAAATTGAGTGATGCCCCCTCTCCACTGTCATACAGTCAGTATTTTTCTGAGATAAGTTTGGAAGCCAATTTCCTAGTTCTGAGGCTAAATTTCTAATCATTGTGTTAGTCTGTCTACTTTAAAGGAATTCTTTTATTCACTCACTAATTCATTCATTACCTCTGTTTCTTAGAATCCCAAGACTTATTTGTCTTTAATTCCAAGCATTTACTAAATATTTAATAAATGCTTATTAATTGGTCGGTTAAAAGAAGGTTTGGATTCGAGCCCTAGTTCTTTCCACAATCTCGTGTTGCCAATGGACTGATGTAGAATTATGCTTTTAAAGACAGAAAACTTATGTTGTTCATTATCCAATGATAAAACCCACAGCCCCATTAAATATGCAAGTGATTTCACCTTCCTGGGTCTCAGCTTCCTCATTTATAAAATAGATATGAATATTTGCTAACCTCTAAGGGTTCCTCATAGGTATAAATCCACTACTCTTATATTGAATTCTTCCTGGATAAGACAGGGTAGGGGGAAGGGCAATCCTGTTTTGCTTGTTTATTGTGCATTGGTGGTTGGTTTTGTTGTGATAAATTAGCAATAACTTTCAGGCACATTTGGCAAGGGAGAGACAAATGGATTTGTTTCACAATGCATTGAATAAACATCTTCTGCATGAATATCCTATACTTCAGTTGTCTCAATACAGTAGAAGTTTATTGACTTATGTACTGCAAGCTACATTTGAATGATTGCTTCATATATTATGATATGCTACATTACATCGTGTTCTTTTCCTACATCTATAGCCTAAAGACTTATTGGAATAGGTTTGTTTCAGACTCATAAAATATACATGACTTAAAAAAAAGATTATTATACCAAAGAAACCACCAGTCCTATGAAACTGCAGGCTTGGCTATTTGTTGAAATTCATTTCAGTTTTTTCTAGCATTATTCCTGTGCGTGTTAAGGCTTAAAGTATAGTATAAAAGTGCAATCTGTTCTGTAAGGCACTTTGTAATAAGAAGGTAGGAAACTGAATTTTTAGTACTGCAGATTGTTTTGTTTTGTTTCTTAAGGAAAAAAGCTCTTATAAAAGAAAAAGTTTCAAAAAGGGCACCTTTCCAAATTCATAAATTTAACCAAAGTGAATCATCTATAAATTCAAGAGAGTATCTGAGGGAAGCACGAATGTGTGTTGATTGATCGTAGAGTTAGAAGACCTGAACTTTTCAGAAGTAATCAAAGACGATAGATGAAGACTCCAAGAATATAAAATCATAGGGGAAGAACTTCCTGTTTGATGAGAATTTCTGGAAAAATTGGAAAAGAATTTGGCAGAAATTAGATTTGGACCAATATCTTACACCATATTCCATAATAAGTTCTAAATATATGCACCATATAATATAAAAGGTTATATTATTATATAAAGTGAAATATTGAAAATATAGAGAGAAATATAAAGAAATACTTTGTACAACTAGAGCTAGATGGCAATTTTTTGCAAGGTAAGATATAGGGACATTCAGGAAAGGTAAAAAAAGGAAAATTTCCAGTGCATTGAATTTTAAAACATAAGCACAAATGTTATGAAGAGAGACTAAGAAGAGAAAATTTTGAACAGGAAAATATCTTTGCATCAACTAAAACTGGTGAAAATCTGATATTCTCGATAGAAGGGGATTCTCATACATATTTATGGTATATATGAATACATACATGTGTATGAATTTTCTGTGTGACATTTGTTATTATTTTCAATTTTAAATAATGTAAGTGATCATTTACATCTGTGGAGAGGTATCAGAGCTGATGAAAGTATATGGAAGTATATTGTATATGTAAGAATATATATGAAAATACATATATATACATATATGTTTGTAAATGCACTGTGTGTACATGTACACACACATATATATACATGTTTTTCCACGAGCCATCCTCCAATGAATAAATGGTTAAAGTATATGAAATGGACAATTTTCAAAGAATTGAAAGCCATCTGTGACTTTATAAAACATACTCTTTTCCCTTTATAATTGTTTTAAATGTGATTTAAATGTAATAAACACAGAAGTATCACCTCACAACTGACAAATAGGCAAACATGGTAACAAAATAAAAGTATTCAACAATGGTGGTAATGTGGGAAGTCAGACACAATCTGTGGGCCTATGTGACATGACACTTACCTGTGGTCCAATTTTATCCTCACTAATACATCAAATGTTCTGTAAGGAATAATGAAATCTATGTCTCACAGAGGAAGCTATGTATGGTACTGCTTAGAACACCAGACTTTAAAAATCTTAAAAACTTTCAGTAAAATTTAGCTGTCATTAAACTGCATTCCTCTCAGAATCTAGCACAGGTCCTTACACACACTATAATAATAGTAAAAATAATGATGATTAATTACATTTCTATAATACTTTAAAATTTCCAAAATATTTTTTATCACTGTTCAATTGATTTAATATTCCTGAGAGATCAGTACTGTATGTATTATTAAAACGCATTTTACAGATTATGAGACTGAAGCTCAGTGAGTTTGTGGTTCGCCCCTTTTCATGCACTTCACTAAGTGTCTAAAGTAGAAAATGAACTCAAGTTGTTCTACAGATACCACACTATGATACTTTTTACATAATTAACATTTAAATATATATTCAATTGAATAGTAACCACTTCAGTAACTGTTTCATCAACTAATAGATTGGTAGAGGTATAATTTAGAAAACTATTATTTGTGGAGAAAGGAAAAAAATATTCATTGGAATATTTCATGATATGTGTACTGAAGAAGGGACTCTGGGAAAATCAGATATGTCTTAGTAAAGATCAAGTTTCCTAACTCTCTTCCTTCCACAGAGCTCCAACCTGTCAGATTGCCAAAGCACGAAACATCTCCTCATGAAGCAGGAACTTGTGCCTTAAGCACCATTGCTGAGTCTTTCTGCACTGGCTGTTCCCCATACCTCCGATGTCTTCCTTCCTCACTTCTGTTTCTTAATCCTTTATGATTCTAAGAAATTCTTAGTTGGTAAGCCTTCTGGATTAATAATAGCTAACACACACACACACACACACACACACATATATTACTTAGTGGGTGCCAGGCACTATACAGTTATTATTTGAAGTGATCCTGGGAAATAGATGCTGTAATTATCTTCATTTTACAAATAAAGAAACAGATTAAGCGATTTGCCCAGTAAAATAAACAGATAAGTAAACAGAGACAACTGATAAATATCTGAAGCTGGATTTGAATTGAGGTCTTCCTGACTCCAGGCTCCATGCTCTATCCACTGAAACACCAGTTCAATAGTTTTTTCAATTTTGGGATTTTCTTGGCAAAGACACTAGAGTAGTTTGTCATTTCATTATCTGATTCATTTTACAGATGCAGAAACAGCCAGATTTGATCTCAGGAAGATGAGTGTCCAGACTAGGTACTCCATCCATTAAACCACCCAGATAGCCCTAACTCCCTACAATTTGAATGTGAGAGCTCTATTTGTCTAATAACCACAGAGAGGAGCTGAAAGCACCCCAGTAATTGCTTTCAAATAACTTATTGAAATTCCCTTTTCTGTTGTCTTTTAGCTGATCCATGAGAGGTAGAGAACACAGATTCAGAGATGGAAGGACCTTAGGGATCAATTAATTTCTCATTTTATAGATGAGGAAACTGAGGTCCATGGAGGTTAAGTGATATGCAGTCACATAACTAACAAATATCTGATTCAGGATTGAAACCCAGTTATTCTTGACTCCCCAATCAAGAACTTTGTACAATCTCCCTCTCCCTCTCCCTCAAGAGTGTACTGGAAAGATCATAGAATTTAGAGACTTTTTAAAATTTGTTTTTACTTAACATTTTATTTTTTCCCAATTACAAGTAAAAATAACTTTCAACATTCATTTTAAAAATTAAGTTCCAAATTAACTCCCTCCACACCTCTCTCATTCATATGGCAAGCAATTTTATATACCTGTTTAATCATGCAAAACATATTTCCATATTAGTCATGTTCTAAAAGAAAACATAGACCAAAATAAAAATCCAAGAAAAGTATGTTTTGATCTGTACTCAGATTCTATAAGTTCTTTTGCTGAGAATGGACAAGATTTTTTAATGATAAGTCCTCCAAAATTATCTTATATCATTGTATTGATGAGAACAGCTAAGTCATTGATAGTTGGCTATCATACAGTATTGCTGTTACTATATGCAATATTTTCCTGGTTCTACTCATGCCACTCATATGAGTTCATGAAAGTCTCTCTGGGTTTTTCTGAGAGCATTTAGTTCATCATTTATTATATCAAAATAGTATTTCTTCACAATCATATACCATACATTATTTAGTCATTCCCAAATCCATGGATATTCCCTCAATTTCCAATTCTTTGCCGTCAGAAAAGAGACACTATAAATATTTGGTCATAGTTCCAAATCACTGTATGTAATGGTTGAATCAGTTCACAACTCCACCAAAAGTGCATTAGTGTCTCAATTTTCCAAGACTTTCTCCAGTATTTATGCTTCTCCTTTTCTTTCTTATTAACCAACCTAATATATATATAAGGGAGTACCTTAGTATTATTGTAAACTGCATTTCTCCAAACAATAGCAAACTAGATCATTTTTTTGCATGGCTACAAACCATTTTGATTATTTCATCTGAAAATTGTTCATATTTTCAAACATTTGTCAATTGGGAAATGGATCTTTTTAAAATAAATTTGACTCATGTCCCTATATATTTGAGAGATTAGGCCTTTATCTGAGAAACTTGTTTCAAAATTTTTTTTTTCACATTTCACAGTTATGCTATTTTACTTCAGTCTAACATCTCCCTCTCATTTATTCTATTCTCTCACCTTTTACACTTTTCTTCCCCAAAATTATTTTGCTTCTGTCTATTGCTTCACCCAATCCACCCTCCCTTCTATGAGTACCCCTCCCATTCTTTTATTCCCTTGCCCTCCTACTTTTCTTTAGGGTAAGATAGATATATCTTATATCTATACCCAACTGAGTGTGTATATTATTCCCTCTTTAAACAAATTCCAATGAGAATAAGGTTCAAGCATTCCTCACCACCTCTCCTATTTTCCCCTCCACTAAAATAACTCTATCTTGCTTCTTTTATGTGATATAATTTCCCCCATTCTATTTCTCCTTTTCCTTTTACCCAATGCATTTCTTTCTCACACCTTAATTTTATTTTTAAAGACATCATTCTGTCATATTCAACTCACATCTGTGCCTTCTAAGTGCCCTTCTTTTAACTGCCCTAATAAGAAAGTTTTTAAAGTATCATCTTCCCATGTCGAAATGTAAACAGTTCAATGTTATTAAGTCTCTTATGATTTCCCTTTTCTGTATATCACTTTATGCTTCTCTAGAGATTTTTATTTAGAACTCAGATTTTCCATTCAGCTTTGGTCTTTTCATCAGGAGTGTTTGAAAGTCCTCTATTTCATTGAATGTCCACAATCTTGAAGGATTAAACTTAGTTCTCCTTGAGAGGTGATCTTTGGTTGTAATCCTAGCTCCTCTGCCCTCCATAATATCATATTACAAACCCTCTGATCCTATAATGTTTAGCTGCTAAATCTTGTGTTATCCTGATTGTTACTCCTTGATACTTGAAATGCTTCATTCTGTCTGCTTGCAACATTTTCTCCTTGGGAGAACTGGAAACTTTGGAATTTGACCATAACATTCCTAGGAGTTTTCTTCTCAAGATGTCTTTCAGGATGGCTTCTTTCAATGTCTATTTTGCCCTCTGATTCTACAATATCAGGGCAGTTTTTCTTGACAATTTCTTGAAAGGTGATATCTAGGCTCCTCTTTTGATAACACCTTTCAGGAAGTCCAATAATTTTTAAATCATCTCTCCTGGATCTGTTTTCTGGGTCAACTTTTTTCTAATAAGATATTTTACATTGTCTTCTTTCTTCATTCTTTTGGTTTTGTTTCCTGATCTGTCATGGAGTCATTAGCTTCCACATGCTCCATTCTAATTTTTGAGGAATTATTTTCTTCAGAGAGGTTTTGTACCTCCTTTTCCATTTGCTCAATTCTGTTTTTTAATGAGTTCTTCTGTGAATATTTATACCTTTTTTTTCGATTTGACCTATTCTGTTGTTTTAAAGTGTTATTTGCTTCAGTATTTTTGGTGTCTGCTTTACCAAGCTGTTGACACCTTTTTTCACAACTTTCTTGAATCAGTCTCATTTGTCTTCCAAATTTTTCCAGTAACCTCTTACTTGATTTTTAAGATCTTTTTTGAACTTTTCCATGGCCTGAGACCATTAATTTTGACTTTGCTGTCTTCTGAGTATATTTTGACATTCATTGTCACCATAATTACTTTCTATGATCAGAATTGTTTTCTGTTGTTGGCTCATTTTTCGAGCCTATTTCTTGACTTTAACTCTTTGCTAAAGTGGGGATCTGCTTCGAGGGTGGACAGCATATGGTCCCAAGCTTCAGGGGTTTTGTGTAACTGTTTTTGGAGATACTTCTGGGACCTATAACTTTTCAGTGTTTTCAAGGTGTTATGATCTAAAGATAGGTGTGTTTAATACTCTCCGGAACTGTGCTTTGCTCTGTGAGCAACCACAAGCACTTTTTTCTGCTCTGGAATTGTAAGGGGAGTGCCTGATCTACTGCAGCCACAAGATCTGATTTGCTAGTGCTTCTCCTTACTCTGGAACGACCACCCAGGACTGCCACCTAGTACTGTGACTTGGAACTGAGTATAGGCAAAGCAACAAATCCCTGCCTCCAGCACCAGCAAAGAGACCCCTGTAATCATCTGACCAGCAGTTCAACCCCTTTTCTGTCTGTAGGATGAGAAGTTGAGAAGCACCCTATGCAGTTACTGATTCACTCATTCCCAAAGTCTGCTCCTGATTCACTGGAGCCTGCTCTGCACTGGTGTGGCTTGATCTGGACTATGCTCCACTCTCACCACTATGTGACAGATCTTTCCTGCCAAACTTTTAAGTGGACTGGAAAATTATCTCATCCCATCCTTTTCTGGATTCTACCACTCACAATTTTTTTATAGCAATATTTAAACCTCTTTGGAAGGGCTTGCGAGAAAGCTCAGGTGAGTCCCTGACTTAACTCAGCCATCTTGGTCTGACCAGATGATGTTAAAAGGTCCTTTGTAGATTAAAATTTATGCTCTTATGATCTTTCAAATGGGCCTTTGAGTTTCCATGAAATAGCCCACTAAATAAATGTTGTGGAAAGGAAACCTGCAACACCTCATGGCAATGGAGAAAATAAATCTCTCAAAGAGATTGTTTAGCCTGATATTACTTAAACTTATTAATTGCTTGAAACCTGTCAAATAAGTAAGAGAAATAAACCAAAGGGAAAATCCACCTGTCTCTAACCACATAATTAGTTTGAGGCTGGGAAGGAGTCATTCTATGCCAAATACTCTGGACTCATGCACTCAAAGAAGGCTTTTCTTGGTTGAAATATAATGAGGAACAAACCCAGTGGGGAATTGGGATCTGCTGCCGGAATGGGAAACAGCAATGAGCAGATGCTATGGAGAGATAAGAAATACGCTTGCATTACCTCAACAGCTGCATCCTAGGTCTCTGAGTGTTGAGTGTGTTAAATATTCTCAGTCTTTCCAAGCATATTCGATGTGCCAGCAGAGCCTTTACACATGCCTCTCACTGGCACAAGATCAACTGAAGTCAGAGAAGAACTGAAAGAAAGGAGTTACAAAGGCCTCAGAAAATGGGGGAACAAATGCTGGGATGGAATTCTGGGGACTTGGCTTCATGTTCTACTCTGCCTTCACTTTCTCTGAATAGACTGGAACTCTTGACTCCATTATTTTCCTCCTCTGGAAAATGATGGGGTTAGACTAGATGATCTCTGAGGTCCCTTCTAAGTTCTAAGATAGTGGAGATAGGGCTGTGCCTATGATTTCATTGGTTTACAGAGTCCATGATGAGCAAGTTCTTCTATCAGTAGAGGGTCCCACTTTCCCCACAACTTATCATTTTTTTTGAGTAAGTAAAAAAACCATAATTTTTTGGCTTCATTTCTTACCTGGCCTTAATGACTAAATGGTATTGCCTCAGAAAAACTGAGACCTTGGAAAGAAGATCTCCCACTGCATCCAGTCCATCTCCAGTTATCCTGATCTATACTTGGCCACTGGATACAGATGGTTTTAGGGGAGGGAGTGAGACTGCTGATTTTGCACAGCCCTGCCTCATTTAAATCTAATTCATTATAAGTCAAGACATTACCCTCCTAATGTCATTGGTCCCCTCTGAGAATGAAGGACAAGCAACAACAGTTGTATTAGAGAAGCTCGCTAAGCCTGGGAAAGCTTAGGTGTGCAGTGGATAGAACACTAGCCTTGGTAGCAGGAGGATATGAGTTCAAATCCAACTGCAGATACTTACTAATTGTGTGACTCTGGGTGAGTCTTTTAACTCTGATTGCTTTAAAGAAAAGAATTCTGAAAGGTTAAGAGACTGATCTAGTGTCATACAACTGGTATGTATCAGAGGCAGTACCTGAACCTATGTCATTCCATTTTTGAAGCCAGTTCTCTATCCATCACACAAAGCATCCTCTCTCCCAAATAGTAACTACTTAATGAATATTTGCTGAATTGGCTTTTTCTAAGTGTTCATAAAAGGATATGCTAGGTTGAAGAATCATTCATGTTTTCATGTCTGATGATTTGACTGTGTTTCCCCATTCCACATTTCAAACTCCTTTATCCCTATGGACTTCTGTATTTCTCATCTGGATTCTTGCCTTGATGCCTTTGCTTGATACCAGGGATTATAAATCTGGGTAACAGGGTCTGATGGCATCCTAAGCCTAACATTTCTACAAACATCTTTCCCCTCCAGAGTTCTTTTTTCTCCTTGAGAATAAGGATTATTTTTTTTCTTTTGTGTTTTAAAACCCAGCATTTAGAATAGTATCCCAAAAACTGTAACCCTTTAATAAATAATTGTTTGGTTGACTTCAGTCTACAATCACCTATTCATTCATTCTACCAAGTAACATTCAATAATCTTTGACAAAAGTCCTGTCATCATGGAGTATATAATAAAATAAAAGTAAAAAGACATGTATATACATACATACATATATACATAGACACATATACATACATACACATATACACACATATATGTATATATTATATATATTGGACAGTGAGACAGATGCACAGAAGAGCTGAAGACAGCCCCTGAGGGAAATGTGGAGAGCAAATAGCAATTGCCTTTATGATAACTATCTCTTGCTCATCAAATCATATTTTCAGGATAGAATCTGATATTACCTATTTATGCCTCAAAATCAGTTAATTTCTCAGGAGTGCTTATAACTCAAGAAGGCTCTAACTGTATAATGAAATCATTTGGTTCCTGTTAAAGAGTTCAGGTATTAGTAGGTGAGGGGTTTATTTAAAAGAAACATCCTTTACAAAATCTCTAAAATTACATGTGGGCAGGTATTTGTTCTGTCTATATGTAAAACAAACTCTATTATTATAGGGCAAGGCAACAATAGCTATTCCAGATCAGAGGGCCACAATAGATTTGTGGGTTTGTTTTTGTTTTGTTAGATCATACAGAATATATGTATTAAATGACTCCTGTTCTAGGAAATGTGTGAGGAGATTAACAGATAAGGAAGACATCGTATCTGAGGATAGAAGCATCCTTAAAGATTATTTTATCCAATCTCCTCATTTTGCACAAAAGGAAATTGAGGCTACAGTCACAGGCATATTAAATAGCATAACCACAATTCAAGGCAAGATCCCCTGATTCTGAATTCAGGGTTCTTTTTCATAATATTGCACTATCTTTATATAATCCCTAACTCTAAAGAGCAAGATAATTTCTTTGAGGGATCTTTCTGTGGGGGATACAGCTAGAAGAGAAATATGAGTTGCACCTATATTTAGTTCTTTGAATCTAATTCGAATCTGGGAATCACCTTTGAAATTTCCCCTTACCTCTCTAACTAATCAACACATGCAAGGGTCTTCTTTTATATAACCCTGTCTCTTTCCTCATGAACAAAATGTAGAGATATGATCCAGATGAAAGAACAGCAGCTTTCACACAGGCCTAAAGTATGCTTAAGTTACAAAGCCAATGTAATTTAATATAAAATATGCCTTCAGAATGGATTATAGATTCCAAAGAATCTATAAATCTGTACATTTGTAAACAGCAGTTTCAAGAAGCCTTTGCCTTCTAGAGTTCCTTCCACCTCTATGTATATTATATTTGCAAAATAAAGGAGTCAAATTGTTTGATTACATTAATAAGTATTCATTGGATCAGTAAGTGGAAGATCAATAGTAACATATAGGTTGGGGAGGCAGTAGGTGTATCTCAGTGTCTAGCATAGTATCTGGCCCCTATTAAGTAGTACATAAGTAATTATTGATTCATAGATACTATATGAATGTGATTTAGTTTTACTGCATAAAATTCAAGGCTTTAAAGTGGCCTAAATCTCTAATGGATTACACCTCTTAGAAACCAGGACATAGGCAGGGTACAATATGAGGAGAGTCTTGTCAAGGTGCTTTGGGTCACCACACAAATGACTGGGGCAAATAGCCTTCTGTAGGTGCAACATAATTTTACTGAAGATGGAACTATAGGCCTTCACTTTTGAATCTCGAAAATGTGATTATAAACTCTCTCTTTTAAGTGGTAAGCTGGTTTCCTTTTGTATTGTTAGGATGTACTACAATTCAGCAATGATGTGTCTAGACTGACTGCTTGATGGACCATAATCCACTTCCTCAAAGGAAAAGCAAACAATGGTGTCAGCTGGCCCATAATCTTCTATGTGTGTGTCACAATTGGGCCCACAACAATAGCAGAATATGAACCTACTCTGAGACTTTAATTTAGCCTATGCACTTCCTTCTTTAACAGTGGACCACAGACGGCTGAGTTTGCTTCCAGACTATTTGAGAAGACTGAATGTTTAAAGAGCTAGTAGGTAGGAGAGAGAGAGAGTATCAATGGTCAGGGCTCCCAGTAATTTGGGACAAAGTTCTGTAAGGATTCATCCATAATCAAGGCCAAAGTGTTCTCAGTATTCCTAGTTACAAGTTCTCATTGTTCCCAAAGAGGGGTCAGCAAAAGAAGCCATGATATAAACTGTATCTTAATGGAAAAGAATGGGGACAAAGGCAGATACAGTCCAGAGTCACTTGGAAAAACTTTGAAAAAGGGCAGGCCATAAGCGCATCTACCAAAAGCTCATGTGGTGTAATGTGTTGGATATGGAGTCAGGAGACAGACAGGTTAAAATCATGATACCGACATTCACCAGCTGTGCAACTACAGATAGGGCACTTAACTGCTCTCAGGCTCAGTTGCATCGTCTGTAGAAAAGGAATGTAAATTCTACAGTGCCTACCTCACAGCATGGCTGTGAGACTCAAACAGAATAATGCATCTCAAGCACTTTGAAAACCATAATGCACTACACAAATGTCTATTTTTATAATTTTTATTTATTTTTATTACTGTAACACATGTTTATAGCCTTGATTTATCTGGCTCATTGGATACTTTTTGAAAGGTCAAGACAAGGAATCATGCAATCAGTTGGGTCTGCAGATTAGAGGACTTCAGAGGAAGTGCTGAAAATGGAAAGAGTTCTGGATTTGGGACCATGATAAAGCTGGATTTGAATCCCCCCTCTGATGCTTGCTAGCTGTATGAATTTAGATGAATCATTTAACCAGCCTCAGCCTCAGCCTCAGTTTCCTCATCTGTAAAACTGAAGGCAGCAATGCCTTATACCGTGTGAAGATTATTGTAAGTATCAAATAGGACACCATAAATAAAGTGTTTAGTGACCTTTGATTCAAGGGTTCTTAACCTGAAGGCATTAATTTTCTATTAAAAAAAGTTAACTTGTTCAATCCAACTGTTTTTTTAAATTTTTTAAATTTTATTTATTTTCAGCATTCTGCAATCACTACAATATAACTTAGATTTTTTCCCTCCCTTCCCTACCTTTTCTTCCTCCCTCCCTCCCCCCCTCCTTCCCCGAGACAGTAAACAATTCTGTATAGGTTCTATACATACATTCCTGTTAAAAAAATTTTCATCATAGTCATGTTGCATAGAAGAATTAAAAGAATGGGAGAAATCATTTAATAAATCAAAATGTAATACAAAAGAAAATATTCTGCTACATTCTGTCATCCAATTCCATAGTTCTTTCTCTGGATGGAGAAGGCATTTTGCCTTAAAAGACTATTGGGAATTTTTAAGTCCTTGCATTGCAATTCAATTCTAAGTCTACCAGAAAAAATTGTCACATGCTGTGTTTGTTGCTGAGGTGAGGCAACCTGGGGCAGCTCTGGTCCTCCACCACAGTAAGAAGAACCCTCCTTAGCAATTTTTCTAGTCTCAAGTGCTATGAGACTGTTTGCCCCTTCTGATGATTCCACTGATCCAGAATTTTTCTGGGGAAATATTTTATGGTTCTTTCATTATCCACAAGGGGAGGAGGAGAGAGCATTTACTGATCACTCCGCCATTTTGGCTCCTGGAAGTTCAAGTAGGTGACACTGAACCTCCCTCCCTGAACTGCTACTGCTATTCCACAGTGCTGCTGTTGCCTGAGATCCCTCCGCCCCCTGCCTCCCCACCCCACCCCACCCCAGGCTCTGCCTTGGCAGGAGCTCCTGCACTGTGCCCTGTATGCTCCTCCACCCCTGTGGAACAGATCCTTCCTGTCAACCTTCCAGTCTGTCCTGGTCTGTGAATCTTCCACAGTCTGTCTCCTATTCAATTCTGCACCACCAAAATTTGGTTAGATTCTCTTTTTAGAGGTATCTGAAGGAGTTTGTCTAAGAGCTTAGGTGAGTAGTGCTCTCACTCCGCCATCTTGGCTCTGCTCCCCCCCAACTCGTTTTCTTCTGCAAATACATCTGGGAATCCATCAGGCTATCGAAGGGTCTATGACACACAAAAAGATAAAGGACAACTGTCTTAAAGTGTCAGTTATTATTGAATTACTGGTGGAGGATTTCTATACCTGTTCTTCTGTAGGGTTTGAATGTTGATAGCAGGTGATAAGAGAAGAGTAGCTTACTCTCTCTGATCATGGCCTTGTTTTATAGGCACAGAAATTCAATGTAAGACCTGAGGAGAGATTCACAAATATATCTTAGGTTTTTTGGTCTCTCTCTTTTTATTTTATTTGCCTTTTATTTGCCTTATTTGTCCTTCTGCTCTGAAGCTTTCCCTCATCACCCCAGCCCACACTGATCCTTACCTTTCCCAAAACCCTGTATCACATGTCTATAGGACTCATATAGTACTGACATATACCCTATTATACTGTAGATGTTGGAGGACATACCATGTCTCCCTAATTAGGTCACAAGCTTCTTAAGGGAAAGAATGACATCATGTTCATTGACTACTAAAAGAAGTCCAAATTCTTTGAGCTGGCATTTGAGGCTCTCCACAATCTTCTTGTAGCCTTTCAAAATTTTATTTTAAGTTCAACTACTCCATTTCATATACTCTATGATTCAGGCAAAATATACTCTTTACCGCTAACATATTATTTCCTTTCCCACCACAGAACATTGTATCACATCATACCAAATGCCTGGAATTCCAGTGTTACCTAATCATATCAATCTATTTAAGTACTTTAAGGCCCAGTAAGTTACTTACAGTAGAAGTTACTGTGCCCATTTTAACTCTACCTTTAACACTTTCTAGTTGTATGACTTTGGGCAAATCATTTGAACTCTCAGCCTCAGTTTAGGGCAGTTAATTGATGCAGTAGATAGGGTGCCCAGCCTGGACTCAGGAAGACTCATCTTTCTGAGTTCAAATCTGACCACAGACACTTAGTAGCTGTATGGCCCCGGACAAGGCATTTATCCCACTTGACCTCAATTCCTCATCTGTAAAGTGATCTGGAGAATGAAATGGCAAATCATTCAAGACAAGAAAAATCCCAAATGGAGCCATGAAGAGTTGGATACAACTGAAATGACCAAACAAGAACCAAAAAATTGTTTCTGCCCTGTGAAATGAGAATAATATCATGTCTTTTCCAGTGTTATTGTATAGATAAAAAGATATTTTATATAAAGTGCCTTGTAAGACTTGAACTTCTATGTTAAAGTTTTCTAACAGTAGTCTTTGTATCTTTCTCATTAAATAGCAGATCTTCATACATAATAATAATAATAATAATAATTAATTATTTATATGGTGCTTTAAAATTCACAAAATACTTTACATTCTCTTAATTGACCACAACAATCCTGTGAAGTATATTCTCTAGATAGTATTACAACATTTTTTAATGTTGATGAAAAAACAGAGGTCTGTAATTTTGTGATTTGGTCCTGGTCATCCAGTTAACATCAGAAGTTGGAATTAAACTCAGATCTTTCCTACCTCCAAGTCTAGTGCCCAGAGGTATCAAATACTCTGGGATAATAGCCCCCAATGTCCAGGAACCAGATTAAAACATAATCAGGGAAATAGTTAACAAAGCAAACAAAAACACAACATAAGTAATATTAATATGTGGTTTTCCACGTCTATATGAGCCCCTCAGGGATCATTACGTATAGTTTAGTAGCCCTTTTCATCCATACAGCCTCATGCATTAATAAATGATTAATAGTTATCTATTGGATTTAATAGTAAGCACTTCAATAAATGTTTCTTTGATTGCTTAGTATGCATATTAGAAAGTTGTTAGGAGTTTGGGGTTGGAGGGCTTTCTGAAACATTTTAAGATAGGTTTATGCTTAAGAAACACAAGGAAAATTGGATAAAGCTTTGAAAAGATTAAGTTTCCTAGCCTTCTTCCTTCCAGAGAACTCCAACTAGTGAGACTGCTGAAACAGCAGACACCTTCTCCTGATGAAGCAGCTGCTTGTGCCTCAAGCAGAATGATTACAGTCAGAGCTTTTTTATTATTATACTTTAAAAAAAATGCTCCAATGCCATGTTCAAGAGTCCAACAGCTGTGAGTCAAAACTAAGTATCACATGGGCATTATTGCCATGGTAACTACCTTGGTCACATTGGAGAAAAGATGAGGGCGGGAGAGGCTGTCCCTTCTTGTCCACTCTCCTCACTTTGGGGTGATCCTGGCATTGTTCAGCTTGAATGGTGATCAGTTGCTTTGACTAAAATTATGTATTAGCAGCCGAGATGCTCTAAGCTCTCTGGCAGAGACAACTAGGCTGGGATCTAGGGGGCAGGGAGGAGAGCAACATTTTTATCAACCATTTTGTTCTGTGCCTGAACCCTGGATGCCTTGGCCTGGCTGCCTGAGAAAGCAGCTGGATGAGCAGTTTGAGCCTTCTTAGTTAGCGAAGCAGGGCAGCTACCTCAGCCTGGAGTCTGAAAAAGCAGAGTGATATTACTGGCTTGATTTGGTCTGGTTTGGTTTTCCCTAGCACAAGGTGGAAAAAATTCAAATTATCATATTGTGGACCTACACCAACTACAAGAAGAAGTATAAAATATAATTAAGTAAGCCCATCTGACATATAAAAGTTGGGAAGTGTTTTCATTTCAAACCATTTTCAAATACTAAGTTTGGGTCATTGATAAAGGAATTCTAGGATTTCATTTGTTTGGGGTATTTATTTTATTATTCTTGTTTTAGGGAGACTAGACCTCTGATTTCATTGGTATAATGAACTTCAGGTGAGGAAAATTGCACAGATACGGGTCTTCACAAAAGATAAATGCACAATTTCAATGTAGAAGGCTTCAGAAGTTAAAAGACCTGCACAGGATTACATAGTATGTACGTGTCAGAATTGGGACTTGAAGTGCAATCTTCCTGACTCCAAGAAGCACTTAGTCAATTCTCAAAGACTATAAGTTAGGGAGAAACCAGAAGTCTGAATTGCTAAATTGATTTTCAACCTCTGGGAGCTCTACATATCAATGAAAACTAAGATAAAACCCTACTTCTATTTACATAGTGAAACAGAATTGTTCCAGGATTATATAAATTTCTAAATGGGGAGATGATATTTCAACAAAACTTTATATAATGCTGGATGTCAAAAAAAATAAGATGTATTTAACTGTCATAGATAAACATGTTTCAATAGCTTGAGAGGTCACCTGATTAAGAACCTATTGAAACCTTAGGGGATTAAGTCTAGAATCAGAAAAATGATCTCTTCAACAAAAGGATACTTAATATTTAATATCTATTGTGATGTGTAATATTCTATGTACATAGTGATGAATTAGATAATATATGTCAAAATCTTGTGAATTCAATTCCATATTATATGAGTAATTGTCACAAAATGAGAATACAATGCATGTATTTTAAAGATGATTTAAAGGTTGTAAGCTTTATTATATATCAACAAATTTAATAATTTACACTGTACAAGCTCATTTACATGCTACTGTATATATGAATATGTCTATATCTATATTTATCTACATGTGTAGGTATACCAGCATGTATACATTTATATGTGTATTATGCATGTAACTATTGATCTATCTATCTACCCTTTACTTCTCCTAGCCCTCTCCATTTAACACTTGCTCTTCAACTTCTTTATTGAAAATAGAGATCCAGCTTTCCCCTAAGGACTCTTTTCATTTCCAGAAAGAAGTGTATTCCTTGCTCTCCATTACCATTTTCAGGCCATTCTTCTACCACCAACATTCAAAGATCTTTGCTTTTAATGAGTTCCTTGAAATCTGTCAATATCACCCTCTCCCAATTCATGCATGGTCATCTACTGCTGGTTTACCCTTTTTCTCTACTTAAGTATTTCTCTTCCTCTTTCCCCTTTGCCAGTGAAAGGTCCTCTTTCTCAAAGGTCATCAATGACCTCCTAATTGCTCAATGCATTGTCCATTGATCTCCCTACAGGTTTTGATACTTCTGATCCTATCGGATACTCTCTCTTCCTTTAACTACAGCAAGTTAAACAACTTAGGTTTCCCTCCTACCTCTCTGATCACTCCTTTGTATCATTCACCAACTTCCCATATCTTCAATATGGATGACCTTTAAGGATGTGCACTTTTCTTAATTCATACTGACTTGAGAATATAATGCAGTACAGTAGAAAGAATATTAAATTTGGAATCAGAGTTACCTGGGTTAGAATGTGGTTCAAAAATTTGCTACCTATGTAACTGGGCACAAATATTTCTCTTTACACTCCTCTCACTTTTTGCACTTTTATATAGGCTCTCTTTCTGATTCACTTGAATTATTAAAATTATTTTCTGGGACATATTACCTCTTCTACCCTCCCCACTTTCTTTCATCTTCCTTTCATACCACTACAAAACCATAACACCTTGCATTCTGATTACCCCTTCCCTCAATGTGCCCTCCCTTCTATCACACCCCACCCTTCCCTTATCCCCATTTTCTCTCTTTTCTTGTAGGGCAAGATAAATTTCTATACCCCATTGCCTGTATTTCTTATTTCCCAGTTATATGCAACAACAATTCTCAAAATTCATTTCTAATACTTTGAATTCCAACTTTTCTCCCTCCCTCCCTCCTTCCCCACCCATCCCCACTGAGGAGGCAAGCAATTTAATACAGGCTGTATATGAGTCGTTTTGCAAAAGACTTCCATAATAGTCATGTTGTATAAGACTAACTGTATCACCCTCCATCCTACCCTGTTTGCCCATTTTTTCTATTCTCTCATTTGACCTTGTCCCTTCCCCAAAATGTTTACTTCTAGTTACTCCCTTCTCCCATTTGCCCTCCTTTCTATCATCTCTTTCATCCAACTTGTCCCCTTCTCCTTTACTTTCTTGTAGTGTTAAGATAGATTTTCATACCAAATTTAGTGAGCATGTTATTCCCTCCTTAAGCCATATGTGAAAAGAGTAAGCTTCACTTTTCCCCTCTCACCTCCTCCCTTTTCTCCTCCATTGAAAAAGATTTTCCTTATCTCTTTTATGAGTCATAGTTTGCTCCATTCCATTTCTCCCTTTCTCTTCCCAATATTTTCCTCTCTTACCCCTTAATTTAATTTTTTTGTGGATATCATCTCTTCTGATGCAATTCAACTTGTACTCTCTGTCTATATACATACATGTGTGTGTATGTGTATGCATGTGTATAATCCCTCCAATAATCCAAATACTGGGAAGAGTCTCAAGAGTTACAAATATTATCTTTCCATATAGGAATATAAACAGTTGAGCTTTAGAAAGTCCTTTATGATTTCTCTTTCCTGTTTACCTTTTTATTCTTCTCTTATTATGTTTGAAAGTCAAATTTTCTCTTCAGTTCTAGTCTTTTCATCATGAATGCTTGAAATTCCTCTATATTATTGAGTGACCATTTTTTCCCTTGAAGTACTATACTCAATTTTTCTGGGTAAGTAATTTTTGGTTTTAAGCCCAGTTCTTTTGACTTCTGGAATATCCTATTCCAAGTCTTCCATTCCCTTAATATAGAAACTGCCAGATCCTGTGTTATCCTGATTGCAGTTCCACAATACTTGAATTGTTTCTTTCTAGCTGCTTGAAATACTTTCTCCTTGACCTGGGAACTCTGAAATGTGGCCACAGTGTTTCCAGGAGTTTCTCTTTTTGTGTCTCTTTCAGGAGGAGATTGGTGAATTCTTTCAATATTTATTTTGCCCTCTGGTTCTAGAATATCAGGGCAGTTCTCCTTGAAAATTTCATGAAAGATAATGTCTAGGCTCTTTTTTTGATCATGGCTTTCAGGTAGTCCCATAATTTTTAAATTGTCTCTCCTGGATCTATTTTCCAGGTCAGTTGCTTTTTTTCCAATGAGATATTTCACATTATCTTCTATTTTTTCAATCTTTTTGTTTTGTTTTTAACTTCTTGGTTTATCATGTGATCATTAGCTTCCATGAGCTCCACTCTCATTTTTAAAGAACTGTTTTCTTCAGCGAGCTTTTGAACCTCCTTTTCCATTTGGCTAATTCTGCTTTTTAAAGCCTTCTTCTCATTGACTTTTTGGACATCTTTTTCCTTTTGAGTTAGCCTATTTTTAAAGTTGTTTTTTCCTCACCATTTTTCTGGTTTTCCTTTAGCAAGCTGCTGACTCATTTTTCAATCTCTTCTATGGCCTGAGCCCATTTCATATTCTTTTTGGAGGCAGAAGCCTTGACTTCCTCTGACAGTATGCATTGTTGTTCATCATTCGAAAGGATGGAAGGAGATACCTGTTCACCAAGAAAGTAACCTTCTATGGTCTTATTTTTTTTTCCCCATTTTGGGGCATTTTCCCAGTCAGTTACCTGACTTTTGAACCATATGTCAAGAGGAGGGTCCTAGTGCTCCTCCTCCCCCCAGGACTGTGCTCAGGGCTGAGATTCAGATCAGCTGCTCAATTCCTCCAAGGGTTTTGGGTGGAATTGGGGTTACCACTGAGGGCTGAGGTTCAGATTCCCTGCTCAGTTCCCCCAGAGGCTTTAAGCTGAGCTGCTTGCCCAATGAATTCAGGCTGCTTCCACAGCCACCATAGCCACCCACTCCCCACTGCTGCTGCTGCCACTGCCTTCTGCCACCTGGGGCCAGTGCTGGGGGAACCCTACTCCCCTCTCACCCAGCTGGGAAAGACGTCCCATACTGATCTTTGAAGGTTTCTTTGTGGCTTGTGGGTTGAGGGATATGGGACCCTCACTGCTGTGGATTCTGTCCTGGAGGCCTTTTCAGGTTCTGTTCCTCCCTGTGCCACATGGCCGGGGCTGGGCTCCACTCAGCATCCCATGGGATAGACATTTCCTGTCAGCCTTCAAGGTTACCTTTGGCTGGAAATCTTTTTCACTCTGTTGTTCTGTGGCTTTTGCTGCTCTAAAATTTGTTGAGAGTCATTTGTTACAGGTATTTTTGTGGGCTGTGGAGGAAGTATGTATGCATCTTTCTACTCCACCATCTTGTCTCCACCCCCTTCTCTATAATTCTTTTGAAGTTCTTACTACTTTTGATATACTATTGTATATTATTATTATCTGGATCATTGCTTTGTCTCCATACTGTATTTTAAGTCTAATTCAGTATTATTGAGTTTCAGTTTCCTCACCTGTAAAAATAAATGGATGTTACTATATGATCTCCAAAGTCTCTTTCAACTTTACGTACTTTAAGTACAAAGGCAAAGGTCATTATGCACTAGGGGAAAGTGCTAGATTTAGAGTTAAATGACCTGGATAAAAAAGAAAACAATTGCCTTTACAACATATAAGACTTGGAAAAAGTCTCTTCATATTTTGGGGTCTCAGATTCTTCTTCTGTAAAATGAAAGGGCAAGGGAAGGGAATGTTAGATTAGATTAGGTGACCTCTCAGGTTCTTTCTAATTCTACTTGACTTTATTTTCCATGTCTTATTGAAACATTAAACATGGTGTCTCTTCTCCTCCTCTTTCTCACAAGTACCTAACAGAATGTTCTATAAACTAGGAAGACTTAATCAGTATTTGCTGAATTAATGAATCCTTTAATTACATTAAATTCAAAATACAGGGAACCAAAATCTTAAACTAAAGGACTGAAAAGTTAAGAGGAAAATTGTTAGCTAACAAATTATGGCTAAGGCAAGGTTTTGAAGGGTTTTACCACTACTCCCTAAACCAGTCCACTCATACAATTGCTTACCTTGATGGTATTTAAAATTAGCAGCCTTTTCTACAGATTTCTACACCACCTTGTGGCAGAATTGGGGTTCACAGTAATATCTGGATTCTTAACTTCATCCATAGATAATTCTATCTAGTAGTTGGGTAATACTGTAATCATATGGTTTGTCCAAATGGAAGCTATATGTTGCTTAGCAGCACTAGCTAATAACACCAACTTCAAGGCTGGCTCAAAGATGAAACTCAAAACACAATTCATCAGCTGCAGTGAAAACAATGAGTTCTCAATGGATTATATGGCTGTTTTAGAGGCAGGTCAGCAGAATCATTACGATTCCAAAAGTCTCCTGCCAATTGGCGAACATCCTAGTTAACCCCAAGCTTTGACTAAAGCGAATCTAGCCTAGCCAGAATCATGCTACCATGTGATTTGCCTTTTATGTGTTTAGGATTTTTGTCCAACATTCAAAGATCTCTGAGAGCTGACCACAATGTGCCTTTCTAGCTTTGGTGCTAATTATTTCTTTATATTTTTTCCCATTTCTACTCATTCTAGACTACACATTGTTCCTTGAAGATCCGTGTTCCATCTCCACATTTGTCCCGGAATTGTAGGCTGCCTCAAATATTACATCCATGACTTCACCTAAAAATTCCCTCCCCTATAGTTCTATGTTTCCTGATGCTAAACAGCATATAAACACCAAGAAGCCCTGTGTCCTTTAGGGACAAAGAACATTATAGTTAAGAAATATTAAGAATATTTATTAAATTATTAAATATAAGAAATGTTAAAATTTAAGAAATATAGGGCTGTGAATAGTCTTTATGGTGACACTTGCCATTATTGGATCACTGACTTCAGTGGCCAAGAAAAGTCAAAATATAAAGTGGAAAGAGCAGAAATGAGCAAAAAAAAGCCCTAGGTGAGCAGAGGACTTCAGATGTATTCCTACCTCTACAATTAATCAGCTAAGTGGCCTTGGATTATAGACCACTCTCCACTGGGTCACAGTTTACTGATTTATAATAAGAGATTCCTGACTGCACCCACAATATTCCTCTTGGAATTCAGAGAAATAAACATCCTGCCCTTGTACTTTAGAAACATGTCTCTCTCCTCAATTCCATAATGGTTCATAGGGAAAGTACCCTCTCACAGAACTAATATGATGGTATTTCTACTAGATTAGAAGCTCAAGACATAATGTCATGTTCTTTCCAGTTTATCAGTTCACCACTACTCTCCCTAGAAGAGTTGGATCATGGCTTGCAAATTTCCCCATGTAAATTCAGATTTGGGACTGATTTAACATATTGCTAGGGGCACCTAATCTTTCAGCACTTCTGGATCACATGGGTAAAGTTATATATTTATGTATATTGTGTCTGTGTATATATGTAAGTATATGTGTTTCTATGTGTGCATACATAGACATAAATGTGTATGTGTAGTATATTGATTACAGATAGGGAGTTCATATAACATCACCCATGCAAACACATACATGTGTATAAATGTGAACACATGCATATATAAATGCATGTGTGTATACACATTAACAGAAACAGTTTTACATTTGAATACATGTGCACACACATATACAGAGCATATTCATACATACATGAACATATCATGTGTGTCTGTATATATGTATGTGTGTACACACACATATGTTGCTGTTATATTTCTTCTATACATACAATATGCTATATGCAGATGCATGCATGTGTGTACATGTATATGCATGTATACATATATGCAATATTCAAATTTAAAACTTCAATATGACTTTGGGGACATCCTTTAAATACATTGTAAAATGGCTTTCATTTGACAAACCCCAAAAAACATTGCAAACAGGCCAGAAAATCTCCTGGCAGTAGACACCTGGAAGGTCCTATGCTGAGGATTACATACTCACATGCTGGATGAAAGCATTGCCCTTTCAAGATTTAACTCTTAATTCATAAGAACATCAATCTAGTTCTCATCCTCAGAGACAAGTAAGCTCCCTAATTAAAACTTTATCTTGGGGTAGAGCCAAGATAGCAAAGTAAAAGCAGGGATTTGCTTGAACTCTCCCTGAAACCCCTCCAAATACCTGAAAAAATGACTCTAGACAATTTCTAGAGCAGCCGAACCTACAAAATGACAGAGTGAAATAAATTTCCAGTCATTCCAAGTGGAAGGTCCACAGGAAAGGTCTGTTGAACCATTCTGACAGGAGTGCAGTCCAGTGTGGGTCACACAGACACAGATGGGCCAGAGCAGGTCTCAGAGCACTTAATCACTAGCAGCTCTGATGGTTTCCAGACTTCTCAAACCCAAAATGCCATAGAGAGCTAAGAAGTTCAGTAGGAAAGGTCAGTGGGATCTGGGTGAGACAGGAACATCATTTGGCTCCAGGTACAGGCTATTGCTGCTGCTTCTGTAGCTCTTGGCCACAGACAGTAGTAGAATCAAATGGCTGATCAGAGGGTGATTTCAGAGATCTCATTGCTGACACTGAGGAAAGATTCTCTGGCTTTGCTTGTGCTTTGATCTGAGTCACAGTTCTGGGTGGTGATTCTGGGGTGAGAAGGAGCACTGACATGGTAGACTTGGTGACAGTAGCAGCGAAGGAATCCACCTCATAGTTACAAGGAACAAAACAGGGCATATGGTCACTCACAGATGAGAGCACCAGCCAGAAGAGGAGTAAACAACTCTCCTTTGATCACAAAACCTTGGAAGAACTGAAAATTTGTAGGTCTCTCTGAAAATTGTGTAAAACTCCTGAATCTTGAGACAGTAAACCCTCCTCCCCCAACTGAAAGCAGAGACCTACCTAAACAAAGAGTTAAAAAGTCAAATAATTGGGTGGGACTATAAACAAACAGCAGAAAAGGCTATAGAGTCTTACTTTGGTGACAAGGAAGATAAAAACATACAACAAGAAGACAATAAAGCCAAAACTTCCATATTCAAAGCTTCTAAGAAAAAAAATATTAATTGGTCTCTGTTCATGGAGAAGTTCAAAAATGATTTTGAAAATCAAGTAAGAGGAGTAGAGGAAAAATTGGGAAGAGAAATGAGAATGACATAAGAAAATTATGAAAAAAGGAGTCAACAGTTTACTAAAGGGGACCCCTTGCCTCAGTAAAAGCTGAAGAAAATATCTTAAAAATAGACTAACCCAAATGGCAAAAGAGGTCCAAAAAACCAATGAGGAAAATAATACCTTCAAAAGCAGAATTGGCAAATGGAAAAGGAGGTTCAAAAGTTCGCTGAAGAAATAATTTCTTTTTTTATGTTTATTTATTTTACTTTTCAACATTCATTTCCACAAAATTATAAGTTCCAAATTTTCTCCCCATTTCTTCCCTCCCCCACCCCAAAATGTCATGCATTCTGATTACCCTTTCCCCAATCTGCCTTCCCTTATCTCACATCCCTTCCTTCCCTTATCCCCACCTTCTCTCTTCTCTTGCAGGGCAAGATAGATTTCTATACCTCATTACCTATATTCCTTATTTCTAGGTTGCATGCAAAAACAATTCTCAACCTTCATTCCTAAAACTTTGAGTTCCAATTATTCTCCCTTCCTCTCTCACCACCCATCTCCACTGAGAATGTAAGTCATTCAAAATAGGTTATACATGTGTAGTTATGCAAAAGAGTTTCATAATAGTCATGTTGTGTAAGACCTCTATATTTCCCTCCATCCTATCCTGCCCCTATTTATTCTATTCTCTTTTGACCTTGTCGCTCCCCAAAAGTGTTTACTTCTAATTACTCCCTCCTCCCATTTGCCCTTCCTTCTATAATACTCACCACTCCATGTCTCCCCTTCTCCCTTACTTTCTTGTAGTGTAAGATAGATTTTCATACCAAATCGAGTGTGCATGTTATTCCCTCCTTAAGCCAAATGTGGCAAGAGTAAGCTTCACTTTTTTCCTCTCACCTCTTCCCTTTTCCCTTCCACTGAAAAAGATTTATCTTGCCTCTTTCATGAGAGAGAACCCCCATTCCATTTCTCTCTTTCTCCTCTCAATATATTTCTCTCTTACCCCTTGATTTTACTTTTTTAGATGTCATCCCTTCCCATTAACTCACCCTGTGCTCTCTGTCTATATGGTGCGTGTGTGTGTGTGTGTGTGTGTGTGTGTGTGTGTTATGTGTGTGTGTGTATAATCCCTCCAACTACCCAAATACTGAGAAAAGTTTCAAGAGTTACAAATATTATCTTTACATGTAGGAATGTAAACAATTCAACTTTAGTAAGTCTCTTATGATTTCTCTTTCCTTTTCATGCTTCTGTTGATTCTTGTGTCTGAAAACCAAATTTTCTATTCAGCTCTGGTCTTTTCCTCAAGAATGGTTGAAAGTCCTCTATTTCATTAAATTGTCATTTTTCCCCTGATGTATTATACTCAGTTTTGCTGGGTAGGTGATTCTTGGTTTTAATCCTAGTTCCTTTGACTTCTGGAATATCATATTCCAAGCCCTTTGATCCCTTAATGTAGAAGCCACTAGATTTTGTGCTATCATGATTTTATTTTCACAATACTCAAATTGTTTCTTTCTAGCTGCTTGCAATATTTTTCTCCTTGACCTGGAAACTTTGGAATTTGGCTACAATATTCTGTTCAAGTATTGTGGAAATATAATCAGGATAACTTAAGGTTTAGCATATTCTTCATTAAGGAATCAGACAGCTTGGAATATAATTTTCTAGAAGTCAGAGGAGATGGGATTAAACCCAAGAATTGCCTACCCAGAATAATTGTGTATACTACTTCAGAGGAAAATAGACATTCAATGAAATAGAGGACTTTCAAGTATTCTTGATGAAAAGACCAAAGCTAAATAGAATATTTGACTTTCAAATACAAAAATTGAGAGAAGAATGAAAAGTTGAATATGAAAGAGAAATCATAAGGGGATTATTAAAGTTGAACTGTTTACATTCCAACACTGAAAGATATTTATAAGTCATGAGACCTTTCTCAGTATTAGGGAGTTGGAGGGAATATATATATATATATATATATGTATATATATATATATATATACATATATATATACACATATATATATAAAGAGAGAGAGTCAAACAGACAGAGAGAGAGATGGGAGAGAGAGAGAAAAGGGTGAGTAGAGTAGAATATGAAGGGATGATATCTAAAAAAAACAAAATTAAGGAGTGAGAGAAGAATGAATTGCAAGGAAAAAGGGAGAGGTAGAATGGGATAAGTTATCTCACAAGGGGAAAAAAAAGCTTTTACAATGGAGAGAAAGAGGGGAAGGTGAGAGGTAATGATTGAACCTTACTTACTCTCATCGCATTTGGTTTAAGGAGGGAAAGATACACATTCAATTAACTATGAAAATCAATCTTACCCTACAAGAAAGTAGAAGGGAAGAGAATAAGGGGTGGAGGGGCAAATGGGAGGAGGGGGGTGATAAAAAGGAGGGCAAATGGGAGGAGGGAGAAATCAGAAGCAAACACTTTTGAGGAAGGACAGGGTCAAAGGAGACAACAGAATAAATTGAGGACAGAATAAGATGATGGAAGTAGAGTTAGTCTTTTACAACATGACTATTATGGAAGGGTTCTACATGACTACACATGTATAACCTATATTGAATTCCTTGTCTTCTTAATGGAGGTGAGTGGGGAAGCAGGAAGGGGGGGAATGTGAAGCTCAAAAATTTTAAAAATTAGTTTTAAAAGTTGTTTTTTACATGCAATTGGGAAATAAGACATACAGGCAATGGGGTATAACAATCTACCTTGCCCTACAATAAAATAGAGAGGAAAGCAATAAGAAAAGGGAGTGGTACCAAGGTTAGGAGGGAAGCAGAAAACTGGGAAAGAATTTTTGCAACTAATTTCTGTGATAAAGGCCTCATTTCTCTTTTTTAAATTAAGTAATTAATTTATTTTATATAATATATATGTATATATATATATATATGGCGGGGGCAGGGTTGGGAGAAAATCTAAGACTTATGGAAGTGATTGTAGAAAACTGAAAACAAATTAATAAAAAACAAAAAAACTAAAAAAAGAAAAGAAGATGGTGTGATAGAAGGGAAGGCAGATTGTGGGATGTGGTAAACAGAATGTGCACGCAGGGGAGAGATGGAGAGAAACGTTGGAACTCAAAATCTTGTGGAAGTGAGTGTTGAAAACTAAAAAAACAGTAATTAATAAAAAAGTCATAAAAATGTAATTGGTAAATATGTTTTTAAATAAACCTAAATACAATAAAAATAGATCTGAAAACAAAACAAAACTGTATCTCACCTGCAGTGTTCTAAATGTACCACTGTGGAGTTTGGGGGTATCTTTCTCCATTGCTGTTGCTTCTAGCTTCCATTCTGGTGTGTTCTCAATATCAGTTTCCAGCGATTAGTGTCCCTGAATCATGTAAGCAATTAACATCAATTAGCTTTTCCAATAGCTTAATTACTTTGAGGAAGATAAACCAAGGAATAAAAAACATCTTTCCCTTAACACCTGGAGCATGCTCTCCTCCATTTCACATTGACCCTTTGGAAGAATGAATTTAGACTTAAAGTGGTTTCTACAAAGCATTTGCCTTAACAAGTGTACTTCAGAATGAGATATGGTCATGTTAAAGCATGTTATCACTCCTTCCTACAAGCAGGTTTCTAGGGGTGGGGGCTGGTAACAGACAGAACACACTATATGTATACTGAGAATAGAGTTCCACTGATCAGGTCCACCTCTTCTCTGCTAATTTAACCAAAAAGCCATTCTGAACCTGCCAGATGTCTTGGCAAGTCATATAACCTCTCCTGGCCTTACTTTCCTCATTTGTAAATTGATAACCGTAGTATTGACCTTTCCTGTCCCAAAACTTTGCAGTTTGGATACTTTCTCTTTTTTTTTACAGTTTTCAGTTTTCAACAACCACTTCCATAAGTCTTAAATTTTCTTCTCTTCCCTCCTCCCTCCCTCCCCAAGACAGCATGCAATCTTATATGAGTTCTACACATACATTCTTATTAAACACATTTTCACATTAGTCATGTTGTACAGAAGAATTAAAATGAATGGGAGAAAATAGGGGGGAAAAAAACATAACACAAGAGAAAATACTCTGCTTCATTCTGCATTTTGATTCCATTCCATGGAGATGGATGGCATTTTGCCTCTAGTCCTTTGGGAATGTTTTAGGTCCTTGAATTGCTGTGAATGGCTTAGTCTATCAGAAATAGTACTCCCATATTGTTACTGTGGCTGTTACTGTGTAGAATGTTTTCTTGGTTCTGCTCATTTCACTCAGCATCAGTTCCAGGTTTTTCTGAAGTCTGACTGTTCATCATTTCTTACAGCACAACAGTATTCCATTGTATTCATATACCACAACCTGTTCAGCCATTCCCCAATTGATGGGCATCCCCTCAATTTCCAGTTCTTGGCCACCACTAAAAGAGCTGCTCTAAATATTTTTGTACATGTGGGACCTTTTCCCATTTTTATGATCTCTTTGGGATATGGCCCTAGAAGTGATATTGCTGGGTCAAAGGGCATGCACATTTTGTAGCCCTTTGGACATAGTTCCAAACTAATCTCCAGCTCCACCAACAATGAATGAATTAGTTGTTTTAACTGTCCCACATCTTCTCCACCATTTATCATCTTCCTGTTTTGTCATGTTAGCCAGTCTGATAGGTGTGATGTGGTACCTCAGAGTTGTTTTGATTCACATCTCTCTAATCAATAGCGATTTAGAGCATTTTTCTTATGACTATAGAAAGCTTTAATTTCTTCCTCTAAAAACTTCCTGTTCAGGTCCTTTGACCATTTATCAATTGGGGAAATAATAGTGTTTTTCCCAATTACACATAAAGATAGCTTTCAACATTCATTTTTGTAAGAGTTTGAGTTCTAAATTTTTCTACCTACCTCCCTTCCTTCCCCCCTCTCCAAGACAGTAAGCAATTTGAAGTATAGACATACAATTATGTTAAAAATATTTCCATATTAGTCATTTTGGGAAAGAAGAATTACAGTAAGAGGGAAAAGCAAGAAAGAGAAATCAACAAAAAAGTGAAAATAATATGCTTTGGTCCACATCCAGGTCCTGTGAACTTGTGAGTGTATGTGTGTATGTATATATTATGTGTATATGTATGTATGTATGTATGTATGTGCATATGCATGTGCATGTATGCTTATCTGTGTATATACACACGTGATTTACATAAATATAGGTATATATGTGTATTACTTATACCTATACTTATACAGAAACAAGCAAACACATACAAATGCTCACATACATATATTGATAACTATATTTCAGGGTTTACTTTGCAGTTCTGTATATTCTGTGCATTTACCAAAAAATACTGTTCTATAGAACTTTACCAGACCACCAGAGGTGACCATGACATGCAAAGAGGTTAAGAAGTTCTGCTCTTAGGTGATCTAATTGAGTTAATGACAATTCTTTGCATTAGAGATAGATTATAGTGAATAGTGAGTGCATTGATTCTAAAATGCATTGACTCTAAAGTCAAAGGAGTCTTGGGTTCAAATTATGCCCTTGACACTTACTACCTATGTGAACCTGGCTCAAATCATTTAATCTTCCTGAGCCTTATTTGCCTCATTTGTAAAGTGAGAGGACTGAATAGAAATTCTTTGCAGGTCCAAATCTAATATCCTCTCTTCGTTGTTTTTATCTTTGTATTTCCAGTGCATGGGACATGGTAGTCTAATAGATGCTTAGTGAATTGATTTAAATTGAATACTTACACCCTAACACACCCTTAAATTCTCTCCTAAATGCTCTAATAAACCTCCCACAGATGCTTCAACGCACACAATCTTACAGGTATTCTCGTATATGTAAGGCCTCTGTTCACATTCACTCTTACAAAAGGAAGCACTACAGCCAAGGCAGTCTTGCTTTTATAGAAATCAGGAGTAATTCAAGTTTGAATTGAGAGTTAGTCCAAATGGCAGAACTTATAAAGGTTCTGACGTGTGGGAGAGAGGCTAAAAAATAACCAGCAGCTTCCTCACCATGGAAAACCTCAATGAGAATAGTAAGGCAGGCAGGAAGCCAGAGAAAAGAGTAAATATGATCTGGAACTGAGCATCCAAACTGGACAGGTTGTGTATCCAGATGGCAAAAAAGCAACACACTCATACACACACACACACAAGTGAAGTATCCAGTTTGAACATTTTAAAAGTTTCATTTGATTAAAATACATTTCTGGGATGCAGTCTGGAGAGAAAGTCTGTGCTGTCCCCAGTTAGTTGGCAGGGCTTTGATTTGGTGTGGCAGAGGTGCCCTGGATCTCTAGGCACAATTCTGCAGAGATGTAAGCAGCAGGACTGTCAAAGCTTGGGGCTGGGGCTCCCCATGAGGCATGCTTCAAGCTGAGGTGAGTCGACAGACGGCAGGGAGAATTCCTCTCCTTTCCCCTGTCGGTCACAAGCCTGCCAAGCCACAGCTTGGAGACCAGCCTGACAGGATGTAAAACTGCCACCAGAAAAGGGCCAAATGGAAAGCAGTGGAGATGAGACAGGATGGGAGGTGACATGGGACAAAACAAGAGGTTGTTTCCAAAACATTATTTGGCAAAAGCAAAGACTCCATCAAAATGTCAGGTAAATCACAGATAAAATTGGTTGGACCTAATAGAATTTATCCACTTTCAACATCTTTGAGGGTCGATGGGCTGCTATATGTGACTCACATTCACAGACTCTAAATAGAAGGGACCTTGATGGCCATCTCATTTTCTTCTTCCTGAGCTAGCACCTTGGAGAAATCCAAATTATTAGGAAGATTTTTAACTAGTTATTGCTAAAAGGGCCGAAATAAGTGTGGGCAGAATACTAGACTCCCGGCCAGGCAATCAGTGCTAGTTATCTATGAATTTTGTCACTGAGATGACAGACATTCAGTTTAGAAAGATCTCCTATTGCCCAGATGCAGTAACAAGCTAGAGCTTTGAACTAACTGAGTTTATTAACTGTGCTGTTCAGTTCTCATTCCTGGAGCAAACATCATTACTGATCAAACACCGCGAATATAAATGATAGTTCAATAATGTTAGAGTTGAAAAGGAATTTTTAGAGATGATCTAATTCAGACCTTTTATTTTACATTTGAAAAAATGTAAGGTCCGGAGGGGCATGACGTAACTATGTCCACAAAATTAGCAAACAGCAGAAACCTCATGGAAAGCTATGTCCTATGAAACCAAATATTTCTTTTCTTAATATTTTCTTAATTTTATTTTAACTTATGGAACAAAACAAGCATTTCCATAATGTAGTATAATAAAAAAAGATCATTGCATATAAAATGTAAAGCTAGTATGCACAATTTGCTATTCCTGTTAAGTATGTAGTAAAGTTATCATGTAAATAATAAACAGACTCATTTAAACAAAATTATACTCAAAAAAATTCTGAATAAATGGATGAACATACTTAGCTAAATTTTACCTTTGATATTCTCTTTTCTCTCACAAGAGGATTGATCTTTAGGATGCAATTTTGCTGTTGAACTATTATTTCAGTCATATCCAATTCTCCTTGACTCTATTTTGGATCTTTTCTGGCAAAGATACTGGAGTGGTCTGTCATTTCCTTTTCCAGCTCATTTTACAGGTGAGGAACTGAGGCAAATAGATTTAAATGACTTGCCCAGGGGTCACATAGGTAGTAAGCACCAGATTTGGTGCTCTGTCCACTATAACATTTAGCTACTTGTTTAGAATGGGAAAGATAGGGGATGTGAAATTCAAAATGAGTGAAGAGATGACAAAAGCATACATAGCTGCCGTCAATGAGTTTGATTGCCTAGACAGGGGAAATTAATCCTTAGGTATTTAAGAATTAGTATGAAATTGTTGTGGTAATGTAAATGATCATGTAAATGGCAGTAGTATAGCAAAACTGGGAAAAGACAAATATTCCAGCATTCAAAAAAGGGGACAGAGTCAAGCCTATAAACTATATACAAGTCTAAATATGGTATAAACTATAAACAAGTTAGTGCGCTTGCTTGGTTCTGGGCAAAGTCAATGGATATGTTATTGAAGAAATGGCTTATGAGGGTTCACAAATGGAAGATGCAGCCACTAAAAGCTCGCTTGAGTTTATCAAAAACAAGTACCATCAGATTTTATTCTTGCTGTTATTGGATAAGAAGTTATTGTGAACGTTGTATTCTAGATTTTGGTAAAATGTTTAACATTCCTCATGCTGTATACATGGGAGGAAGATGAGGAGATATGGTTTGGATGATAGTAGAGTTGTCACTTAGATGACCATGCAATGAATAAAATTAACTGATTTTTGTGGTGATTTAGTTTGCTTTATTAAATCACTTCGCTTTCATTGACTCATTGACTCAAAAAAAATTCCATGAAGTAGATATAATTTTTCTTATCACTCCTATTTTGCAGCTAAGAAAAGCAAAGATCAGAGTGACTTGCTCCATGGTCACGCATTAACAAGTGTAAAAGGGTGGGCAAACTCATATCTTTCTGATTCAGCAACCTATCTACTATGTCATGCTGCTCATGGTCCAAAGAAAGATTTTTTTTGTTTGTTTCCAGATCAGTGCCATGTTAGAAAGTATCTCTACCCTGGGCTGGTATTGTTCAATATATTAATCTATAACTTCAATAAAGGCATAGTTGGTATGCTTATTAAACTTGAAAATGACACCATTCTAGAAGGGATAGTTAGCATGCTAAATAACAGTGTCAGGAATTTAAAAAAACTCAAACTAAAATCATTCGGCTAGATATAATGAAATTAAATTTACTTGAGATTATCTTAAAGTTTTTCCTTTGTGGTTACAAAACATTTTCATCAATATAGGATAAAACAGGCTTGGACTTATCTTGAGCTTTGTCCGTCTTAATCTCTTGACAATATTTGACACTGCTGACCACACCCACCTCCTGTATTCTCTCTCTTTCTTCAGGTTTTATGACATTTCTCTCTTTCAGTTATCTTCTGCAACTTGTCATGAGCATTTTTCTTAGTTTTCTTTACTGGATCATCATTCATGTATTGCTCTTATATTCTTTTCTTGGTTTTGTCTCATGGTCCTCCCATCATCTCCTATGGGCTAGCTCAATAATAATATCTATAAAGATAAGTCTAAAATCTGCATATCCAACTCTTATCTCTCATGAGCTATAGTCCCATGTTTTTGCCTTTTAGACAACCTTTCTTCAAACTAAACTTGTCCAAAACTTTACTCATTATGCTTCCTTTGAAACCCACATTTCCTCTTAACCTCTTTTTTCCCCTTCTGAGGTCAATTCCATCCTTCCAATTTCACAACAGCTCCAGAATTCTAGACAATTAACCAAAACTTATTAGCCCCATGTCTAATAAGTTATTAATTGTTGTCAGCTAGGTGACACAGTGGATAGAGTGCTAGATCTGGAGTCAGTAAGACCTGACTTCAAATTTTTTTCAGACTCTAATTAGCTCTGAGATCCTGGGCAAGTCACTTAGCCATGTTTGCCTTAGTTTTAACATCTGTAAAATGAGCTAGAGAAGGAAATGGCAAACGATTCCAGTATCTCTGCCAAGAAAACCCACAGTGGGGTCACAAAGAGTCAGTCATGGCCAAAACAACTGAACTAAGTAACGAATTCATTCCAACTTTAGAAAATGCATAACACATATCTCTTTTTCTCCATTAGCATGGCTAAAATTTTAAATGAGCAGTCATTACTTCTCATGAACACTACTGTGATAGCCTATAAATTTGTCTCCCTTCTCCTAACCTCTCCCCTTTTTGTCTTTTCTCTGTAGACACTAAAATTGATATTTTTAACACAAAGGTTATCATTCTCCTGCTCAAGTAGCTTCATTGGCTCCCTACTGCCTCAATGAGAAATGTCTTTGTTTAACATTTAAAACTCTTCACAATCTGGATCCAATCTCTCTTTCTAGAATGATTTGGCATTATTTCCCCACATACACTTTAAATTCCAGCCAAACTTGTCCTCATGCTGTCATAACTGTAAATGATATTCCATTTCCCTTCCCTAAACCTTTGCACAAACTATTCTAAAGGGACCGAATGCTTCCCCTTTTTAACTGTGATATCCCTTATATTTTCAAGTCTCAGATCATATTCTGCACAGGAATACACCTAATTCTCCCAGTCCTCAGTGTCCTTTCTCTCCTAAAATTTATATATGTGTATGTGTGTATTTACAAATGCATACATATAAATGTATGTAAATATGTATTACACACACGTTCATTTATATATATATATGATATACACATTTGTTTTGTCTTTTCTCCTAGTAAAAGGCATACTCCTTGAAGGCAAATCTTGATTTTCTGTAAAATATGCATGCTACAGTAGAAAATAAATGGTTGTTGAATTTGGTTGGTTGGTTGGTTATTGTCCTTCATTCTCAAAGAAGACCAAAATGACATCACCATGATAAAGTCAAGTTTCAATGAGTCTAACTGTGGCTGATCAGGCCAATATGAGCTCGGAGCGCTCTACCACAGATTGGGCACAGATAGTCTGTGTGAACATTTGGGGTGGTTACTCCAAATCTGCACAATCCTACGCTTCCTTTGTGCTGTTTCAATTCTGCTTTGCTCATAGAGCACAGCAACTTTTCTGACGTGGGCACGCCATGCTGAGCGGTCCTATGCCAGCGTCTCCCATGTCCCACAATCAAATCCAAAGTTCTTGAGAGAGACCTTGAGAATGCCCTTGTATCACTTTTTCTGACCACCATGAGGTCACCTGCCCCATGCCACTTTTCCATAAAATAGTCTTTTTGGCAAGCATATATTTTGCATTCAAACAACCTGGCCAACCCACCAGAGTTGCAGTCTTTGAAGTATAGTTTGAATACTTGGCAGTTTAGTTTGACCGAGGACCTCAATGTCTTGTACCTTATCCTGCCAGCTGATCTTCAGAATCTTCCTAAGACAGTACAAATGGAAGTGATTCAATTTCTTGGCATGGAACTAGTAGACTGTCCAAGTTTCACAGGCATACAACAATGAGGTCAGCACAATGGCTCTGTAGACCTACAGTTTGGTAGTCAGTCTAATACCTCTTCTCTCCCATACTTTTCTTCAAACGCTGAACTAGATCTGGTGACGCATGTGTCAACCTCTTTATCAATGTGTATAGCCCTGGAAATTACACTACCAAGGTAAGCAAACTTATTCACAGCATTCAAAAACCTCTACTTGTAACCGATGGCTCCACGTATGAACAGTGTGGTGGTGGCTGATGGAGCACCTGTGTTTTCTTTGTGATAATTATTAGGCCAAAATCAGCACAAGGAGCAGAGAATTGATCCATACTTTGGTGCATCTCAGTTTCAGAAGCAGCATTGATTGCATAATCATCTGCAAAGTCATGCACCAACACTCCCTCTACTTTGGTCTTTGCTTGTAGCCTTTTCAAATTGAAGAACTTAACATCAGTAGGGTAGCTAACCTTGATGCCTGTGTTCATCCTCACTGAAAGCTTTTGAAATTTAATCTAACTGAATGAGCACATAATCAAGAGTTTACATTTCCATGGGACTTCACTACACAAAGCATTTTATTTATGTTCTCTTGCAACAGCCCTTGGAGAGAGTTGATGCAATGAATTGCTGGTGATTCCAACAATATATATTTTCAGATTTGTAAATAACTGCAGCTAACTTTAGTTCCGCAGAGAAAAATAAGGAGAATATCACCTCTGATTAAAGACTGTGGAAATAATTAGGCCTGAGAGGTTCACTTTGGACTATTTCTCTCTATATAAGGAGATTCCATGGAAGAGCTTCGTAGTGAAGGTTTCCCAGCCTGCAAAGAAAGGACAACAACCAATTAAAACTTTATATGAAATAAAGATTGGCACTGCTGGCTAATGCAAATGACATTTGCCGAGATTAAAAAGTAATCCATAATTCAGTGTATCCAAAATCTTCCCCATGTTCCTTTGTGCTAAGCACTTTTCACATTTCCCTATCTTGGGAGACTAGCAACTTTCATCAAGAGTAATTAAAACCAAGAAACTTAAAGAAACTGGAAATGTTGGGGAGAAGGGACAGGAATATATAAAGTTTCTCCTCCGCTTTCTTTCCATCCATCCTTCATTCATTTCTTCTATTCTTCCTTCTTTTCTTTTTCCCTGTTTTCTCTTTCATTCTATTAGAAAACTGAACATACTGAAAATGAATCATGTTATTTCCATACCATATCATCCAAATATAAGTTCTTGAACTGTTTTGCATTCTTGAACTACTCACATGCTTTTCTTTTAATTATTAGACCCCAGCAAAATATTGTAATGATTTAATGCATATTTTGATAATGATATGACTGTGCACAAGTCATTTCTCTGCTTTGAGCCTCAATTCTTTTTAATCTGTTCACTGGGTCTAACATTTACACTACTAAATTCAAGATGATGTTGCACAGATCAAAACAGAAAAATATACAAAAAACATAGGCATCATATGGTCACTCCTATCAATGTCACTTTGGAGTGATAATAATAACTATAGAGTAAATTATATATATATGTTTATGTGTCTATAGCATATTATAATTTACTGTACAAATATTTTTCTTACAACTGTTATTACCACAGTGCTTCACACACAGTAGAATCTTTTGGTTAATGATATTATATTTGCTTGCTGGTTTTTTGTTTTGTTTTGTTTTATTTTGTTTTAATAAGCAAGGCAAAGAGGGTAAAGAGAGGTGAAATTGAAAAGAAGCCAGAATAGGTATACAGGAAAAGGCTACACTGCATGAAATGGAGAGCAGGTTTAGAGAAAGTAAATATGTGGCCAGGAAGGACAGATGAAATAGGGGCAGGGAGGAAGGGATTTGTCTTAAATTTATTGTGGTTGACAAAGCTTCCTCACACATGGTTTCTATGTTTAACTCATCAGTCAACCTTACATATGTACAGGGAAAAAAATACCACTTGAAAATCTGTTTAATTTTCCAGACCAAGCCAAAGAAGGCTCCCAATTGCCCATCTTTCACTGTCACATTCCCTACCCCCTACTGCTACTCAATCATATACATAGTAGCACTACATAGTAGAACATAGTAGAACCTTAATAAATGCTGGTTGATTGACTTACTGACTGATAATAGCTCTGTGAGATAGGTATTTAGCGAAACGATGTTCACCATTTTAAAGACGAGTTTCCTAAAAGTCAAAGGAACAAAGTGGTCTGCCCGTGGTCACACAGTTGACAAATTTTGGAGGCAGTATTCGAACCCAGTTCTCTTCAAGTACTTGACAGTATATGTCGAAGGATTAGATTTCTTTCGTTTGGCTTCCAAAGGCAGATCTAGACACATCTAGCATTGACCAAAGAAGCTAACAGATTTGATGGCAAGAGAAACTTCCTCACAGTGAAAGCTGTCTCAACATGGAATGATCTGTTACTGAGGTTGTTGTTTCTCTTTTACTAAAAGTGTTTAAACAGACACTGGATGACCACTTGAAAGTCGGTTAGAGTGGGAGATTGCTTTTATTATCAGTTTGGAATAGACAGTAACTGAAGTTCATTCCAGTCCAGAAAGTCTGATTCTGTGGCTGTTGGTGCCAAGTCTAGTATTTTTTCCACAATACTATAATTCTAGGCCAACCAAATTCCACAGTAAAGTTGTGAAATGAGGCTATAACATTATTCAACTGATCACTGATCCATAACTCTGTGACTGTAGAAATAACTATCTCCTGTCATAACATTTTGCCTGACCTTGTATTGTCAGAATCAGTTATTGCAAGGGCTTTCAGTGTTTTGACTTACAAGTATTGACATTATAACCCAGCCTTGCCTAATACATTTGCCTGCAGCTGAGCCCCCAATGGCAAAGAAAGACTGAGATGCCGGTAAGTTTTATAAATTACACTAACTTGGTAATATGGCTTCTGGACATATTTTTCAATGTTTGCACTCAGGTTTGAATGACTCCTTTTCTGTTCATGTATGATTTCAGTCTGCGCTTGTCTTGAGTTTCCTTCTTCTAATTAACTTCAACTTCTCTCTCGAGTTTGACCACAAGCTAAGCTGGTCTGCAACTCATTAATCATGTCCTCTCCTTAGCTTGGATCCCTTATCTATATACAACCATATTGATCTGCCTTCCTTTGGAACCTGTCACGCATAGCATACTTTTCACCTTTAATTGGTTCTCCCCTCACTTTTAGTCATCATTCATTAATCACCCACATTTTTTCTCTATCATAATGAATGTTGTAGACACAGGCTTATTTATTGTAATTGTGGTTTATAGAAAAGATCTCGCTAATTATCCTGTGACTGTGACTCTACAAATATGGTCTAAAGACCATCACTGATCTCTAAAGGGTGAGAAGGAAGAGCATATGCTGGTTCTATCAAGGTTTATTAGATAAAAGTCTCTGAATCATAGGATTCATAAATAGAAGAAACTATAGGGACAATTTAATCCAATCCCTTCACTTATGAGGACATTGAGGCCTATGGAGGTGAAGTACATTATGCAAGTAATCAATGACAGAATCAGGATTCAAATTCAAATCTTCTGACTTTTTCTTTCCCCTCTAATATATTGCCTTCCCTCTGCTGGTTTGGGTGGAATGGGGAGGGAATGGATTAATAACTTTTTTTTACAACTTCCATTGATATTGCATGTAATATCAAATAAGTTATAGGGAAAGTGGTTAGCACAGTTCCATAGTAGATGCTATGTAAATATGTATTCTCTTTCCCCTTCTCCCTAATATCCTGTCATTATTCCCATTAGTTAGGGTTGTGTGTGTGTGTGTGCATGTTGTTTTGCTTTAGGTTTTTTGTGACTTTTAGTAAGGATGATTGGAAATGATTTAGAATCTGTATTCTAGAGTGAAAGGGTCAAAAGGGGGCTATTATTTTCCCCACTCACTCAATTATTCAGTCAACAAACTTTTATTAAACATTCGTGTAATCAACATTATGCTGGTTTCTGGGGACACAAAATTAGAATGAAACAATGCCTAATTTCAATAATTTGACATTATATTTTATATTATGTTGAAACAAGTAACATATATATATATATATATATATATATATATATATATATACTCCAGAGTCAAATATATATATATATACTCCAGAGTCAAATATATATATATATATATACTCCAGAGTCAAATATATATATATATATACTCCAGAGTCAAATATATATATATATACTCCAGAGTCAAATATATATATATATATATACTCCAGAGTCAAATATATATATATATATATATATATACTCCAGAGTCAAATATATATATATATATATATATATATATATATATATATATATACTCCAGAGTCAAATATATATATATATACTCCAGAGTCAAATGTGATTAAAGTAGATGTTGTGAAGTCACTGTCGTAAGGAGATATGTCTCCATCAAATATTGGTATATTGAATGCATTTTAGTACCAGGTTTACTAATTACTTCTTGTATGACTTTGGAAAGGATAATGTCTGTAAGTTTGTTCCCCACCCCTTACCCCATAAAATGGAGAAAGTAATGTCACTATGGCTTCACCTTACAGCACTGTCCTTAGCCTCACATGACTATGTGGGATTTCTTTGAACACATACAAGTATATAAAATGGATGCTATTATTATTTCATTCTTATCTGCTTTGACAGAGTTCACATAGAAACATTTCTGGGATAAGGAACTCTTATTATTCTTTTATGTTTTATTGGCTATTTTACAGGTAGATAAAATAGTTCATAATTTTTGATTAAATGAAGTCATAGAGAGATAATCTTATCTTTTGTTATCTCATCATGAAAGTATCTTTAGGCTGGATCTGGTAGCTGACAGTCTTAATGTGGGTTTAAGTTTTCGTAGTTTTATGAGCTTAATATTGCACTAAGACTTTTGGAATTCCCTGTCCCAATAATACAATAAACATTTATTAAGTGCTTGCTATCTACCAGGCACTGTACTAAACACTGGGGATACAGTTAATAAAAAGAAAAAAGTCCCTGTACTCAAAAAGCTTTCAACAAAAATCTAATCAGGAGAGAGACACAAAAGGAGGTAAGAAAGTAATGGGAGGAAAAGTGAAAGCATCTTTTTATGTGGAGTGAGTTGAAACCAGGCAGAACAGCATATAGTGAAGTGAGCCAGACAGTTTCTGCCTTCTAAAAAGGAAGATATTAGAACTCTTTCTCTCATATATTCCTGATTTCATCAGCTAGGTCTGTGTATTTTGAGGGCTCTACCTCCTATAGGGTTTAGAGGTTGTATGTTTATCACACCATTATCTAAGAAAATATTGTTAGCAAATTCCATGGTAAAAAGATAATGTTATGTGTGGGAGAATGCGGGCAACAGTTTTATCTCTAATAATGTTATGATTCCAGTACCATTTGTTTGATGAATTAGAAGTGATATTTTTGATCTTGGATTCATAATACAAGCATTTGTTATGTGTAACTTTTTGAAAAATTGCAAATTTCTCATGTATAATTCTAGCTACTTGATCATAACTTTCTAGGAATTTTATCAGTGCTAATTTTTGCAATCTACAGCAAATGCTGTTGCACAGTTCCTGTCATTTCCCTGACAAGTTTGCATCAACCCACAGGGCTTTATTTCTTAGTTAGGAGTTTTCTTTAATTAAAGATATCACTTACCTGTTATACTATCACTATCAGAAACCCATCCATTTGTACAAACAAATCCACCTGACTAAGTCTTTTAATTAATGTTTATTGTGATATTCTTATTCAAGTCCCTGAACATTGTTTATGAAGTGCATTAGGTTCTATTCTTAAACTTAATGATTTGACAGGCTTCATTCCTGAATAAATCAATATGAATTACCATTCAGAAGTCTATATGGTATCTGTAATTGGTATTTAAAAAACTATGCAAAGTGGAGTCTTCTTTCAAAAATAATTTATCCCTCTTTAGAGAGGGACACAACTAGATGGCATAGTGGAAAAAGCACTAGTCTTAGGATCAGGAATACTCATCTTCCTGAATTCAAGTCTGGCTTCAGATACTTACTAGCTGTGTGATCTTGGGCAAGTCGTTTAATTTTTTTAGGAATGCAATGAGTTCAACTTTAAGTCTCTCATGATTTCTCTCTCCTGTTTACCTTTCCATGCTTTTCTTTATTCTTATATTTGAAAGTCAAATTTTCTATTTAGCTCTGGTCTTTTCATCAAAAATGCTCAAAAGTCCTCTATTTCATTGAAATTTTTTCCCTTAAGGATTATACCCAGTTTTTCTGGGTAGGTAATTCTTGGTTTTAATCTTAGCTCCTCTGACCTCCAGATATCATCCCTTAATGTTCAACTCACATTGTGCCCTCTATTTGTATATCTATCTATCTATCAATGTATCTATTTATCTATCTATCTATCTATCTATCTATCTATCTATCTGTCTGTCTGTCTTTCTGTCTGTCTATTCTCTCCAACTACCCTAATACTGAGAAAGGTATTATGAGTTACAAATATCTTTCCATGGAGGAATGTAAACAGTTCAACTTTGATAAGTCCCTTAGGACTTCTCTTTCCTGTTTACCTTTTCAGGCTTCTCTTGATTCTTGTAACCAAAAGTCAAATTTTCAATTCAGTTCTGGTCTTTTTATCAAGAATGTTTGGTAATCCTTCTGGTGGCCATGCTGGAAGCTACCCAAAGGAACATAGAAGGCTTTCCCTCCTCTGAACTCCATTTTAAATAATGTTTTCTTGATACCTTTTTTTTGCATGTCACATTTATCTCTGACAAACATGGCGCCCAAAGTGCTACTCTCCCCACAAATGTGGGGCTTAACTTCCTTCCTTGGAGGAAGTCAGATAAAGTTTATGGGAATAAATAGTCCTGTAAAAAAGGTTTTTTTTACAGTCCCTCTAAGTCCAAGCACTTGACATCTGACCATAGGCAGGGAGTTCAGAAGAAGGAGGGAACAAAATTTGCTGGCAGACCAGGTGAGTCAGTATACTGAGCAAAGATCAGGTTAGCCCTGGGAATTTTCACTCTTGATTGGTCTTTTACTAATTATGTGAAAGTTTGGGTGCATGGAAAACTCTTTGTTAGTCCTATTTCTGTCCAGAAGTCTCCTTTTGGGCACTAAGCTAAGAGAGAACTTGGATGGAATCCCGGAGAATTGAAGCCATGGCAGGAAGGAGAGCCCCTGAGGATATTGGGAGGATGTGATCCACTCCCAGGTCAAAAGAGCTATGGTCACTAGGACTTAGTCCCAACAGTGGTTGACTTGCATTTCACAACTCTGTCTGGTGTCAAGACCTTTAGGCACTTGTTTGTCCAGGAAGCTGGTGTGAGCTTATTAAGGAAGAATTTGATTCTTTGAATTGGCTAGAAAGCGCAAGTTTTGACCAGGCCTGAATTCAAATTCAAATTGATGTGCACAATATTGTGTTAAATGTCTGTGTGTTTGTGAAGTTCCTCATGGTTGTGGTAAAGACTGTAAATGTAGGCAGCCAACAAGGCTTCCCAATTATCTTCCACTTCTCCCACCCCCCACCTGGAGCAGTTTCAGAGGAGTATGTGGAACAGGGAAGAGAAAGAGAAGAGAAAGAGAAAAAAAAATCTTTCTTTATGCATTCTTAACCCTGTCTATATTTTTGAATGTGAAAAGAAAGATAAGAAAAATGAACTTCAGGAGTCCGCAGGGAAAAGTTGAGTTTTAATTTGATGAGATCTCAAAGCTAAAATCTGTACTTTAGTTTTGACTGGGTCAATGGATATGATACCAGACAGTGTGTTTAAAATTGCAAGTTCAGTTTGGAATTTCATTGATTTCTTTTGGAGGCATTGACTCTCTCCAGTTTCTGAAGGATGAAGGCAAGGAGGGTGAGTATAGATCCTTCTGCTTGGGATGAGTGGAAGCTTTAAATTAGGTTTCTCAGGTCTCTGGCTGGATTTTGTGCTAACCTGAGGTGAGCAGATGGAATTTCAACTCTTTGTAGAGCCTGAAATTCCCAAGGCAGAAGCATATGGATGACACAGCAGTATTCACGTGCCTAGACAATTGTGCTAGGGGGAGGTTACCCCCTCTTCCTGCTAGTGTGAGTTAACTGAGAGAAAACTCCTTGTCTGGTGGGCCTTGGAGCGAGGAGAGGGGAGCCATAAGATGGTGTTTCATCTCTTTAAGGAAGTAGAGCAAAAAAAAAAGTAAACAAAAAGGTTATTCAGAGCTGAGAACAGCCAGTCACATGTTCCTTCAAGGGAAATTTTCTTTTAAGTAGATAGAATATTTGACTTAAGGAAAAAATGCTGAAGTGTTTATCATTAGTGATTATAAATCCAGGTTTGATATGACACGAGTCAAAATCTGTCCTAAAAGAATACAAAGCAGCATCTGAGAATGCTCTTCCTATCAGGATCCAGCAGAAAAAGATATTGTAATTTGGCATTTGTGATTATAAAGTCCTTGATACAAGGGTGGGCATATGTTAGAAGAAACATTAATCTAATATAATACACAATTTTTAAATTTAAATTTCATTATGTAGAGATTGGGATTTTAAAAGGATGTGATGGAAACTTGATAATTTGAAACTTATTTTTGGTTGTAAATAAGTGATAAATGATTAACCTGATTTAATAGTTAAGAGCTCAATCAAATTTGAGATGACTGTGTCTGATCAGGTGATGGAGTATGCCCACATGATGGTAAGGAGATGAATTACTGTTCATTGATAAATTAATTAAGAAACTGTTATGAATTTTGTGTAAGAGTTTCCTTGCTGTAGAATTCTTATTGAGAAAATGGGAATCCTTAAAAAAAAAACTACATATATATCTGATATATGTATGCATGTAAGTATGTATGTATGTATGTATGTGTATGTGTGTGATTATCAAGCCTGTTCCACCTAAAGATGTATTCAGTATATTAAAAAGTGTATTTCTGCTATTAATAAGAAAGTTTTAACTCAGATTGTTTTTGCTATAAATCTAGCATTTAAGGAAACTTGTTCAATGTACAAAGGCCTTCGTTTTAGGCCTTTTATTGCAGTTTTTGTCAGTTGGGTTCAAGAGGGTTATGTGAGAAATTGTAAACTGTTCTTGAGAGGCAAATATTTGTTTTCTGAAGAAATGCTTTGCAAAATCTTTTGTATGAGTTTTGGAATGCTTACCCAATTTGTATTTGCAAATTAATTTGTTATATAAAGGTTTTATGAGGGTTGGAAAATAATAGACAAGGAACTACAGGTCTTCTCCAGTCAAGGTATGGAAGCCTCCCCCTTCTCTCTCTCCAAGTGTGTTGGAAGCAAGTTTTGTTTTTTTTTTTTTTGGGGGGGGGGGGGCGGAGGTGCTGACCTCTCGAGTCCAGATAGATTAGGCAGGTACCTTTTTGTGTTTTCTTTGCCTGGGTTTGTTCGTTTGTTTTTCAAGGCTTACTCTTAAATCTTCCCTTATGGAAGAAGGGACTTCCATCCCCACACCTATAATGGGTCAATCCTCTTCAATCCCCCAAAATTTACCTTTGGGTTTGTCTTTCACAAAATTGGGGGAAAAGTTAGCTTCTTTAAAGAATTTAAAAAGAAAAAGCTTGTGTTCTTTTGCAACACTGGCCTCAGTATTGCCTAGAAGGCCACAAAGTATAGCCTGTTTTGGGGATTTTAAAAATGAATACTCTCTTACAGTTAGAATTATACTGTCACCAAGAAGGAAAATGGGTAGAAGTGTCCTACCTAATGGCCACCTTGTTCTCAGGAAAGATTGTGAGATGCTCATAGTTAGAACTGCCCCTCAAAGGAAAAATGAGGGTCAACCAGACATTTTTGATGATCCCTTCTTATGACCCTCAGGGCTTTGGCCCTCTCCCCTCCCCTGGCCCTTGCCAAGAATCTTGCTGAGGTGTGTCCTTCTGCAGTCCCTCTGCCTGAGGCGACACTCTCTTAGGCCTCAGGCCCCACTCTCAAAACACTTTCTGGAGAATTCCCCCCTCTTATCCCTTCCCCTCTTCAGGATCCAACTGGTCTTTCTCTTTGCCAGCCAGATGCCCTGGCTTTGCAGCCTAATAGAGTTCAGGCAGCATTCTCCAGCCCCTCCCCGACAAGGAGTGGGACCAATCCCCCATCCCCACATGGCCATCAGGGTATTTTCCCCTGAGGGAAGTGCCTGCTTCCACTGGGACAATTAGAGTGCATGTTCTGTTCTCCATCTCAGACCTCATGAAGGTTAGAGAGAAACTGGTGAGATACTCGGAAGACCCCACTACCAAGGGTTTAGGGACACATTCCTACAATTCGAGCTTTCTTGGAGTGACAAGCCCAAAACTTTGGGGATCATTTGGCTGGTGGAGCAGCTGCTGCTCACAAGATGGAATTATCAGAAGAGTGAGGACAAAGGAAAGGTAGATCATATGATAATTCACCTGTTAGAAAGCCTGAGAACTGCATTTCAAAAGCAAGTAAATTTTAAACAATTAGGGGATTTATTCAGGGAGAAAAGGAAAACTCTGACCTTTTTATTAAAGACCAGCTAGTAGAAGCTATTAGAAGTATACAAATTTGTATTCTGACTCTATAAAAGGGGCAGCACCTACAGCCTGGAAGTAGCTAGGTTCAGTACATAGCCGCATTCATGGGTAAGGAGTGAAAAGGAATGGGTCAAGGTAAAGAAGCCAGCCAGTCGTTATCTGCACTTGGAAAGACAACACATCCTTCTGTCAATAATTATTATATGATATGAAAATGCAGTAGATATGATCTGAAGTTTATTGTTTGTGTTCACAGCTAAAACAATTTGGTTATCACTTATGAAAATTGTAAACTTATTGTTTATAGTTTTAATGTTAAAACCTAAAGCTGGTACATTCTGTGTGTATATGTGAAAAGGGGGAAGTCCTCAGGCTAGTCAAAAAGTGCAGCCATCTCTAGTAATTGACTTTTAAGGCAAATTTAAGATCTAAGATATTAGTCCTGGTAATATTCTTGATTAGTGAACCCTGCCATCAAATGCAAAGCCTCTGGGACCATTCTCCCCTGGATCTATTTTCCAGGTCAGTTGTTTTTCCAATTAGATATTTTATATTTTATTCTATCTTTTCCTTCTTTAGATTCTGTTTGATTGATTCTTGGTGTCTTATGGATTCATTAATTTATACTTGCCCAATTCTATTTTTTATCAAATTGTTTTCTTCAGTTAACTTTTACATCTCCTTTTCCATCTGTCCAATTGTTTCTTTCAAGGAGTTATTTTCTCCAGTTAAGTTTTGTACTTCCTTTTCCATTGTTCCAATTGACCTTTTACATTTTTCTGTAATTTCTTTTTTCATATTTTTAAAGTCATTGGTCAATTTTTCTTCTATTTCTCTAATTTGGGTTTTTAAATCCTTCCTAAGCTCTTCTAAGAAGGCTCTTTGTGCTTCAGACCAGTTCATATTCCCTTCTAAAGTTTAAGATGGGAGTACAGTCTCACTACTGACTTCTTTGGTATTTGTGTTTTGGTCTTTGTCCCCATAAAAGATTCTATGGTCTTTTCTGCTTTCTTCTTACTCATGATAATAATCCTTTTCCTGGTTTTTAAAGTAGATATCTGTGTCTGGGGCACAGGGAGTTCTGTTCCACAGTTCTTGTGCCTAAAATGTGAGGCTTTTTGTGTTGTGACCTCTGGTTCTTTCAGTTAGAAGCTAAAATGCTGCAGCTTACCTGGTGCTGAACTGGCTGGTGTTGGAAAGTAGAGACAAGGGAGGTTTTTTTGGGTTTCCCTGCAGTTACCCTGGAGCTAGTTTGTTAAGTGAGGGAGAAGGGTGGTTTGGACACCAGAGATCTCTTCTGCTGAGTTAGAGCATAGGCAAGCTCGGCAGTTCCCTCTGTGCTAGTGTCTTCCCAATTCCCCTGGGGTGCTGAGGCATGTCTTGGGTCCTGGTGTTGGCAATTGCTGGCTTCATCCCCCTGGGTTTCAGGATCTTCTCCTGGTTTGTTGTGGTGTCTGTCTAGGACAGATCTAATCCTGCACTGGTCCCCTTTAGCCACAGCAAGAAGAGCCCTCCTTAGCAATCTTTCTAGCCTCATGGGCTAAGAGTCTATTTACCCCTTCTGTTGCTCTCACTGTTCCAGGGTTTTTCCTGGGGAGATATTCTCTGGGCTCATCAAGGTCAACAATGGGAGGGAGATAGCAGTTACAGATCACTCCACCATCTTGCCTCCTGGAACCGGAATCAGCCTCTAAGACCATTAAAAATTGTATTCTATTACTCAGAGAGGAATGTGACTGTTACAGGCAGAAGTTTTCCTCAGGGGCAATTGTGTCCTCACCCTGGGATGGAATTCTTCTGCCTCAACATCCCCATTGTCTTCCTCTGAAAAGAGATGTTTTCCCTATTGGCTATTTCTGAGTCTGGTTATAAGGTGAGGATGATATCTACTTAGGTCCTTGCTTTTCATCTACATGGCATGTTTCTATAATCAAAGAAGATAGTTTAAGATGTAAGCACAATGCAAGTAGTGGAATCTTGCTGTTTTCAATTAATTAGGTAAATGGATATTCTGGTGTGAAAGACAAAATCCCTAAAATAAAACATTCTCTCTGAATGTAATGGGAATGATTAGTTGAAGGGAAGGAAACCGAAAATACAAATGTGATGCTGTATCATTGTTCTATAGAGCAAGATTGGGACTTAAAATTAAGGGTAATGGTATGGAATTGTTGAGGTTTGGGGTCCTTGGGACCCAAAAACAGCGACTCATTGGGTATTGCTCTAATGAATTGAATTTAAGTCTTCTTTCAACCAAAGAAAGTCAAAGGTTGTTGTGATTTCTCTATATTGGGTGAACTTTTTGGGAATCTGAGCATTTGTAATGCTAAAATAAGATGTATTTTGCCTACAGAAAGACTCTAGGGAAGGAGCCTGGGGTGGCCCCAGGCAGTCTGAGGGTTCCAGTGATAGTGTTGATGGGAGTGGCCAGTAACCTGGAGATTTAAATTGATAGGATCAAGGGTGGGAAATAGAACTGAGATTTGTGCATAATGATAGGGAAACATTTATGGGTCTCTAGAGAGTCAGTTCACGTAGGGAAATCCAAGGAGATCTCAAGGTGAGATTTTTCCAGGGCTCTTTTAGACAAATAGGACTAAAACTCTTTTGGGGTAATGGACAAAGGTTCCAACTTGCGATAAGGTCTTTACACATTACAAAGTGATGTGAAAGAAGTTGGTATTAAAACAATTGACTGAATTAATTAATTACTGAGACTAAATCAGAGACATCTTCAGTTTGGGGAAAAGAATTTCAGTCTGTTTCTTAGAGACAGGTAACCTGTGGTAATATTTTGCATTGATGGAAAAGTTATATGTTTCTATCTTGATTTGAATTCATTTCATGAACAAGTTGAAGTTAGTGTTTGAAGTCATCATATGTGAAACTCACTCTTGTACATTGAGCATGGTTAGAAAGGTATAGGGAAGCTTGAGAAACAGATATAAATCTATTATAGCAATAACTTGTAGTTTTAATGGTAAATTTGATTTTATGATTGTTATTTAATCAGTAGCTAGAATAAGTATAGAAAGGCATGTAAGCTACTTAAGATTTGCTTCAAAAGACGTTCCTTAGCCAATGTGAAATTACAGTCATATCTGAAACTGATTATTGGAGCTTGCTGTTTTAAGATTTTATGGGACTATTAACTGACTGTTCTTCGGAGTGTGGATATGAAGAAAGATGATCTGAGTCACTGATCCATGATGCCAAAGAGCCTGTGAGATGCTGGTATGAACTGCAAAGGGGTGATTTCATGAGAAGGTTGGGAGAATAGCTGTTCAACCTGAACTCAGGTAGTGTTCTCCTGACTCAATTTCCCCACTGACACCTCACAGACTTTAAGCCTGGCTGGATGCCAGTTGACAATATACTCCTGCCTGGAATTGACATGAAATTAGGGAGATGTTGTTTCCCTGAAATGTCCCTACTCTTAATGGCAATTTCCTGTAATCAAAAGTTTTGTAAGCATAATACCAGATCTATTAAATAATAGACTGTTGGTAGGGGAACATCTGAGGTTAAGTCTAAAATTAAGTGATTAGGCTTAGGATTTTAGACCAACAAAAATAAGCTTAATTATTAATTAAATTAATTAAAAATTAAGTTTAATTCTTAATAATAGCATGAAAACAGTTAGATTGAGGCTCTACGAGGTTAGCATACATAGTCATTATTTTTGTCTCAGCTGGTAAATGTTAAAAGAAAAATGGTTTGTGGCCTACATTGCAAATGCTTTAAAAGAAGCATCATGTGACCAGAAGTTAGCATTGTTTTATGAGGTTATATGTACTGTGTTAAAATGATTATTTATTGTATTTATGTAAGTACTGGAACCTGTAAATTTTCAAACACAACAATTGGCTAAAGTTACAACTTTGATTTTGTAAGAATGATGTCTATAAAGCTTAGGAATGGTAATCTAAAATTGTTCCAAGGTCAGTTTTGTAGGAGAGTGAACATCTGGATTTTTACAAGAAGCTAAGGGGAAGAAGATGCTTAGATGTTGTGCTGAAGATGGCTTGAAGAAGCATCCAGACCAGAAAACTGCATCAGATGATGTTACTCCCCAGAATGCTGTATGAGATGGTACTTCTAAAGTAATAATTCATTGATTTACCTTTGTATCTTTATTTATAACAAGGGGACTGTCCCCTTGCAATTTGTCAATGCCTTGGTCATATTTGCTACCTTCCCATATTCATATAAAGGAGAGACAGATGAAGGGAAGAATTCATAGGGGAAAGAAAGTGAGGAGGTATTGATTGATTGGACTTAGGTATGGAAACAAAAATTTTAATAAAGAGAAAATGCGGGGCTTTGTGGAAAACAGGAAGTAAGTTTAGTTTTCATACTTCCAATTGATTGGATATGTGACCTAGTACAGTGAAGTGAAGGTCAGAAAAGTACTGCACATACTCAATAAGTTGTTTGAGGGGAAGCCTATCAGAGAAGAACATGAAGTCACATGACCAGGAGATGGCAGCCCCTGAGGTTCAAAGTTCAGAATTCTATAAGGTCCTGCCTCATTCTGACCTGGTCATAGTCTTTCTGGTGGTCATGTTGGAAGCTACTTGTTCCTTCAGGGGAAAGAATGTAGAAGACCTTCCCTCCTCTGAATTTCATTTTTAATGAATTTTTATTGATACCCTTTGTAAAAAAGAATGCTTGAAAGTCCTCTATTTCATTGAATCCCCATTTTTTTTCCCCTAAAGCATTATACTTAGTTTTGCTCAGTAGGTGATTTTTTATTTTAATCCTAGCTCCTTTCACCTCTGGAATATTGTATCCCAGACCCTCTGGTCCTTTAGTGTAGAAGTTGCTAGATCTTGTCTTGTATTTCCACAATACTTGAATTGTTTGTTTCTGGCTGCTTTCAATATTTTCTTCTTGACCTGGGAGCTCTGGAATTTGGCAACAGTATTCCTAGGAGTTTTCCTTTTAGAATCTCTTTCAGAAGGTGATCAGTAGTTTCTTTCCATTTCTGTTTTACCCTCTGGTTCTAGAATATCAGGGCAGCTTTCCTTAATAATTTCTTGAGAGATGATATCTAGGCTCTTTTTTTGATAATGGCTTTCAATAATTTTTAAATTATGTCTCCTGGATCTATTTTCCAAGTCAGTCATATTTCCAATGAGATATTTCACAGCCTTCAATTTTTTCATTCTTTTGGTTCTTTGGTTTCATTCTTTTGATTTCTCATAAAGTTATTAGTTTCTATCTGCTCCAATCTAATTTTTAAGAAAATATGTTCTTCAGTGACCTTATGGACCTCCTTTTCCATTTGGCCTAATCTACTTTTTAAGACATTTTCTTCATTGACTTATTGATCTTCTTTTGCCATTTGGGTTAGTCTATTTTTAAGGTATTATTTTCTTCATTAATTTTTTGTCCTCTTTAGTAAACTGCTGACTTGTTTTTCTTTAATTTCTTGCATCTCTTTCATTTCTCAATTTTTCCTCTACTTCTCTTACTTGCTTTTCAAAATCCTTTTTGAGCTCCTCCATGATCTAGAGCCAATTCATATTCCTCTTGGAGGCTTTTAATGTATGAGTTTTGATGCTGCTGTCTTCCTCTGGATGTATGCCCTGATCTTCCTTTTTACCAAAACAAGATTCTAGAGTCCGAGTTCTTTTACAAAGTTCACTCATCTTCCCAGCCAAACACTTGACTTTCTAATTCTTTGTCAAGGTAGGACTTTGCTTCCATTTGGGGGGGGGTGGTTTACTGTCCCAGACTTCATGGATTTTGTATCAGTTGCTCAATACTCCAAACTGTCTGTGGTCCCAGAGCTCTGGAAGCTGCCTATGCTGCTGCTGCTGCCACTGTAAACTGATGCTGCCACCACCCTCACCACCCTGGGGTTGGGTTTAGACATGGTCAGAGCAAGTGCTCCTCTTTCCCCCAGTTCCCACAGAGTTTTCCCACTGACCTTTTTGGTGTTTGTGGTTTGAGAAATCTAGAAACTGCCACAGCTGCCAATGATTCAGTCCCCCAAGGCCTGCTCTGCCCATCTCTGCCTGTGTGGACCATGTTGAATTGCATTCTGTTCCCTGACCAGCAAAAAAGACACTTCCTGTCAATTTTCCAGGTTATTTTTCACTGAGGAATTGTTTCACTCTGTCATTTTGTGGGTTCTGTAGCTCTAGAATTTGTTTAATCATTTTTTACAGGTATTTGGAGGACTTTGTGGGAGAGCTCAGGGAAGTCCCTGTTTTTACTCCACCATCTTGGCTCCTCCACCCCCAAACCCCACAAGTAACTTAATCTTATTTGCCTCAGTTTTTCATCTGTAAAATGAGTTGATGAAGGAAATGGCAAATCATTCCAGTATCTTTGCCAAGAAAACCCCAAATGGATCATGAAGAGTCAGACACAACTGAAGCAATGCAACAACAATAGAGAGGGACAAAGAACAAAATTCTGTATAATGAGTGATGGCATAATTAACGTCAGTGCTTCTAGAATCTCTTATTTCTCTGGTACTGGTGATTATCCTTCTACTGATGTGGATTTTAATTTCTCCATTGCTTGATAGACTGTATTCATTACTTCTCTTCCCCTCAAGTTGCCCAAACTCCTCCCATTACCACATGTTGGCCAACCCTCTGGTGATGAGCATTTCTATACTTAGCTATGCTGGTCCTCAACTGTCAGACATAATATCTCTCAACAGGCCCAGATGCAAAGTCATTCCAGCTTGTTCAGTCCTGCCAGAACTTATACTATTGCTGGAACAACCCTCAAGAATCTCAAGCCACTGCCATGCTCTATGATGAGGTATCAGAGGGAGACTTTAGTGGAGGAGTAATATCGAAGCTATGCATAATACCCCCATTGGTTGGAGACTTTCCTCCATTCAAATTATTTTTAGTCATTTTAGAATTCACAGAGTTGCTCTTCATTCATAAGTCTTGTCAGCCACAGGAAGTTGGGTGTGAGAAATGTCAGCTTAAATCTGGATGTGAAATGTCAACTATTCCTCTTGAAATACATTGTCTCCTACACTAAAGTACATTTTCCTTCATGAATTACACTTTCTGTATTTCTGTTCAATTTCAGTTTCCAATTTCATTAACTTTATTGGGATAATGAGTTATAAAATGTTACTAAAATCAATACATTATATCAACGTTCCATGAACAGGATTTTGAGATAGAAATAGGTTACAATGGGAACAGAGAAATAGCATAAAATCTCATTATGACCACAGGGCATCTTGCCACACATTTTAAAGTTATTCCAATTCTGTTCATTTACTTTTCAGTGAGGGATCTTTTACGATTCCATGCAAGAAAGAAATTATCATTGTATTTCTTAGGATTTGAAAAATGGCATAGGAAATCTCCATATTTCCAACTCATCTTCTCAGCTATCTTGATTTAAATTCATCCCTGCTTTCTCTGGCATGACCTCTTAGGTTTTGTGGTTTCTATTGGTATTATGAGACCACTACATCTGTAATTGATAGGGATTGCCAGGCAATTCAATGCATTCATTATGCTGAAGTTGTATGTTGGTGTAACAGGGGATGGGGCCCATTTTGGCCAGTCTACACTGGAATTTAAAACAATTCCATTTGTGTTTTCCTTAAATCTTCCCAGAATACAATTGATATTTGTTTTAATTCAGATTGGTTAAATGGAACAAAGGACCCTGGCTTGGGAGTCAGCTAGGCAAAGTAACTGACTTTTGGTCCAGTTTCTGTCACTTATGTGCTATGTGACTTGGATAAATCACTTCACCTCTCTTTGAGACTTAGTTTACTAATCCTTAAATAGGAATGATATTTGTTCTGCTAAACTCCCAGGGTTGTTGTGAGGATCAAAAATATAATTTATATAAAGGGTTTGTTAGGTTTTAAAGTACTGTAGAGAAGTGAGTTAGCACCAGTAGCAGCATCACCATCATCCAGGATTTGACCCATTGTACTAGGTCACTGGGTGTCATTAATTTTAATTATTCCATTGATACTTTAAAGATATTAGAAATTGGGAAATTATGTATTTATAAGTGTTAAGAGCCTATCTGTTCACAATGTGTTTAAATATATTGTAATGGAAGGGAAGGGAAAGGAATAAACATTTATGCAGTATCTACTATGTGCTAGTCACTACACTAAGCACTTTACATGTATTATATCATTTGATTTTCACAACAACTCCAGGACATAGGTGCAGATATTATCCCCATTTTACAGGTGAGAAAGCTGAAGTAAACAGAGTTTAAGTGACTTGCCTAGGTTCATATAATTTTTAAGTGTCTGAGGCCACATTTGAACTCAGGTCTTCTTGACTCTAGGGCCAATGCTCTATCTACTGCTAGGAATGGGGTGAGGGGAGGGAAGTCAATTCACCTTTCCCCTACTCATCTCTAACCAAAATAATAGATCTTAGAAGGCAGAGTGGAAGTAAATTGTGTGTCTGAATTAAGGAAACAACCTTCCATCATTAATAGTGTTACTTGGACTTCCTTAATTCAAAACTGACATATATCCTAAAAAACACACAATATTATCCTCCTGCTTCCTCAGATTAGTTTAGAGCTATTAAATTGCTGATGTTGCCTTAGCCTTTAGAAGTAGCTTCTATAGACTCCAGGAAGTAGAAAGATGATTGCATGCAACCTAAAAGAAGTAGGTAAGAGTTAAAAATTCTCTAGTCCAACAGTCTTTCAAACATTCTTTTATCACTCTTTCTCTCTGGTGTTCAAAAAAATTAAGATTACAAACCTTATGATTCTCTCCTATTTTGCCTATGTCCTGAAGATTATTATTACTCAATTTCTAGATATTGTGTTTGATTTATTTATTTATACTGTTACAAATATCCTTCACAGTTCTGATCACATGTTGGCAAGTCCCTGATCTCTCAATTAAACTGATCTCTCAATATTTCTTGAGCAATGAAATCTTTTTGTCCAACGACATTAAAGTCATGAAGTTTCCTTTTGTCCCTTGTTTAAAGATCCCTGGTTACTGACTCAAAAGTTAAACTTACTCCCAATCTAGTCTCAGAAATGTGAGCTTAATATAACAGTTGAAAAACCAGCATTGATTTAAAGTGTATTGACCTTGGTTTGAGAGCTGCCTTTGCCATTTACTAGCTATGTAAATTCATACAAATATCCTAAACTTCATGTTCCTCATTCATACAAAAGGGTAATAAAACCTCTTCTGTCCATTAGTAATATAGTGGAAAAAACTTAGAACAACAGTCAGAAAGCCTAAGTTCTAGTCTTAGGCATGCTATTTCATGACCTTGGGAAAGTCATTTCCTGTCCAGAAACCTAAACTTCCTCCTCTTGAAAATGAAATATTTAGAGTCTCATAATCTTTAAAGTCCCTCACATTTCTACCATTGTAACATCATAGACGCACAGAGGCAGTGGTGGTATAATGAATACAATACTGTGCCTGGAGTCAGGCCCATCTGAGTTTAAACCTGGCCCTAAATACATACTAGCCGTGTGACCCTGGGCAAGTCACTTAACTTCTGGATAAAAAATCATCACCTACTTCACAGGGTTGTTATGAATATCAAATTAGATAATATTCATAAAAGGTGTTTAGCATAGTACCTGACACATAAGACATGTTATATAGATGCATATTCCTTTCCCTCCCTCTTCTCAATTCCTTCATCTGTAAAATAAGAAACAATATTTATGCTACCCAATTCACATGTATGGAGATAAGAGCAAAATATAAATGTCAAGTTTCCTTTTCAGTGTTAAAATGAATCAAGGAATGAATGAAAAGCACTTAATATGTGTGATTAATATGTCGATAAATAAGCTACAGAAGTATAAGTCATGAGTTTCTCAACATTCAGTATCTGAAATTCTACCTTTATAAATAGGAACTACATACTTGACAGAGTCAATGAGAAATTAACTAGATTTTCTAAACTCTCCTTCAAACCCCTTGCTTATACTTCTCTTGTGCCCTTATCATCTATGAGGTTTACATTTCACTTACCTTTATTCGTGTCTTATTGATCTTGTTGACTGTAAGTTCCATGGAGGCAGAGACTATGTTTCATCTCAATTGTGTATCTATGCCTAGCATCCAGCACAGTGCTCTGCACAAAGGAACAGCTTCTGGCACTACTAAGATTCCTATCTCAATAAGCTCAAGGTCAAAGAGTAATGTGTCTAAGTTACCCAGCTACGAAGAACTAACCTGGACCTTACACCAGACTTCATGACTCCCAGTTCAAGTGATGAAGACATCTTTGGCTTTGGCCTCCTTAAACTGGATGTTCTGAGAGGAACCAACCAGATGGTGAAGCCTCAAGGGAAGAGAGTGCTTCTAACCAGGAGAAGTTAAATGACTTACCAAGGGTCAAAAACCTAGGAAGTGTCTGAGGTAGGATTAGATTCCATCTTCCTGACTCCAAGTTTCTGTCCATCTTCATTACTACCACCTAGCCCTTATATAGCTCTTTGAAGTTTACAAAACTTCTAAAATATATTAATTCATTTTATCCTCACAAGAACCCTGTAAGATGAGTGCTACTATTATCCCCATTTTGCAGATGAGGAAGCTGAGGCTGAGCGATTTCAAATGACTTTCCCTGGGTCACAAAAGTAGCAAATGAGGTAGGATTTAAATTTAGGTCTCCTTGACTTCAAATACTGAGTTCTATTGATGACACCACAGAGATACCTCATACTACTCCACCTAGCTTCCTACTCCATCTATTGAAATATTACTATTATTGTTCTTATATTGCTTATCTCTCTAAAGTCTTTATAAAGAAAAGGACTTATTTTATTTATATGGAGAATTCTGCAATAATAAAATGCTCTACACACACGCATATATATGTATGCGTGTGTGTATATGTAGATATATATTTTTTCCCTATAACATAAAGTCCTAGAATACTGCTTGAGTACTATGAGGTTAAGTAATTTACCCAGAGTTACTCAACACGTATCAGAGGAAGGACTTGAACCCCATCTTGCTGACTTCAAGGCCAGTTTTTTTATTCCTTGCTACGCAGATGTCTTTTTATCATATAATATTGTGCATTATAGTTATTAGCTTTACAAACCTTGTAAACTGCAGTTCTCATGAGGTCAGATACTTCATTTGACCCAAACTTTGCATTTCTCCATGCTATGCACACAGTAGGTGCTTAATAATTGTTTGTTGCATTGTTGTACAGTTCTTCCTCAGGTTTGGCAGGAAATAGAGAAGATGCCTCTGAACCAATGTCTCCTTGTGGTCACATCGTATTAAAAGTTCTAGCTTACCTTAGAACTTCTTCTCCTCCTCCTCATCCTTAGTTATCCAAGCTGCCAAAAGCTCTCTGATCCCTGTTAACTGTGTGATGTTGGCCTCATGCTCATTGTCCTATAGAATGATCACAGATTTGATATGATTTTAATTACTGTCTTATAAAATTGTTGCAATAACTTTATTGAGAAGAGTGGGGGCAAAGACTTGGGTGTGGAGGGGTGAATAACGCTCCAAAGATTTATTGCATATGTTTAATGATATCCAAGGCCCACAGAGCTTTTTTTCAAGTCATTATTTTCATAGCCAAACTCCTTCATGCACTACGGAATCTGTCTCCATAGACTGGTAATTTAGAATCAGATTCTCACTTATATGCATCAAAATAACTTTCTTGATATTTTATATTTATCTCGGATCTGCCACTTAGCACCCCCATGTTATTCTGTACTTCCTCTCTCTGATCATATTTCCCACTGAATTCTTGTCTCTGGTATAATGATCCAATATAGAGGTTCAAGGAAAGGTACGGTTTAACTGGACTCATATTTACCTGTGCGAGTAGGATGTTTTGTAGTTTTTAAAAACTGCTGGCTCTTCATTAAAATAAAACCATATACATATATAGTCCTTGCCTATGTACATGGTGTCTCCTTTGGGACAATTTATATATGTAATTCTTGCTACAGCCCTATTAGATAAATGGTATAAGGATTGCTTGCTCTCTTGGCCAGCTCCCTTAATCACTTTGGACCACAGTTTTCTCAGCTATAAATAAAGGACTACATGACTTCTGAGATCTCTTCTAGCTCTATATCAATGATCCTGTGTTCCTATATGGTTATGTATCTATCCATCTATCTATTCATTTATTTGTTTGTTCATTTGTTTATGGACACTCTACATTTTTAAAGGAGAGGAAATTGAGGTTCAGAGGGTGTAAATCACTTTCCCTTGTTCATGCAAGTTATAAATATCAGCGCCATATCTTCTGAAAGAAAGACCAGTATTTATGCTGCTTTGCCATCCTCAACATTGCTCCGGATCACATAGTGATCTAAGAGTTCACATTGATAATGTAGTACCAGATGGGTAATTGATCAGAAATGGCAGATTTCACAGAAATGTCTTTATACTGCAGGCAGAGTGTTTAAAGTGAGCATGGAAAAGGAAAAGAAAAATAAATCTATAAGTTTCTCAGAAATTTCTGTTCCAAAATTAGTATTATCATGATTCAATCTTAGGTGAACAGAATTTAATAGCCATTTAGTTCAACCTCCCTACATTTCAAATGATGCACAACTGGCAATAGCAGATTCCAGGTCAGAATAAAAGTAACAACCTACATTTCTATGGAGCTTTAAGGCTTATAAGTGCCTTTTCCTCACTACAATCCTGTAAGGTTTTTAGAACAAAGAAATTGAGGACCAGAGAGTAAAAGTGACCTGATCAAAGTCACATAGCAAATTTGTAACTGTAACTTGAACCTAGAATTTCTAATTCTGAGGAAAATGGTTTTTTCATTCTATCTTGTTGAGATAACCACAGCCAGGTCTCAACTCCTTCCATAACAAACTTTCAACTGCCCAGCAAGAGTTATCAATTCAGGAAAATAACACAACAATTACTAAGTACATTTTGTAGTAGAAAGAGGGCTGTATCTGATATCAGAAGACTTGGATTCAAATTTTCTAAAAAAAATGTTTAACGATTGATTGGTTATTATTTTAAACTTAGCCTTTGTACTTATTATGTATTTTTTTAACCTTTCTAGGCTTTAGTTTCCTCATCAGTGAAATGAAAAGATTAGAGTAGATGACCCCTAAGATCCTTCCAAACTGTTAATCAATAATATCATTGTAACCAATTCTTATAATATTTTGCTCATTCTAAGTCAGAAGGAAATATAATGGCTCCTATGATACATATGGTTCCCTCCTCTTAAAACTTAGGGACTTTATTCTAGACAGTCATGAAGTTAGTCAAAAATCACTCTATTCTCCAATTTGGAAATTTTTAAACATTTAAGCAGAGGTTAAATGCTGCCAAATTTTACATTTACATCTATCTCTAGTTAGCTCCTGGCCTCTTTGTGGTTAAGACAAAATTCAGTTTCCTGGAAACATTTAAATGACAAAACAACTGATTATATTATAGTGCCTCTGGATAGACAGGCTTCTGAAGGGGAAGTTAAGGAAGAGTAAACCTTTTCTTGGGACTTCCCCAGCTTGGATTTTCTGTTCTGAGATTCCTGTAGAGTCAATTATCCACCTTGATATCTCCTTTCTCTGCCACAGCTCAGAACCTCAGGAACCTTTGTTCCTCAAAACCACATGCTTCATTTTCTGGAATTTCTTCTAATTCTAGTGAACTTGAAATTTACATTCAGGTCTTAGAAGTTATAGCAAAATCCCCCAACCAACTGAAATAGATATATCTTGCTCAGTATGTTTTCACTTTATCTAGTGACTTTTAAAGACTTTTCAGACTCACTACAAGGTCTTTTAATTGTTTCATTGAAATATGCTTACTCTGTTATGGCATCAGAGCTAAAATTTGACTATAGTTTGGTTTCAACCTTTACACTATGCATAAAGGACTATGTTAAGTCTCTGTGAGATACATAAAAATGCATGGAGTGATAGACTGTAATGATGACCCTTTATAGTAGGAATTGTAAGTTCCTTTTTACCAAGGATTCATGACTATTTTAGTGTATTGGTTTGATTCTATGACTTTACTCTTCCAAAAATATGATTGAATAACAGTTGGTTTTAATTTACAGAGTTTATATGAAATGAAATCCTCCTAATTCCAACACTTCACTGATTCTGGTGTCTTGCCTATGTAGATACTTCTTCCACTAGTTAGAGATCATGGCCTCATTTCATGAAATTCATTCTTCTGTTATTTCCATTAATCTTCCATACAACATGTCCGTAGCATATTGGAGGCCTTCCTTTGTTTCTTTCATCTTACTTTAATTAAGATATTTTTAAAAAGAATTCTATTATATACTTTGAAGCAGATAAGTTAGCCATAGTATCAAGATCATTGTGCATTCAGATGTTCAACTTTTAACAGGCAAACTCAAGCCCTTCAGGACTTTGGGTGACAGCAAGGACAGCCACTGCACCCTAAAAGAAGTAGAAGTTCATACTTTCCTTACTGATGTAGATCATAATCATAAAACTTCCTCATCTTGTATTAGTTGACATACCCTCCTTCCTCACTCCCTTGCCAATAATAATAGTGATGATGATGATGATGGCGGTGGTGGTGGTGGTGGCCAACCCTCTGATGGTGAGCCTCCCTGAATTTATTGTATCAACTTGGGTCTGAGATGCATTCCACATTTTATCACTGGTCCATAAGCAAATCCTCTCCAGTACAGTTTAATATTCAAGAGCTTGTGCTCTGTGGGCATAAGAATCCAGGGTTAGTTCCATAAGATATCAGAAAAGGAGTCTAAGTTCCTTGAGGAAAGGAACAGTTTCATCTTTGTCTTTAAATTTTCTGAATCTAGCATAGTGTGTGACACATAGTGGTGCTTAATAAATGCTTATTTCCTGATGGTTTTCATTATATCCCTCAATAATGAGTGAGTACTATTTTTACCTAATCCTATTAGGTAATTATATATTGCTATGATGAAAATAGTATTGGATTTCCAGTTATAAGACCTGGCTTTTAATGCTAGGTTACTCACTACCTGTGTGAATTTAGGCTAATCTTTTAACGTTGCTGGGCCTCTGTTACCTTATCTATAATGTGAGGGAGTAGGATTAGCTCAGCGGTTCTTAACCTGACATCCTGGATAGATTTTAGAGGGGCTTATAAACTTGAATGGGGGTAAAAATCATCTTTATTTTCACCAAACTTTGTTTTGTTTTGTTTTCTTTAATACCATATATTTTATATTGTGTCAATGGGTATTACCAGACTGCCAAAAGATTCCATGCAGAAAAAAAGTCACTGGATCTCTATATGCTAAATTCCCAGATATCGGGCTCTCATCTTAAGTACCAAGCTAACTTTTCTCCATTAACTGTTTGCAAATTTTCTTTTCCTTCCTTCCTTCCTTCCTTCCTTCCTTCCTTCCTTCCTTCCTTTCTCTCTTTCCTCCTTTCTTTCCTTTTTTTGGTCTGGGCTGACTTCTTTGCTAAGCTATCTTCTGATCCTGACAGAAACATGGTTCCTTTAGGAATAAATAAATCATCTACATTAATTTATCTTTCTGGCTGCTTCCCTCCTCCAGCTCTCTTCCCTTAGCTACTTGAAAGCCTGCTTTCACTCCCACCTTCATGCTGTCCCAAATCAAAACTTCTGTGAGCTCTGCTTGATTATTCTTCTCTGAATATAACAGCCCCAGGTCTGGGTGGGATGGGGTGAGGAGCAGCAAACTGTGAGGCTGATTGTCTCTCTGAGCCAGTGCCGGCCTTGTTGGTAGCTTAGAGAACAGATACGTGCAGAAAACACAAGGAGATGAAGGGAGAGGCCACTGACAAAAAGGGGAAGACCCACACTGTCAGAAGAGAACGGAAGAACACCTAGCCAACCCACTGCAGTGGAAACCAAAATGAGTGGTAGGGGTAGGCAGAGCATATTGAAAAGGAAAAAAAAAACATCAAAAACTCAGTGGGGGGTTTGGGGGAGCAGAAGGATTTGTTTGGAAAAAAATAAGAAGTCATGTTTATCACAAGCCCTATAAATCAGTACACCAGCCCTCTGCTCTTAAAACAACTTCCCACATTCAGGATAGTGGCACCTCATCTCTGCTACCTGATGTAGCCTGAGCAAGTGTCACCTTTTTGAAAGACATCAGTATTTCAGGGCTAAACAGAAATGGAATTACTTACAGTATCTTCCTCCGACAGAAAATAATCATCCTCACCCCACCCCCTGAAAAGCAAACAACCCATACTGTTTTCCCAAGATCTGCAAATAATTTCTGAAATTAAGTAAATCCAGACAAGTACATTTTTCCTGGAAGGCTTCACTTTGCAACCTCTGATGAGACACAAAATAACAAGGCAGCTTTGGCTGGTTTCTATAATCACAGTTTATTTATGTTGCTATTCCAAGATAACCCTTTCTTTCAAAGGGTCTGAAGTATTTGCAGCTAGACCAAGTTCAGACCCAGCTCCTGGGCCCAGGGAATTTGATGGGAATGTTGGACAGTCATGGTAGAAGGTTGATAACATGGCACTACTAGCATTTTTCATAAAGATATCACAAATGTATGGCTCAGCACCTGCCTGCCTTCCAGGACAAAAAAAAAATAAAGATTAAAAAAATTCAGAAAGATCTAGCTATAATATTTAAACTCTATCATCAAGAGCTCCAGAATCAAGTCAAGAGAGGACCAAGGACAGAAAAACCCCATCTCTCCAAAATTAGTTTTAAGCAAGGTTCAATTTCACAGGCTACTAGCATGTGTGATTCTACCTGTTCTTCAGTGTTATAAGAAAGGATAATATTTTCCCTTAATCTAAAATTTTGAGGCAGGAGATTCTCAACATTCCTCTAAATCTGGGATTCTTAAACTTTTTTATATGCCATATATTTCTTTTGCAGTCTGTTGAAGCCTATAGACTGCTCTCAGAATGTTTTTAAATGAATAAATACTTAAGATTACAAAGGACACCAAAAGTTTGTGAAAATAAAGGAGCCATTTTTTTCCCTATCCAATTTCACATCCTCCTGAAACCTGCCCATGGACTCTAGGTTAAAAACTCCTGCTCTAAATTCAGGGTAGTAGATATCTAGTATTCTTATGGGAGATCCAGGAGAGATAATGCTCCATGATTATCCACCTAGAAAACTGAGATAGATATTAGCTCAGAGATATCAATACACCCAATACATGAATACTTCAATAATATCTCTTACAAGTGGCCCCATCGCCTTTGTTTGAAAACTTTTAGTGAGAGGGAATTCAAAACTTCATTCATTTTCTTATCCACAGTCTGACTTCTTATGCAGTTTCTTTGATGTTATCCATAATAAGGTTAATGCAATAGTTTTCAAACCTTACTCATATGATGGCACACTATATTTTGCCAAAAAAATGGCAGCTCCCAAAGTTACATGAAGCCTAAATGTGCTTTACTGTGGATTTCATCCAGTTCTCCTACTTCTACCCTCTGGGGCCTAACAGATCCAGTCTAAATCTTCTACTCCTTCTCCCAATCCTCCTTAATTCTAATGCATCCTTCTTTGGCTTATGCCCAATTTTATAGAATATACACCCATCTACCCCCACCCCCACATGTGTGTGTGTGTGTGTATATATGCATATACACACATATATATGTGTATATATACATGCACACAAATGTATGCATGCACACATGTATATATGTACATGTGTATGTGTATCTACATATGTATATATACATATATACGCAGAGAGAATCAGAGATACAGAAACATAGAAACAGAGACAGTAAATAATGTTTGCATATTATCTCTCATTAGACTGTGAGCTCCTTGAAATTAGGGGTTGTCTCCTGTCTTTCTTGATATTCTCAGCATTTAGCATGATGTTTGACACATATTAGATGCCTAATAAATATTTAGTGACTTACTATATGGAGTTCAAGGTAATGAAGTCACATATGGCCAGTAAGTCAAATATTCTGCTTATTCTTCTCCAACTCCAATCTTGCCTCGAAATATATATATATAGGCTGAGGGACCCCTAAAAAGTTCATTAATCTCTTAGAGGTCATTTCACTTTTCAGTGCCACCAGCAACTTTCTAAGTCTCTGTCTCTGTCTCTCTATCTCTCTTTCTGAATGTCCATCTGTCTCTCTCATATATATGTATGTATGTGTATATTGATATCTATATATACACATATATAAACACATACACAAACATGTATATATGTGAACATATATATACACATACATACAATACATATAAGTACATGTGAGTATATATATACACATATGTATTGCTGAGATCTCACCTCATAGAGGTAGACTTTTCTCATATGGAACTGCATGCAGGATTTTCATCTATGCCTAAAATACCATCATGTCCAATATGAAAATAATAGCAACAAAAACAGCACAATTATAGCAAAACAATAATAACAAAATGATAATAAAACAAAAATAATACTAAAAGTTAACCTTATCATAAACATAACAATAATATTCAAATTTTGTGGCACATTTAGTTGAAACTTGTGGCACTCTAATGACTTAGGGCACATCCTTTGAGAAACATTGATCTAATGCATCTTCTACATGATAAGGCCTTCATATCTGAGAATACTTATAAATTAATAATAGTGGATTTAGAACTAAACTATAGGATCTCTAAGAAAATTTGTTTTTCAGATTTTAGATTCCATTTCTCTTTTTTTCAAAGATTCACTTGAGCCTTCTCTTTTAGAGCATAAAAATTCCCCGTTCCTTCAAATAGATCACATATGCTATAGTATTCAGGTCTATCATCATCTGTACTATTCCTCCACTATGTAAGCAACATTATGTCATGGAATCATAATATTCCAAGTTGGATAAGATATTCAGGAAGATCTAGTTCATGCTCTTCTTTTTTATGGAGAAGAAAACCAGGTCCCAAAAAGAAAGATAACATATCCAAAGTCACACAGGTTGTAAAAAACTGAGCCACCTTGTAGTCCTGGTCTTTCACATTCAAATCTATAATTTCTTGGTATATGGCTCTATGTTCAGAATTATTAATAATTTCTACCTTAAGTTTTACTTGAGGAAATAGAGATTTTTAGATCTCTAAGAATATTAATTTTTCTTCTCGATTGCCCTCAGCTTGGGCACATGGACAATCTCCTAAAGACGACAGACTTCTGTAGAATCAAGTTCCATTTCAGCATCAGGCCAATTCTGAGAAAGACAGTAACAAAAAAGAACTATCCCTTTTCCTTTTCAATTGAAGAAAAGAAAGGGGGGTCATGTAGTGGGACAGTTGCATTTGCAGTCAGAGGACCTTGATTTGAATTCTTATTGTGCAACCTTGAACAAAGTCACTGCCTTTTTCTGGTGAAATGGAAAGATCAGATTGGATCATCTCTTTATGCCTTTCCAACTCGGACATTCCTATGGTCCTTAAAAATAGCAGAGACATGAATAACTGAATCCTTCAGAAACTCAATAGCCTTGTAACAAAAGAGAGTGATTCCTAAGCTCAGTATAGGAAACTAATTATCATGTAAAAAGTATGAATTACTTATATACTAATTAAAAAGCCAAACATAATACAGACCCTTGCTTCAAAAATTGAGTTCCCAAAGATACACAGTTCAAATACTTAGGGTTTGGGGAAAACATAGTATTAACATAGCACAAGGGAACTAGGGGAAGTTCTTGGGGAAACCAAAAACTCATAAACACAATATAAAGAAATTCAATGCCTTTATGAACAACATAGGCATACTCTATATTTTTTCAAAATGTAGACGAGAGTCTGGGACTTAACATCGTTAAGACCCTTTTCAGGTCAAATTCTTCCTATGCAGCTGATATTCCATCTTATCCAATATTACCTTGCATTTATTTTGTGTGTACTATGTGTAGGTTGGTGTACATATATGTATTAGACATACATATTCACAATGTATACATGAAGACATGCTTGTATATTTATACACATGAAAATGTGTGTACACATATTTATAATTATGTACATACACATATGTATGCATACATATCCCTCCTGTTAGAATGAAATGTTTCTTGAGGACAGGAACTATAAAACTTTTTCTTTTCTATTCCAGGTCCTTGAGATGCAGCATCCCTTAAAGGTTAGAGAGCTGGCTTTGAAGTTCTGTTTTTGACAAATACTGGCAGTGAGACTGGGGAAGTTCCTTACCCTATCTCTTCTGGAGGCAACCCTCAAAGATTATAAATATCAGGGAAAGTGCTGACCTGCCTATTGGTAGAGTTTCCTGTTTGGGAGTTTTATTTACCAACTCAATCACAAAGTCTGGCATAAGGTAAGTACTTAAAAATGCCTTACTGAAATCAAGAAATGTTCCCACTTAGAGATGTCATAGAGTAATAGAAAGTGACCTGGATGGAGAATCCTCATGGCTATTCCTGATTCTTAACCTATACTCTTTACCTGTGTGATCAGGGGCAAGTGGCTTTACCTCTCTGATCCTCAGTTTCCCCATCTATATAATGGAGGGGGGCAGAGGACATCTAAAATTCTTTACAGTTTTAAATTTTTATGATTTACTAATTGGCCAACTATATCAGAGAAAGAATAAAAGAAAAGAAGGTTCTATTTGGAGCTGCAATGGGAACCCAGACTTCCCGACACTGCTACTTCCTAGCAGTGTGATATTGAACAAATACCATCAGCACTCCTAGCTTTAGTACCTTGAGTTGGGGGTTATGAGATGTGCTTTACTTCCCTTGAAAGGTGGTTGTGAAGAAAAGATAAAGTCCTTCAAAGAAATGGAAGCCCAGAAAAGGAAGTGGTTCGCCCCAGATCACGCAACTAATAAGTGAAAGAGCTGGGGTTCAAACTCAGTTGTCCTGAGGTCAAATCCACTGCTCTTTATCCTAAACCACACTGCCCTCTCTTGGAGACAATTTGCTATGTGTCTCCACATAGGGTGGAAAAGGAAAGGCATTAGGATCAGGCCTAATCTGTATTCCTAGCCTAGTTCTGTCTTTAATTTTCTGTCTAACCCAAAGTAGATCATTTTACTTCTAGGTGCTTCAGGTTTAACCCCAGAATGTTTCCAGGAAAACAGTCTATGCCTCTGAGACTTGGTTTCCTACTCTGTATAATGAGAATAATATCTGTATTTCTATCTATCTATCTATCTATCTATCTATCTATCTGACTATCTGTCTGTCTGTCTATCTGTTGGTCTGTTGGTCAGTCTGTCTGTCTGTATGTATGTATGTCTACTTATCTAGCTGTCTTACCATATTATTGTATGGATCAAATGAAATTTTTGTCTATAAAAGTGCTTTTTATCCATACATTGTGAGGCTGTATCCTCATCTGTAAAACAGAACAAAAAAAAAAAACCTTGCTATGCTCCATATATTTTTTCCAGATTGCTGAGGGATTAAATGAGAGAATGTGTAAAACAAAGTGCTTTATAAACCATTAGATACTATGCACATGTGCTCAGAGCTTGCATTCTATGAACAGTAAGATTACGAGATTTAGAAATGAAAAGAAATTTAGAGATTACTTAATCTAATGTCTCCATTTTACAAATGAGAAACTTGAAGCCCAAAGAGGTACATTTTTCCAAGGTCATAAGACTAGTGAATTTCATAGTATGAACCCTCTTCAGTGTCTTTGTAAGGAAATACACATTTTGATTGGTTTCCATCCCCAAGGTCTATCACCAGATTGCCTGAAAAGAGATAAAGTTTTAAGCCACAATGGACTTTAAAGTCTACCTACCAAGTCACAGAGAGGTTGCAATTTGTATGAGTCATACAAGTACCTGAGGCAACAAAATCACAGATGTTGCAAGTAAAATTCTATACCTTGGGGACTGTAATGGGGGATAGGCTTGTGATTTCATTGGTACAAGTAGTTCTTGGGTAAAGAAACTCTCTATATTGATGAAGAACCACTACTTTCTTTGTCTTACAGATCTGACTAAATCCCCAATAGATTTAAATGATTAATGTAGGATGGATCAATAAAAATCAGAGACATAACTCAAATACAGAATTTCTTTGCTCCCAGGCCAGTTCTTTCTTCACCATGCCACAATACTTCACTTCTTACTTTGCAGGGATTACATATTCACTAACTAACATAGTAACAGGGATTCATTTTTCTGATTACTAAGCCTTGTGAAATTCTATTTTTTCATGTATAAAATGGGAATGATAATATGCATAATAACTATTTTAGAGGGTTTCTGTGAGGAAAGCATTCTATAAACTCTAAAGCAGTATAAAATGTGAGTTTGTATTTTTAAACTATTTTCACCTCTTTCCCTTGGTACAGAATAAGGTCTTCAAGTATTAGATAAGGGGATGGTTGTGTTTGAGTGAGACAAATAGGGTAGAAAAGAGATGGAAGTCAGGGGTATTATACAGTCATGTGAATGCTACAATGGGACCTGAGGTTGTCCTGAAGACATTTATTATTTAGGGAGAGGGCAGTAAAAGAAAGCAACCAAGATGCTAAGAGGAGAGGAGAAGGAAAGAGAGGACAATGTCTATTAACTCATCTGCCTGATTGTCATCAATGAGATTAACTCATCTGCCTGATTGTCATCAATGAGATTATTACAAATGGATTTCTGTCTCAGAGAAATATGTCCCTAAACATGATGCTTTAGGTTTTTGTAGCGTTGCATGTGATTCAAATTTCTTTCAAATATCAGTATTCAATATGTTTATCAATTACTTAAAGACATATATACTATGCCTATCACATTTGTAGATGATATAAAGCTAAAGGGGATAATTGACAGTGGATCCCAGAGCCAGGATTTTAAAAGATTATTAACTCAAGATAGGGTGACATGTAATAAGATGATCTTTCACATAAATAAATGTAAAGTCCTAATCCCTGGGTTCCAAAAAATCAGTTTCAAAAGTATAAGGTCGGGAGATATGGCAAAACAGAAGATGCTATGCAAAATATCTAGGGTTCTAGTGGACAGCACACTAAGAGTAAATAACTAAAGGACCTATGCAGTTGTAGACTGCCTTGAGAGAAATGTAGTGTTCAAAAGGAGGTAAGTCATAGAAGAAGCATGATAGTACAACTTTAACTGATTCTGGGAGGGGCGGGGGCAGACAACGTACAAGCAACACATTTTAACATCAATTTGTATTATGAACATTTTCTCCTTCTCTTTTGTAAGTCTTAGATTGTCAACAAAACAATAAATCAAATTCTGATTTGTGGCATTTGTCGATTTCTGAGTAAATGTAAATGTAAATATGCATCATTAAAAATCTGACAACTGACTCTTTCAGCCAATACAAGCTAACTCCAGCACACCCTTTGGTTACAATCACATACTGTATACCAGTCAGACAATATCTGTTATCTTCAATTCTGGGCACCAGATTTTGGAAAGTGCATGGAAAACTTAAGAAAAACTATGTTAGTGAAGACAATGAGACTACAAGAATTTGAAAAGACTTATCCAAGGCCACATAAGTAAAATCAACAAACATTTATTAAGTTACCATTCTATGCCAGGAACTATTCTAAGCATTGGCAATACAAAGAAAGAAAAAATCAAACAAGGGTCTCACAGTCTAATATCAGACAACATGCAAACAGCTATGTACCAACAAGTTATATATGGAATAAATCAGAGAGATAAACTCAAAGAGAAGTCACTAAAATTAAAAGGGACTGTCAAAGGCTTCTGTAGAAGGTGGAATTTTTACTGAAATTTGCTGGAAAATAGGGAGGCTATGAGATAGAGAAGAGAGTGAAAATTTCAGCAATGTGAGACAATGTGAGTAAAAAAATATGGAGGTGGGCAATGGAGTATTTTGTATGATGGGCATGAAGGAGGCCATAGTCACAGAGAGACAGAGACACTGAGACAGAGACAGGCAGAGAAACAAAAATGGAGTGAGAGGGAGGGGGAAGGAGGTAGGAGAAGACATTGACATCTAGGTGACGAGCCTGAATGACTGAGAGAATAATAGTACCCTCAGCAATAATAAGGGAATTAGGAAAAGGGGAGGGCTTAGGGATGAAAGATAATTAGTTCAGTTTTGGACATATTGATTTCTGGGGATCTACTGGACATTAATTTTGCTATATCCAATCAGTAGTTTTACATGTGACTCATAAGAAAACAGAACCAAGATTTGAACCCATGTATCTGATTCTCAATCTGGTAAGATATGATAGGGTAGGATGAAGAAATCTATCAGTCCACATTTTTATTACTAATATTGCTTTGGTTTCTTTTTACCCATGGTCATACTGACTCAGTTTCTTTGCCTTTCTTGAGAAATTACAGATCATGGGCTGGCATTTCTCCCAGCTTCCACCTTTACCCCTTCCTTCCAGAAATCAAGGCAACCTAGCTTCAATGTATATACACATATATATATATATGTGTGTGTGTGTGTGTATATATATGTGTGTGTGTACACACATATACGTGTGTATGTATGTATGTATGTATATATATATATATATGTGTGTGTATGCATATTCCCAAATAAGAGTAGCTCAGGTAAGTTCCCATTCAATCCCAAGTTACCCTGTCAGATGTTTAATTAATAATTTGCTACCCTGAAACCTTAGAGGGCGGGAGGATATCCTTTCTACAAATGATTGACAAAGTTGAGACTTTCAGCTTGCTAACTTAGCAAATTGACCCCACATTTTGACCTGGATTTGCATCTCTCTCTCACCATTGCCACCCACTAGCAGTATACATTTCCATTCTTTAGAATGACATTTGGCAACTGTATTCCATCACCTGAAAATCAAGAAGGCCAGTTCAGGAATGAAAAGATCAGTAGGAGGACTTGGTACAATCTAACCAGAACAGTGTACTTTCTGCTCTCCAACCTGTCCAAACAGGAATCAAAGTTTTGAAAGTTGCCCAATGTCCTCATGACCTTATCAACAAAAAAGTAAAGTCTGGGTTGGGGGAATTTCATGCCACATCTGAAATTCATGCTCACTTCATGAAACTGCTCCTGCAGGTGGGTGAAACTGGGAAAGCCAGAGTTGTAGTCTCTGAGAACTGAAACTATGGTATGAGAGAACGTTGATGACTCACATGTACGTGGAGCAGAGTAGGTAGGTGGGTGGTCAACTTCAAGGAAAAAACATTAGATATCTGACATCTCTAGTGCCCCTTACCCTTTGCAAAATACTATCTACATAATAAACTTGTGTTACAGGTGATATGTATATCATAATTCCCATTTTACAGATAAGGAAAGTAAGGGAAATGAGTCCTTAAGAGGTGATTTAGCCATGGTACTTGACCTAGCTTGTAAATGGGAAAGTCAATAATCCAGTACAGATCTCTTAACTCATAATGGACAAGACATTAGACTAGATCATACTTCTATGCAAGGATTTGGAATATCCTTTCCTGGAAGATTGCAAGGCCGTATGGTTTGGATGTTTCCCCAGAATCCTCTATCAATTGAAACCAGTGACATTCATATAACTCCCATGGCACCTGCTTCGACCAAATGTTAGTGTTTTACATTTCTAACAGTGTTTCTAAACTCGAATTTGTTCACTGTTGCAAGCAATGAACAGATGCAGAACAGAGAACCTTTCTGAAAGTGGGTGGTGGCTTAATATGGTCCTTAACTATTATACATACATATATATGTATATGAATATATATGTACATATACTTATATATGTATATATAATATGATGTTTGTATATTCACTCCAAGTCATTCACTTTACATATGAGGAAATTGAGGCCCAGAGGGGTTAACTGATGTGTCCAAGGTAATATACATAAGGTAGCAAGATCCAGGTTTTCAATTCCTACCCTACGGCTTTCAATTATTAAAACATAATCAAAAATTGAATTCAATTATTGAAATTATTTAATTCAATTATTGAAATCCAGCATTTCAATCCATGCCTGAGAGCTCTTTCCATGGTACCATCTAATCCTCTTTTGAAATTACTGTGAAGCCATTGTTTATAATTCAATAACTCAAGACTTTTGGATCAGTCTATCTTCTCATGAATACCCTTAGAGACACAAAGAATCTAGGTGACTCAGTGAAAAAAAAATATTAGATTTGAAGTCAGGAAGATCAGATCTGGCCTCAGACAATGGTTATGTGACCCTAGGTGAGTCACTTAACCTTTCTTAGCCTCTGTTTCCTCACCTGTAAAATGAGGATAATAATGACACCTCTATCACAGAGTTGTTATGAGGATCACATGAGCTAGCAAATGGAAAAAATTTTGTAGATTTAAAGGTGCTACCTTTTATTTTATATATAGTAAATGATAACCAGTCATCTTCGTTGTTTATTCAGATTTATTTGGGGGCTTTTGTTCTAGTTCTTAATGGAGGTGTGTCTATGTGTGTGTACCCACACATGTACATATTTATATATGCATACACATGTGTACCTATGCCCATACATGCATTTTTATATAGATACATGCATGCTTATGCAGACATATATGTGTGTATGCAATTATATTATACAAATGCAATTTGTACAGACACACATATGTGCGCATGTGTCTATATACACATGTGCACATATATGTATATGTTTGTATACGTGTGTATATTCTCCAAGATCATATGTAGTAGATAGCAGAGCCAGAACTCATGCTCAAAGTCTATATCAGCACATCTCCTACTGTACCATGCTCCCTCCCTCCCCTGGCTATGCTGAAGCAAGAACCCTCATCTCTCAAACCTGAGTTTTATTGCAAAGCACAGCAGCTTATGGTAGTTCCACAGCAGAAGCCCTTGGATTGCAGTGCAGCCAGGCTTTCGTTTACTGTAAAACTTAGGGTTGTTATCATATAATGGTAAAATAACTTCTCACTTAATATGGGTACTAAGTTCTCAAACATATTCTGGAAGATAACTTTCCAATGGATCTAGAGCCTCCATTTGATGTGATTAATAGTTAATGAGTTTCTTAAATAACACTGGCACATTCTTAACCAAAACTTTAATGGCTTTTTTTATTATGGAAACGGAATGGGATGTAGAACACTGAATGTCTTTAACCTTTGGTCTGAGCTCTGGGAGGCTCAGTTACAATGAGAATGCCTTAACTTGGAACTAAAAAGAGCTAGCCCTTCAAGAGATCCTTATCGGTAGTTTCTGTTGTCAACAAGTTTATAAAAAATTCAGTAGGGTGACTTGAAACTGTAGACTCAACTGACCTTGAATTTTGATTTGAATTGGTCCAGAGAAAATGACTTTTAAACAAGATAATAAAATTAATGAGCAAATGGGTGCTCTTTAAGCTATGTTTCTCATCCAAATAAGCCTAGAAGATGGCTTTCAAACAAGTGTCACAAAACCTCAGAGAATTCATGTTTCTTTGCAGATGGTTCCTGTTGCAGAGGAATCTATAAGGGCACATGCAGCAGAAAGAGTACAAGATTTGTCCTTCAAAAGCATTGGGGTATTGGAAAGGTCACTTAACCCCTCTCAACTTTCGTTTCCTTATCTGTGGAAAGAAGTGTTAGAATGTTATAACATCTCTCGTTCAGGGAAGCTGTGAATTAGTGGCTAGAGAACTCATCTCAAAATTATGAAGAACCAAGTCCAAGTTTCATCTAACAGATATTTCTTTAATTGGGTAAGTCACTTAATATCTCAGGGCCCCACTATTTTTCTGACTATAAGTTTCAGAAAAACTGATGATCTGTATTGGTAGAGAAAGTCCCTCACAAGGAGTTCCCTAAACCAATGATATCAAAGACGCAAGCTAAAAACAAAACAAAAGAAAGAAAGAATGGGGAAAATGTGTCCCTTATGGAATATATGTAGGTATATGTGTATGCACATACATACATATGTGTGCATACATGTATGTATACATGCATCTATTTACACATGTGTGTAAAGAAATAAGCAATGAAAACATTTATTCATTAAAATAATAAATATTTAACTGTCCACTACATTCAGAGCACCATGACATGTACTTTGGAAAACTTAAACAACAAAAGGATGTATATTCCATGCCCACAGGGAGCATATATTCCATAATTATTAGTTCAGTCAATTATTAGAAGTAAGGCATGTATAAGCATAGGCGAAAATAATGCAAGACAAAATTGGAAATATCAAAAGTGATATGCAAATTTTGATGAAGTAGAGATCACTGCTATCAGGTAAGACTTAGAGTCATAGAACTTAAATTGTAAAAGTCTTTAAAGATCATGAAGTCCAATCCTTTCATTTAAGAGATGAAAGATCTAATATCTAATTTACCTAGGTCCACGTAAAAAGTAATAGAATTTCAATTTGAACCTGGGTCTTTTGAATTCAAATATCCTGTACAATAGGGCATGTAGGAAATTGCATTTAAGGTATTCCTTGAAGAATGGGAAATATTTCAACAGTTGGAGGTAATAGGTATGATGGTCTAAAGAAAGGTAGTGTTGTGCACAAAGGAACAAAGTTTCAAATGTTTTTGGGAAACAGTAAACAGTCCAACACTGATGGATCGTGGAGTATATGAAAGGAAATGGGAGAAAAGATGAGAAAGACAGATTGTGGCAAGATTTTGCATGGTTTTAAATAATGAGATTAGGAGTTTGGGTTTTATTTCATAGACAGTAGGGGACTTCCTCTGACAACATAATTATGGAATATTAACTATGTTTCATACTTTTCCTACACATGCAGAGAGTACTCCACCTCTAATCATAATTCCTCCTCTCATATATATATATATATATATATATATATATATATATATATATATATATATATATATATATATGCAACTAGTATGTATTTATTAAGCACATGGCACTGAGGATACAAAGAAACTAAACCAGTACCTGACATCAAGGAGATTATATTCTAAAGGGAGAGACAACATGGGACAAAAAGAGGTAACGTATGATGTAAGATGTGGCATCTGAGCTGAGTTTTGCGCATATAGAAGGGGCCTGGGATGGAAGAGTCCTTTGCTTACTGATTCACTCATTGTGCATTTAATCTAAGTGTAATGTGATCCCATAATGAGCTCTGTACTGGGTATAAGAGGAGAGAAAATATTTATCTAAGTTACAGTTGTTGACTTCAAGTAGTTTATATTTTAGTGAGGGAGGTTGAATTGTGGTGGAAAAAAAACACAAATGTGACCTTGGGGGAAAAAGACAAAATCAAATGAAACAAAAAATAAAACATCTTTCTTTAGAAGCTTAAATATACTTGCAGCTGTCCTGTTTGCTCTGTTCAACGTTTTCCTTTTACCAGTAGTAACCTATATGTTGCATCATATAGCACTTAAATTTCACATTTCTCTAACATATGTTATCTAATTACACTATATTGATATCTGATGGTATTATATGCCCCTAACAAACTCATGCCTTTTTTAACTTAAAAAAAAAATCTTCCCTGGTGCCTATCATGGTGCAGAGCACTCAGTTGGGGGTTGGGAGGTGCTTTAAGGAGAGATACAACCTGTGATCTTATTGTTATGGGAAATGTCTACTTTGGGGGAAAAAAACTTTTCTGAAAGCAGATTAAGCAACCCCTTCACAACTTTAATCTTAGAGGGTTATCTAGGTGCTGACAGGTTAAGATACTTTCTGTCCCAAGGTAACATAGCCAGCAGATGTTAGAGATAGGACTTTAAATGCGGTCTTTCTGACTCTCACACCTTCTATCTACTCTTTCTCACCATCTCTCTTAAAAATATATCATGTTTTGTATTGTACTTCATTTTGTGCATCCCTAGAAGTCTAAACATCTTCTGTATGTCCCAAATTCTTTCACTAGGCAGAGTTAACAATTCCTTCATCATCCTTCTTATCTCACACACACACACACACACACACACCACAAACAAAACAAAAACAATCATCATCCCCCTAGTTTTTAACCTTGTGTCTATAAATTAAAAAAAAAGATAACTGTATTTTAGTCTAATTTGTTTCCTTTGTAATCCTATGCATTTTATTGAGGAGTCAGTAGTTTTGACCAGATTGCACATGAGGTCCATAACTGTAAATACGGTAAAGAATTCCTACTGGGTCTTTAGATAGCCTAGAACATTTTCATATTGAAAGGCTGTAGAAATTCTATGGCTATAAAAGGTAAAATTATTGGTATGACTTGGCAGTCAAGCCCATAGCAAACAAAACAGGAGTCAAAGAAAAGAGCCATGGAATGACAGATCTAAATATATCATCACGACCATCTTCCCAAATCCTAACATTTTGCTAAAGCAGAAATTGAAGTGCAGATAATAGATATAATTTTTCTAAAGTTACAAAACTTCTCAGTGTAGAGCTAGAACCAGAAAACACTTTTCCAATCTCACCATGATCTACCAGTTTTTCAGAACTTTGGAAAGTGATAGGAAGATAGAGAGGTAAGACTAGGTAGGTGAAATTTATGTTAAAGGTAGGAGGAAGCTGGACTCAAGGAGAAATAAAAGTGTAGAGGTATCATATTTGAGCTCTCAAATACTCTGAGCAATGGAATGGATTCTCAGAAGGGCTGCTGGTGCTATCTCTGAAAGGTCTTATCACCATCATCATCTATATCAAGAAAAATATAATCCACTAACACTAAGGAAAGTGTCAAAGATCACTCTAGTATATAACATGAGTAGAAAAGGGAAACACAGATCCAACATAGTACTATTCTCCCATTTGTCTCTTTACCAATCTGAGCAGAAAGGAAAACAGATACTGAAAGATATAGGAAAAAAGTGCAGTGCCTCTTTCATTATTTGAGTCTTTTCTGTGTCTGAATTCTACTCTGTAAAAAAAAAGAAAATACATGTTGAGGTTATCAGTGTTGTAGCTATACTAATTATCTACCTGCAACAGAATTATCTACTCATCTTTCTTAAATATTTCATCCAGATACTGTTATTTTCCTATCCACAGTCTGTAGAGGCAGTAGAAATGAAATGTACCTGTGGTCTGCTTCATTTTCTCCTAGTTTTTGTGCTAGCAAGAGTATCAGGCAGATGGATGAAAGATTATGGACTGTGTGGCAGTCCAGGAAAGATGATCTGGTTCTCATATGGGCTAGAGACAGCTGCTATTTCACCAGCAATGGTAGAGTTGACCCAATTTTCAGGTGACTTTAAATACACTTCAAATAGAGTATAATGATGATTTTGCCCATCATATGTCCAAATCAGTTTCAGAGAACTGTGTAGCCTTGCTTCTCCTCACTATCTTCAATAAGCTGCCTTGAAGAGAACAGAGTAATGCTCAGTGGTACTAAAGAATCTGACTTCTATTGGCTTCATCTTGAAGATTATTCTGATTCCCATTTGAAGGTGAATGAAATATTTCAGGAGGTATCACTATGCCATTATTACATGGATGAGGTAATTTATGTGCTAAAACCCTAGGGCACTGGAAAGTAATAATTCTCCATTGCAACAGAACATTTCAGTCCCAAGGAATAATACATTTACTGATCCATCAAGGACTGATCTGGCTTATATAAGGGTCTGCAAATCTGTTTCTGGAGGCAAATTAACTTGGTACACTAAGCCAGTTATCTCTTCCAGAGCATGAAATGGTATACTGGACTTAATTCTAAATGGATCAATATTCTGAGGGGAAAAGCCATGTTAACATTTTCCTTCTCCCCATCTAATGCCTCAAGAACAAGGCTATTCAAATAGTGTTTGTGCTAACATTTCTATCGTTGCCTCATTAGGGTTGCTATTCATTGAATTAAGTGTTGGCCATGGGACCAATATTTGTAGAATTGAGAAAGATATGGTTTATATATTCAGTGAGTAGACTCCAATCCAACATAAGCACTTTGGTTCCAAAAAGGAAAATAAAGATCCGTTTGCCTTTCATTTTAAGTACCCTGGTGCTCGGGTGAGTCCAGACTCTTGGGTAGGAGCACATAGCTGAGTTGCTCTTCTAGTTCTCAAATACAACCATGGCCATAAAAGAGAAGACTCCCTTTTACTGGAAGGACATAACCCAAACCAACCACATAATTTCTATTAATTATGGAGACATCTAGGCAGTGAGAGTCTTTTTGTATGTATTACTTTCCCTATCTCTCACTTCTCTGTAATCACAAGATAGCTATTTTCCTTGCAGTTTATATCAAAAGTATAAGAACTTAAGATTTTGGGGCAAGAAGTCATTATTTTGTGACTATTGTTGTGAAAACTGTAAAGTAGTATGGCAGAAACTGAGCACCATTTACCAAGATAAATTCAAAGTAGATATATGACCTAGATATAAAGACTGGTTTTCTACGAGAAATTTAGAAGGACATGGAATATATTACTTATCAGATTTATGGACAGGCAAATAATTTATGATAAAAGAAAAGATAGAGAGCAAAGTTACATATAAAATGACTAATTTCAATTGAATTAAATAATTTTGAATAATTGATTGACAGGTTGAAGTAAAAAAAGGTATGCATCTATATTCATATATGAATTTTAATTAATATGATTTATTCAATGTGCCTTTATTCAACTTGTAGATAAAAAAAATGTTCGAAAAATATAGGAAACTCTGATACCTGATGCATAACATTGTAGATTTACTTCAGTCTGAAGTAAAACTATTAATGATGATTTTTAAGGGTCTATTAATTTAACTTATTTTGCATCTACCTAATTTTACTATTTTCTAGGTCATATTTCTCTATATTTTCCATGAGCATAAAATGAAAAATTGTTTACTATTTCATTAAAATCTAGGTAAATCATTTCTAGAGAATTCTGATTTTTGATTATCAAAATTCTGTTTAAAATAAAAAAACAAAAAGGAAGAAAGAAAGAAAAAGAAATGAGTATGGTGTGGCATAACCTGTTCTGGATTAAGCCGTTATCTTAGAAAGAGAATCCATGGCTTACAATTTAGAGTAAAAGTCAGTAAAAAGTCTTTATTTCTTCCATAATTACAAACCAAAGGAGGGAGAGGCAACAGTTGATCCACAGAAAAGATAATATTAGTTGGGCAACTGAGCAATTTCTCAAAGGGATTTATAGTATACAGGAGACAATAGTCATTGGAATAGTTTGTTGTGGTCTGGGGAAGGGTACGGAGATTTCCCAAGTTGCTAGTCTGTTTATGCACTGAGGTTATCCAAGAGAGGGTATGTTTTGCTGTTTAGTTGGTTTTTTTTCTTTTTTGCATATGAATTGGGCTACAAAAAGTCAAAATAAGCATTAAATATGACTTCCTAGAGCATACAGTGAACAGTAGTATCAATCGCTTCAGAGAGGTGAAGATGAATGAAGGCTGAAACAAGTGCATTTAATTTGGCCAGTAAGAGTTGATTAGTGGAGGAGGCAAGATGGCAGAGTAGAAAGATGCACATATGCTAGCTCCTAACCCACAGCCCATAAAATACCTGTAAAGAAGAACTCCAAACAAATTCTGGAGCAGCAGAAGCCACACAACAACAGAGTGGAGGAAATTTCTGTTCCAGAGAGCCCTGAAAAACCGACACCAAAGGTCTGTTGCGCACCAGACCCAGAGCAGAGGCCAGCCCTGCCTTGGCCATGAGGCACCGAGAGGAGCAGATTTGAGCAGGCTTCAGGGGCAGAATCTCCAGCAGCCATACAGGTCCCTCCTCCCACAGGTGCCAAAGGTCAGTGAAAGGGTCTTTTCAGCTTGCCAACAGGGGAGCAGAGTATCTCCATAACTCAGGCCCCCTCAGGATGCAGCAGTGGAGGCAGCAGTGGTCAGGGGCTCCCAAAGCAGACAGGAGCTTAGATCCATTGTTGAAGGTCTTCCCATAAACCCCCAGAGGGAACTGACCCCTGTGTGGCGACCCTGCCCCCACCTAAGCATCTGAACTTAATCTCACACTGAATAGCAGCCCCACCCCCATTGAAAGCCTTAAGACTGGGAAGCAGCATTTAAATCTCAGCCCCCAAGCACTAGCTGGGTGGAACTAGAGGCAAGGTGGGTGTGGTGAAAAAACTCAGAAGTCAAGTAACTGGCTGGAAAAATGCCCAGAAAAGGGAAAAAAAAAAATAAGACCATAGAAGGCTACTTTCTTGGTGAATAGATATCTCCTCCCATCCTTTCGGATGAGGAAGAACAATGCTTGCCATCAGGGAAAGACATGGAAGTCAAGGTTTCTGTATCCCAAACATCCAAAATAAATATTCAATGAGCTCAGGCCATGGAAGAGCTCAAAAAGGAAGGGTGGAACAGGAAATACGCAGAACTACAGCAGAATTGAGAAGAAATTGGTCAGAACAATCAGAACTGAGAGAGAGAGAAAGGCAAACAACTAGAGTGCTGGTTTGTTTCTGGGAAGGCCTGATAATATGTATTGACTTCTTGGTTACTATGGTGGAACTTTTGTTACTTTGACGGGTTTGAGTTTCTGGTGTCCGAATAAATATTTTGGTTCTGTCTTCCATGTGGATAGTCGGTTGTATTTCACAATTTTGAATTGTGCTGGCATCTTCATGGCTGCTATAAGCACTGTGCATATTGCATTGATGCTATACCAACAAGGTCAAAGGACTTTTCCCTTGTCTAGGGAAAAGATTTGGGGAGGATATGATAATCAAGCATTTCAAGAGCTGCCATGTGGGGAAGAAAAGAATTATCTTTCTTTTAATTTTCCACAAAGGGGGGAGGAGGAGCCAAGATGGCAGAGTAGAAACATGCACATATTCTAGTTCCTAACCCATAGCCCATAAAATACCTGTAAAGAGGAGCTCCCAACGAATTCTGGAGCAGTAGAAGCCACACAACAATGGAGTGGAGGAGATTTCTGTTCCAGAGAGCCCTGAAAAACTGACACCAAAGGTCCATCATGCACCGGACCCAGAGCAGAGCCCAGTCCTGCCTTGGTCATATGACACCGAGAGGATCAGATCTGAGCAGGCTTAAGGGACAGAATCACCAGCGGCCGTGCAGGTCCATCCACACAGAGACGCCAGAGGTTAGTGAGAGAGCTGGTTTGGCTTGCCAAGAAGGGAGCGGGGTGTCCCTATAACTCATGCCCCCTCGGAAGGCAGCAGCTGAGGCAGCAGCAGACAGGGGCTCCCAAAGCATGCAGGGGCTCAGGTCCATTATTGAAGTTCTCCACATAAACCCCCTAAGGGAACTGAGCCCCATGTGGATGGCCCTGCCCCCACCCAAGCAGCTGAACTTAATCTCACACTGAATAGCAGCCCTGCCTCCTTGAAAGCCCTGAGGCTAGGAAGCGGCATTTGAATCTCAGACCACCAAGCACTAGCTGGGAGGATCTAGAGGCAAGGTGGGTGTGGAAAGGAATCTCAGAAGTCAAGTAACTGGCTGGGAAAATGCCCAGAAAAGGGAAAAATATAAGACCATAGAAGGGTACTTTCTTGGTGAACAGACATTTCCTCCTTTTCTTTCTGATGAGGAAGAGCAATGCTTACCAACAGGGAAGGACATAGAAGTCAAGGCTTCTGTATCCCAAACATCTGAAACAAATATTCAATGGTCTCAGGCCATGGAAGAGCTCAAAAAGTATTTTGAAAATCAAGTTAGAGAGGTGGAGGAAAAACTGGGAAGAGAAATGAGAGACATGCCAGAAAAGCATGAAAAGTGGGTCAACACCTTGCTACAGGAGACCCAAAAAAATGCTGAAGAAAATAACACCTTGAAAAATAGGCTAACTAAATTGCCAAAAAGGTTCAAAAAGCCAATGAAGAGAAGAATGCTTCCAAAAGCAGAATTAGCCAAATGGAAAAAGAGGTTCAAAAGCTCACTGAAGATAATAGTTCTTTCAAAATTAGAATGGAACAGATGGAGGCTAATGACTTTCTGAGAAACCAAGAAATCACAAAACAAAACCAAAAGAATGAAAAAATGGAAGATAATGTGAAATATCTCATTGGAAAAACAACTGACCTGGAAAATAGATCCAGGAGAGACAAATTAAAAATTATGGGACTACCTGAAAGTCATGATCAAAAAAAGAGCCTAGACATCATCTTTCATGAAATTATAAAGGAAAACTGCCCTGAGATTCTAGAACCAGAGGGCAAAACAAGTATTCAAGGGATCCACCGATCACTGTCTGAAAGAGATCCCAAAAGAGAAACTCCTAGAATATTGTGGCCAAATTCCTGAGTTCCCAGGTCAAAAAGAAAATATTGCAAGGAGCTAGAAAGAAACACTTCAAGTATTGTGGAAATATGATCAGGATAACACAAGATCTAGCAGCTTCTACATTAAGGGATTGAAGGGCATGGAATAGGATATTCCAGAAGTCAAAGGAACTAGGACTAAAACCAAGAATTACCTACCCAGCAAAAGTAAGTATGATACTTCAGGGAAAAAAATGGTCTTTCAATGAAATTGAGGACTTTCAAGCATTCTTGATGAAAAGACCAGAGCTGAAAAGAAAATTTAACTTTCAAACACAAGAATGAAGAGAAGCATGAAAAGGTAAACAGCAAAGAGAAGTCATAAGGGACTTACTTGAACTGTTTACATTCCTACATGGAAAGACAATATTTGTAACTCTTGAAACTTTTCAGTATCTGGGTAGTTGGTGGGATTACATACACACAGACACACGCACACGCACACACACACACACAGAAACATAGAGCACAGAGTGAATTGAATAGGATGGGATCATACCTTAATAAAAATGAAATTAAGTGGTGAAAGAGAAATATATTGGGAGGAGAAAGGGAGAAATGGAACGCAGAAATTATCCCTCATAAAAGAGGCAACCAAAAGACTTCTTAGTGGAGGGAAAAAGAGCAGAGGTGAGAGAAAAACATGAAGTTTTCTCTCATCACATTCGACTAAAGGAAGGAATAAAATTCATACTCATTTTCAATGAAAACCTATCTTACAATACAGGAAAGTGGGGGAGAAGGGGATAAGCAAGATGGGGGGATGATGGAAGGGAAGGCAGTGAGAGGAGGGAGCAACTTGAAGTCGACACTCTTGAGGAGGGACAGGATCAAAAGAGAGAATAGAAGCAATGGGGGGCAGGATAGGATGGAGGGAAATATAGTTAGTCTTACATAACACGACTATTATCGAAGTCATTTGAAAGACTACACAGATATGGCCTATATTGAATTGCTTGCCTTCTCAAAGGGAATGGGTGGGGAGGGAGGGATGAAGAGAAGTTGGAACTCAAAGTTTTAGGAACAACTGTTGAGTACTGTTCTTGCTACTAGGAAATAAGAAATACAGGTAATGGGGCATAGAAAGTTATCTGGCCCTACAGGACAAAAGAGAAGATGGGGACAACAAGGGAAGGGAGGGATGGTAGAAGAGAGGGCAGATTGGTGATAGGGGCAATTAGAATGCTCGGGGTTTGGGGATGGGGGAGGGGACAATTGGGGAGAAAATTTGGAACCCAAAATTTCATGAAAATGAATGTTAAAAGTTAAATAAATAAATTAAAATAAAAAATAGTTGATTGGTAATTCATGAGGTCAGTTTCAGTCAAGAAAAGAGGTAAAAAAAACAGATTGAGGAGCATTTAGGAGTGAAAGAGAGAAATTTGAGGCATTGAATATAGGCATCTTTTTTTTTACTTTTTTAAAGAAATAATTTATTTTCGGTTTTCTACAATCATTTCCATAAGTCTTAAGTTTTCTCTCCCTCCGTTTCTCCTCCCTCCCCCAGACAGCATTCAAACTTAAATGGGTTCTACACATACATTCTTATTAAACATATTTTCACATTAGAAATGTTGCATAGAAGAATTAAAATGAATGGGAGAAACAATGAGAAAAACTCAAGCAAAATAAAACATAAGTGAAAATACTTTGCTTCATTCTATGTTCCAATTTCATAGCTCTTTCTCTGGATTTGGATGGCATTTTGCCTCAAGAGGGAATGTTTTAGGTCCTTGAATTGCTGTGAAGGGCTAAGTCTACCAAAAAAAATTCCTCACACACTGTGGTTGTTACTGTGTACAATGATCTCCTGATTCTACTCCTTTCATTCAGCATCAGTTCATATAAGTCCTTCCAGCCTCTCTGAAGTCTTCCTGGTCATCATTTTTTTATAGCACAATAATATTCAATTACACTCATATATCAAAACTTGCTCAACCATTCCTCAGTTGATGAGCATTCCCTTGATTTCCAATTCTTGGCCTCCACAAAGAGAGGAGCTATAAATATTTTTGTACATTTTTATGATGTCTTTGGGATATAGTCCTAGAATCTGTATTGTTGGGTCAAAGGGTATGCACATTTTGGTAGCCCTTTAGGAATAATTCCAAATTGCTCTCCAGAATGGTTTGATCAGCTCACAGCTCCACTAACAATGAATTAGCGTTCCAACTCTCCCACATATTCTCCATCATTTATCAACTTCCTGTTTTGTCATGTTAACCAATCTGATAGATGTGATGTGTTACCTCAGACTTGTTTTGACTGCATCTCTCTAATCAATAGTGAGTTACAGTATTTTTTCATGTGACTACAGAGAGCTTTAGTTTCTCCCTCTGAAAACTGCCTCTTCACATCCTTTGACCATTTTTCAACTGGAGAATGCCTTGTATTCCTGTGAATTTGACTCAGTTCTCCCTATATTTTAGAAAGAATGCCTTTATCAATGACAATAGTTGTAAAATTCTTTCCAAGTTTTCTGCTTCCCTCCTACTTTCTTGGAGGATAAGACTTCCACATCCAACTGAGAGTGCACCTTTTCCCTTCTTTCAGCCAATTCTGATGAGAGTAAGATTTACACAATCCCCCTACTGCCTCTATTTTACTGTGCAGAGTAAAAGATTTTTTATACTTCTCTTATGTCAGAAAATTTTCCCCCATTCTACCTGTCCCTTACCCCTTCTCCCAGTGTAAACCTTTTTCTCATCCCTTAATTTTATTTTTTTAGATAACCATGTCATCATTTCAACTCACATTCATCCCCTCTGTCAATTCATATGCCTTATAACCGCCCTAATAATGAGAAAGATTTTAGGATTTACAAGTATCATTTTCCCATGTAAGAATGTAAACTGTTCAACCTTACTGAATCCCTTATGATTTCTCTTTCTTGTTCATCTTTTTAATACTTCTCTTGAGTCTTATATTTCAAAGACAAATTTTCTGTTCAACTCTCTTTTCATCAGGACTGATTGAAAGTTCTCTATTTCATTAAATCTCATCTTTTTCCCTGAATGATTATACTCAGTTTTGCTGGGTAGGTGATCCTTGGTTGTAATTCTAGCTCTTTTACTCACCAGAATATCATATTCCAAGCCTTTTGATCCTTTAATATAGAAACTGCTAAATACCTGTATTATCTTGACTGTGACTCCACAATATATATTTTCTCCTTGACCTGGTATAGTGCCAATGTAACATTCATAGCACCTATGGTGACCATAAATATTCCATTGCAATTCTGAATCATAATATACAACAGATTATCCACATGGAAGACTGAACTAAAATATTTACTCAGATACCAGAAAGTCAAATCCCAACACCAGAAAGTCAAATCCATAATAGCAACAAAAATATATACACAATAACAATGTAGAGGACAACACTATCCCCAAGCCTTCCCCATGCTAGGGCCTTCCCACAAAAAAAGAAACAAACTTTCATGAGCCTCGCTGTCTGCTCCCTCTCTCTTCCTCAGTTCTGACTGCTCTGACCAATTTCCTCTCAGCTCTGCTCCAGTTCCACCCCTTTTTGTTCCATGTGACTAGATTTAGGTGACTCAGGCTTCCATGTGACTTAAGCAGGTCACATGGACCTATTAATGGATGGGAAAAATCTTCCCATTAAGAATCAAAATTATATTAGCAATGAGCAAAAATGCATTATCAATACATTCGGCCCCAAAATCTTATCCATTACAAAGGTCAATGGGGCAACTGGTATCAACAGAACTTTAACAGGGACAACAGGAAATAACTATATAAAACAATATCTTAGGCAACTGGTGTCAACAGAACTTTACAACAATATGACAGGGATCACATAAAATAAGCACATAAAGCAATATTTTAGGGTGGGGCTTGAGGACAAGCATCCCCCGCCAAACAAATGGGGCTCAAAATCCCTTGGGGTAAAGGGAGAAGGTCTCTTCTTCTATATCTACTTCCTGCTGATATCGGATGTAGTGCTTTCCCTGCCCCAAGAGGTCTTATTAGATGGGCCAATTCTGTAGCTAGCATCTGGAGCTTGGTCAATGACAGATCCAAGGATGGCACATCACAGTCATGGACAGGGGGGTAACATTTGACTTTAGCAATGAGGCAGCTGCAGGTGGGGAGTGCTAAGCCTGAAGAAAACAAATCTAGCAAACAAGTTTAACAGACAAAACACCAAAAAGAAACAAGGAAACAATTACCAGAAGCAGGGTAGATAAGGTCACCCATGCTTCTGAAATCCATGAACACAATATCATAGCCTCATTCACTGCTGTTTACTGTTTCCTAATTTGCGATTTTAGAGTCTTCATTATGGCAAGAAGTATGCTTTCTTTAATTTGAGATGAAGCCTGGCCAATTTCCTATACTCCCTTTAGGTATAACAAACCTGGATACAATGTTTCAGGAGGATCTGTAGGGGCAGTTCTTATTTCCCTGCTTATCTAATATCAAGTCTCTTTTCCCATCAGGTTTTGTATAGTTCATTAGTTATAATGCCATCTATTCTTCCAAAATTCACCCCTGTTCTCAATACAGTGGTAAACAAGTCTTTTCTTGTCAATGTATTCTTTTGAATCCACTAGTTATTTATTCTCTCTTGAGGAAATTTAGCTTTTTCACTGATTCTCACCATCCAAGATATCAATGATTCTCCCATCCTTTGGGTGAACTGACTCAAAATATCTGTGACCTGCTGTTGAGTAAAATCCTCAGTTACCTCCTCAATACTATGTGGACACCCTGATTCTCCTGCTTCCTTCATATTTGACGATCTTAAGCCTCATCATTTAACTTTGTTTCATTCTCCTCCCAGGCATCCTGCTGGCAGGTGTTTGGGACCCAATCAAGCCCAGCTAGTTCCTCTTGCTACTTTTTGCTTCTTTTTGTGAGCTAAACTAGCAACAGCTTTCTCTTCTACCATCTGAAACTTTCTAGCTTTCTCTTTGAAAGGAGAGTTTGAACACTGCAGGATAAAATAGTTTCCCCTGGAAACTAGCCAACTCCCTTTCCATCTGACCTTTCTTCTCCAGCATCGTATCTCTGCTTTTACACATAAGGCGATAACTTGTTAGCAAGACACAGTCTCTGCTATTTACCCCTGACAATTGTTTCCCTGGTTCTATTGGTATTCCTTGCAAACACCTTTCCAAATCTCTACGTTCTCCCTTTTGCAGCCTCATTTCCCCTTTTTCATGAGGTCCTGTGTTTTTAGCCCATCCTCTTGTCAGGGAGGAATAAGGTAAACCCTCCCATCTTGAGAAATCCATTTCTCTCTCTAAGTTTTTTCTGCCTCCAAATAGTGGTCTGATATTTTGCAATTCCATCCTCACCCATCATAATAACAAAGAAATCTATACCATTATCAATTCAGGGAGCATGGCCATCCTCCAGTAGGCCTCCCCACAAACAAGCTCTCTTAGGAAAAATCACTGCTTTTCTCACTCACACTAGCTACTCTGCTCTGCTCTGCCTCCTCTCTCAGCTCTGTCTCACTCTCAGCTCTGTCTCACTCTCAGCTGCACACTTCCTGCTCCACCAGTTTGGCTTGCCATCTAAATTGGTCAAAGTTGGTCACATGGGCCTATTAAGGTGCAGGGAAGATCTTCAAATTCTCCTACCATTACATCCTTCTAACTAGTTGTCTGACCTCCTTACTATCTATGGGTTGAAAGGTCCTGAAACTGTCACTGTTGTCACTGATTCTGTCACCTCAAAAACCTCCTACTGACTTTCTGGGATGTGGCCTGAACTGAACCGCACTACATCCTCATCCAGGTGCAACAAACCATTTCTGCCAACCTTGTAAGTTGCATTGGGATGGAAAATTTTCACCCCATCCTTTTGTGGGTTCTGCCACTCCAGAATTTGTTTTGAGGCATTATTTAAAATTGCTTGGAGAGGTATGAGGAAGAGCTTAGGTGAGTCCTTTGCCTTTTCTCTGGCATCTTGGATATACTCCAATTGTCTTATTCATGTCAATAGTCATTCTGTCTGACAGTTTCTGGTATATTCTCAAACCCCAGAGGATAAGTAGAGGGGGATCTCTTACTTAAGCACCTTGGTCACCTGATCTATTTCCTAGATTTTTGTGCAAGTATCTGTACCCACTTTTATAGAACTTAACATTCTACTGAAACAGGACTGAGCCAAAAGCATGAGAATGAAGGAGAAGATACAATTTAGTTTCAAGAGAGTCCATGGAAGACTAGAAAAGCTAGAAAGGAAAACCACATTACAGGGTGTGTTCAGTACTACTTGTTATAAATGTTTTGTATTGTTGATTCTTTGGTGAAAAGAAAAGCCAAAAATGAGAAAAAATAGATTTGTGTCAATTCAAAAAACTGCCCATAGATTAATAAACTTAAGCACTAGTTATCCAATGTGAAGAATTTCCTCTAATGAAGGCTTTTTAAAAATGTCTTAGTACATAATTTAATGAGTAGCACTGAAAACATGGAAAGGGAACAAAACCTGTTTCAAGTCATCTTTTTGTCTTAGATTAGAATTTGGAATGACAAATGTTCAGATATAATGTGTAGAGACAGCATGAAGTATTCAGGAAGTCTAGCTCTGTACCAGAACTACCTCTAGCCACTCACAATTGCCAATACCCTCCCTATGAAAGTAGAGGATCATCTGAATCATTTACAGAAAATGTTTGATCATTAGAAACCAAACTATTCTCTAGGAGAATCAGAATTTTTCACATTATACATCTTTTTCTTCCACATCAGACCTTTATAGAAAAAACAAGCTTTTTTTCTTTAATGTCACTTCAATGTTTGCCTACACTGCTATACCCATGGATTTTAAGAGATATTTGAATCACAGCAGCAAACACATATTTGGGGATTGGGAGTGCAGAGAGGAAATTAACTCATTTCCTCTAAGGAAAGCCTCATTATTACAGTCTTTTCATTTCCTTCTTAACCTCAAGAAAACAAAGATTACAAATTATTATTTTCCTACTGACACTTATTAAGATATCTTAGAATTTTGGACACAACAAACAGCCATCATCTTAGAACCACAATGGTTCTGTGTGCATCCTTTATGTTTTTCTTTTTAAAAAAAATTATTTGTTTTTAGTTTTCAACATTAATTTCCAAAAGATTTTGAGTTCTAAATTATCTCCCCATCTCTCCCTTCCATCCATCCCAAGAGATCGTGCATTCCAATTGTCCCTTTCCCCAGTCTGTCCTCCCTTCTATCATACTTCTCTCTTCTATCATCCCCTTTCCCTCTATTTTCTTATATGTCTTTTATATCCCATTGTCTGTATGTATTATTTCCCCAGTGCATGTAAAAACAATTTTTAACATTCATTTTTAAAACTTTGAGTTCCAACTTCTCTCTCTTCCTCCTTCCTCACCAATCTCCACTGAGAAAGAATGCAATTCAGTATAGGTTATACAGTCATGCAAACACGTCCATAATAGTCACGATGCGAAAGACTAACTATATTTTCCTCCATCCTATCATGCCCCCCCATTTATTCTATTTTCTCTCTTGACCCTGTCCCTCCTCAAGAGTATTTACTTCTAATTACTCCATCTTCCCATTTGTCCTTCCTTCTATCATCCCCCACACCCTGCTAATTTCCTTTCCCCCACTTTCCTATGGTGTAAGACAGATTTTCATACCAAATTGAGTAGTGCATGTTATTCCCTCCTTAAGCCAAATCCGATGAGAGTAGTAATGTTTACTCTTTCCCTCTAACCTCCAACCACTTTCCCTCCATTGAAAAGTTTTTTCTCGCCTCTTTTGTGTGAGAGATAGTTTACCCCATTCTTTTTTTCTCTTTACTGCTCTCAATATATTTCTCTCATCTCTTAATTTAATTATTTTTAGATATCATCCTTTCATATTCAACTCACCCTGTGCCCTCTTGCCTACATGTATATCATCCCTCCAACTAACCTAATACTGAAAAAAAGTCTCAAGTGTTACAAATATGATCTTTCCATGTAGGAATATAAGCAGTCCAACTTTAGTAAGTCCCTTACAATTTCTCCTTCCTCTTTACCTTTTCATGCTTCTCTTGATTCTTGTGTTTGAAAGTCAATTTTTCTATTCAGATCTGGTTTTTTCATCAAGAATGCTTGAAAGTCCTCTATTTCATTGGATAACCATTTTTTTTGTCCCATGAAGGATTATACTCAGTTTTGTGGGTAGATGATTGTTGACTTTAATCCTAGCTCCTTTGACTTCTGGAATATCATATTTCAAACCTTCTGATCCCTTAATACTGCAGAAGCTTCTAGAGCTTCTTTTATCCTGTTTGTGATTCCACAATACTTGAAATGTTTTTTTCTGGTTGCTTACAATATTTTCCCTCAATCTGGGAGTTCTGGAACTTGACTATAATATTCCTAGGAGTTTTCATTTGGGGATCACATTCAGGAGGCAATTGGTGGATTCTTTAAATATTTATTTTACCCACTGATTCTAGATCAATTTTCCTTAATAATTTCTTAGAATATGATGTCTAGGATCTTGTTCTGATCATGGTTTACAACCTTAGTAGACTAACAATTTTAAAACTATCTCTCCTGGATCTATTTTTCAGGTCAGTTGTTTTTAAAACTATCTCTCCTGGATCTATTTTTCAGGTAAGTTGTTTTTCCAATGAGTTATTTCACATTGCCTGCCATTTTTTTCATTCATTTTTGTTTTAGAATTTCTTGATTTCTCATGAAGTCATTAGCTTCCATCTGGTCCATTCTAATTTTTAAATAACTATTTTCTTCAATGAATTTTTGGAGTTCCTTTTCCATTTGGCAATTCAGCTTCTTAAGGCCTTCTCATTAGCTTTTTGAACCTCTTTTGCCATTTGGTTTACTCTGTTTTCAAAGGTGTTATTTTCTTCAGCATTTTTTTTGTCTCCTTTAACAAGCTGTTGACTCGCTTTTCATGATTTTCTTGCATTGCTATCATTTATCTTCCCAATTTTTTCTCCAGTCCTCTTACTTGATTTTCAAAATCATTTTTGAGCTCTTCCATGCCCCAAGATCATTGCATACTTTTTTAGAGGCTTTGGATGTAGGACCCTTGACCTTGTTGTCTTCTTCTGATTCTATGCTTTGCTCTTCCTCAACCAAAAGGGTGGAAGAAAATGCCTTTTCACCAGGAAAGTAACCTTCTATAATCTTATTTTTTTTTCCTTTTGGGTCATTTTTCCCAACTGATTATTTGACTTTTGAGTCCTTTGTCAAGTGGAGGGTATACTACCCTAGGCTTCAGAGGTTTTGTGCAGCTGTTCTCTGAGATATCTCTAGGGATCTATAAGATTTCAACTTCTCCAAAGTGGCATAGTCAAGGGAGAGGTGTTTAGCCCTCTCCTGGCCTATGTTTTGGTCTGCAAGCAACCAAAAGCACTGTTTCTGCCCTGGAACTCTCAGTAGGATTCCCTCTCCATAGCCACCACCAGTTCCATCATGCTAGCATTTCTCCTTACCCCAGGACCACCACTCAGGATTGAGACCCACATAAGCTGCGTGATTCTCCCAAGGTCTGTAGGCTGAAAACTCCAGAAGTGCACACTGCTGCCATAGCCCTGGTGCTGGGACTGAGGCCTAATTCAGTTTCCCTGTCACCCAGGTGAAAGAGCTTTCTCTCTGACTATTGAAGCTGTCTTTGGCATTTGTGGGTTGACAAATCTGGAAATTGCAGTAACTGCCTGTGATTCAGAGCCCTAAAGCCTGTTCCAGTCCTGCCTGTGCCATGTGACCTACTCTGGGCTACACTCTGCTTGGAGCCTTGGGTGATAGACCTTTCCTATCAATCTTCCAGACTGTCTTGGGCTGGAAATCTGTTTCACTATGTCATTTTGTGGCTTTTGCTGCTCTAGAATTTGTTTAGTTATTTTTTACAGATGTTTTAAGGGCCTTAGGGGGACAATTAGAGCAGATCTGTGCTTCTACTCCACCATCTTGGCTCCCAGAGAGAAAGGAATTTTCTACAGAAAAAAGTGTAGCTAGTAGAATGAAATTTTATATGTGTATTTTTGTATATAAATTTATATATGTGTTTATGTATATGACGATAGTTTCTACATGTTGTATTTTTTTCATTCCCCATATTAGCTCTTAAACAGTGAGAAAAGATCTAAGTCCAAAAAATGAATTTCCTGTAGAATGTACTAAACTTACAGGGGAGAAATTTTAGTTCAGAATACTTTCCAAATGTCTCACACATCATAGAATGTAGAAATTTATTTACTCCATTTAGTGGTTAAACTGGCCCTGACTTCTTTGGATTAATCTATAAGTATCATTTCTACAGCAAATAACCTTGAAGAAACTTAAGGGCTCTAGAAATACATGATCTTTTTTTAAAGTCTTGAGTACCATATTGCAGGAAAAAATTCCAGAATATTTTCATACAGAAAGAAAAGTAATTTTTTTTGTTTCTAATAGTAGCCTTTATTTCTTGTATTTTTACTGTTCTTTTTTTTTCAATTTGACCATGTTGATTGGTTTTTAGCTTTCTTCTTTCTTTAAAAAAAAATAATTTATCTGTTTTCAGTTTGTAACAATCACTTCCATAAGTTTTAATTTTTTTCCTCCTTCCTCCACTCCCCCATCCCTGAGATGTCTTGCAATCTTCTATGAGTTCTACCCATGCATTCTTATTAAATACATTTTCACATTAGTCATGTGGCATAGAAGAATTAAAATGAATGGGAGAAACCATGAGGAAAAAACAAAACAAAACATAACAGAAGAGAAAATAGTCTCTTCTTCATTCTGCCTTCCTATTCCATAGCTCTTTCTCTGGATGTAGATGGCATTTTGCCTTGAGTCCTTTGAGAATGTTTTAGGTCCTTGCATTGCTCTGAAGGGCCATGTCTATCAGAAATAGTCCTCAAAAACTGTGGCTGCTACTATGTATAATATTGTCCTGGTTCTGCTCATTTCTCTCAAGATCAGTTCACATAAGTCTTTCCAGGATTTCCTGAAGTCCACTTCTTTATCATTCCTTACAGCACAATAGTATTCCATTACATTTATAAACCACAACCTGTTTAACCATTCCCTAATTGATGGGCATTCCATCAATTTCCAGTTCTTGACTATCTCAAAAAGAGATATTATAAATATTTTTATACATGTGAGACCTTTTGCATTTTTATGAACTCTTTGGGATACAGCCCAAGAAGCCATATTGCTGGGTAGAAGAGGATGCACATTTTTGTAGTCCATTGGGCAAAATTCCAAATTGCTCTCCCGAATTTTTGGATCAGCTCACACTCCACCAACAATGAATTAGTGTCCCAACTCTCCCACATATTCTTCAACATTTATCATCTTCCTATTTTGCCATGTTAACTAATCTGATAGGTGTGTTTTGATTTGCATCTCTCTAATCAATAGTGATTCTGAGCATTTTTTCATATGACTATAGATAGCTTTAATTTCTTTCTCTCAAAACTACCTGTTCATATCCTTTGACCATTATTCAATTGGAGAATGACTTGTATTCTTGTAAACTTGACTCAGCTCTCTATATATTTTAGAAAGGATGCATTTATCACAGACATTAGCTGTAAAAATTCCTTCCCAGTTTTCTGTTTCACTCCTAATCTTGGTTGCCTTGCCTTTGTTTGTGTAAATCTTTTCTATCTACTATAATCACAGTTAGCCATTTTGCATGTAATAATGTTCTCTGTGTCTTGCTTAGTCATAAATTTCTCCATTCTCCATTAATCTGATAAATAAACTACCTCATGCTCCCCTAATTTGTTTATTGTATCAACCTTTATACCTGGATTGTGTACCATTTGGATTTATTCTGGCGTACAGTGTCAGGCATCGGTCTATGCCCAGTGTTCTCCACCCTCTTATCACATTTTCCCAGTAGTTTTGTCAAACAGTGAGTTCTTATCCTAGAAGATGGGGTCCTCGGGATTATCGAATAGTCGACTGCTGTAATCATAGACTCTTGTGTCTTGAGTACCTAACTTATTCCACTGATCTAACCCTCTGTTTCTTAGCCAGTACCAGCTGGTTTCGATGATTGCTGATTTATAACATAATTATTTTTTTTTATTTTTTTATTTATTTAACTTTTTACATTCATTTTCACAAAATTTTGGGTTCCAAATTTTTCTCCCCTTTTTTATCCCTCCCCCCACCCCAATACACCGAGCAATCTAATTTTCCCTATCTCCAATCTGCCCTCTCTTCTGTCATCCCTCACTTCTCTTGTCCCCATCTTCTCTTTTGTCCTGTAGGGCCAGATGACTTTCTATTCCTCATTAACTGTATGTCTTCTTTCCTAGTAGCAACAACAATACTAAACAGTTGTTCCTAAAACTTGAGTTCCAAATTTTCCCCATCCCTCCCTCCCCACCCATTCCCTTTGGGAAGGCAGGCAATTCGATATAGGCCCTATCTGTGTAGCTTTGCAAATGACTTCCATAATAGTCGTGTTGTGTAAGACTAACTGAATTACCCTCCATCCTATCCTGCCCCTCATTGTTTCTATTCTGTCTTTTGATCCTGTCCCTCCCTGAGTGTTGACTTCAAATTGCTCCCTTCTCCCATTACCCTCCCTTCCATCATCCCCACCCCCCTTGCTTATCTCCTTCTCCCCCACTTTCCTGCACTGTAAGATAGGTTTTCATATCAAAATGAGTGTGCATTTTATTCCTTCCTTTAGTCAAATGTGATGAGGGTAACCTCCTTGTTTTTGTTTTTTTTTCTCAGCTCTCCTCTTTTTCCCTCCACTAAAAGGTCTCCTGCTTGCCTCTTAAATGACATATAACTTACCCCATTCCATTTCACCCTCTTTCTTCCCCCTACCTTTCTCACCATTTACCTTAATTTCTTTTAAGATATGGTCCCATCCTATTCAATTCACTCTGTGCTCTCTGTCTCTGTATGTGCATGCATGTGTGTATGTGTTTGTGCATGCATGCGTGTACATGTGTGTGTGTGATCCCACCAACTACCCAGATACTGAAAAGTTTTAAGAGTTACAAATATTGTCTTTCCATGTAGGAATGTAAACAGTTCACTTTTGATAAGTCTCTTATGACTTCTCTTTGCTGTTTACTTTTACATGCTTCTTCTCATTCTTGTGTTTGAAAGTCAAATTTTCTTTTCAGCTCTGGTCTTTTCATCAAGAATGCTTGAAAGTCCTCTGTTTCATTGAAAAACCATTTTTTCCCTTGAAGTATTATACTCAGTTTTGCTGGGTAGGTGATTCTTGGTTTGAGTCCTAGTTCCTTTGACTTCTGGAATATCCTATTCCACGCCCTTCGATCCCTTAATGTAGAAGCTGCTAGATCTTGAGTTATCCTGATTGTATTTCCACAGTACTGGAATTGTTTTCTTTCTAGCTGCTTGCAAGATTTTCTCCTTGAGCTGGGGAATTCTGGAATTTGGCCACAATGTTCCTAGGAGTTTCTCTTTTGGGATCTCTTTCAGGTGGTGATCGATGGATTCTTTCAATACTTATTTTGCCCTCTGGTTCTAGAATGTCAGGGCAGTTTTCCTCGATAATTTCATGGAAGATGATGTCTAGGCTCTTTTTTGATCATGACTTTCAGGTAGTCCCATAATTTTTAAATTGTCTCTCCTGGATCTATTTTCCAGGTGAGTTGTTTTTCCCATGAGATATTTCACATTCTCTTCCATTTTTTCATTCTTTTGCTTTTGTTTTATGATTTCTTGGGTTTCTCAGAAAGTCATTAGACTCCATCTGTTCCATTCTAATTTTGAGAGAACTATTCTCTTCAGTGAGCTTTTCAACCTCTTTTTCCATTTGGCTATTTCTGCTTTTGACAGCATTCTTCTCCTCATTGGTGTTTTGAACCTCTTTTGCCAATTGAGTGAGCCTATTTTTCAAGTTGTTATTTTCTTCAGCATTTTTTTGGGTCTCCTTTAGCAAGGTATTGACACCATTTTTTTCATACTTTTCTTGCATCTCTCTCATTTCTCTTCCAGTTTTTCCCTCCACCTGTCTAACTTGCTTTTCAAAACCCTTTTTGAGCTCTTCCAAGGCCTGAGCCCACCCGACATCCCCCTGGGATGTCTGGGGGTACCGAGGGCCCCCGCCCTCAACGTCTTTCCCTGATGGCAAGAATATGTCCTAGTCATCGGATCCAAAAGTCGGGATCATTTGCATATGTTCAAAAAAACTCTCTATAGTCTTATTTTTCTTCCCTTTTCTAGGCATTTTCCCAGCCAGTTACTTGACTTCTGAGATTCCTGTCCACCCCCGCCTAGGTCCACCCAGCTAGTGCTAGGTTCTGAGATTCAAATGGGCTTTCCGTGGCAGGCGTGGCTGCTATTCAATGTGAGCTTTAGTTCTGGTGCTTGGGTGGGGGCACGGCCACCTCCCAGGCTCAGTTCCCTCAGGAGTTTTATGCAGAGACCTTCAGTAATGGAGCGGGTGGGGCAGGGCCGGCTCCCAGGCTCAGCTCCTTCAGGTGGTTTATGCAGAGACTTTCAGTAAATGAAGATCCTGCCTGCTCAGGGAGTCCCGGGGGCCACCGCTGCTGCCTCTGCCTCCACTACTTCCTCCTGAGGGGGCCCAAGCCACGGAGACACCCCGCTCCCCTCTTGGCCAGCCCAGCCGTCTCTCTCACTGACCTGTAGTTTCTGTGGGCGGAGTGACCTTCCTGGCCGCCGGAGCTTCCATCCCTGAAGCCTGCTCGGATCAGCTTCTCTGGGGCTGTGGCCAGGGCAGTGCTGGGGTGGGGTCCGCTTTCCGGAGCACGATGGACCCTGGGGACCGCTCTCCAGGGCTCTCTGGAACGGAAATCTCTTCCACTGTGTTTCTGCACACCCTGCAGTGATCCAGAACTTGTGGGGAGCTCTTCTTACATTAAATGCATGGGCTGTGGGTTCGGAGCTCGCAAACGTGAGTCTTTGTACTCCGCCATCTTGACTCTGCCCCCCAATTTATAATATAATTAGATATCTGATATGACTAGGCCACCTTCCCTAGCATTATTTTTCATTAATTTCCTTGAAACTCTGAACCTTTTTTTCTTCCAAATCAATTTTGATATTATTTTTTCTAGCTCTACAAAATAATTACCTGATAGTGTCACTGGTATGGCACAGAATAAGTAAATAAATTTAGGTAGAATTGCATTTTTTATTATTTTAGCTCAGGTCTACCCATGAGCAACTGATGTTTTTCTAATTACTTATATGTGACTTTATTTGTACAAAAAGTATTTTGTAATTCTGTTCAAATAATCCCTAGGCTTATATTGGCAGGCTGAATACCAAATATATAATAGTGTCTACTATAACTTTAAATGGGATTTCTATTTCTATGTCTTGCTGTTAGGCTTTGTTAGCTTTGGTAGAAATATATAGAAATGCAGATGATTTACGTAGGTTTACTTTGTATCCTGCAACTTTGCCAAAGTTGTTTATCATTTCAAGTAGTTTTTAACTTGATTCTCTAGGATTCTGTAAGAATACTGTCATATTGTATACATAGAGTGATAACTTAGATTCTTCTTTGCCTATTCTAATTCTTTTAATTTCTTTTTTTTTCTCTTATTTCTAAAGCCAACATTTCTAGTACTATATTGAATAACAGAAACGCACCTAGCTTGTCCCCACTGCACATAATGCTTGCTGATGTTTTTAGGTAGCTCCTACTAATCATTTTAAGGAAGGCTTCATTTATTTCTAGGTTCTCCAGTGTGTTCAATAGGAATGGGTGTTGTATTTTGTCGAAAGCTTTTTCTGAATCTATTGAAATAATCATATGGTTTCTGTTAGTTTTGTTGTTGACGTGATCAATAACGCTGATAGTTTTCCTAATATTGAACCAGTCCTGCATTCCTGGTATAATTCCTACCTGATCAGGGTATATTATTTTCATTATAAGCTCTGTAATCTTTTTGCTAATATCTTATTAATTTTTTTTTGTATCTCTATTCATTAGGAAAATTGGTCTCTAATTTTCTTTCTCTGTTTTGGCTCTTCCTGAGTTAGGTATTAGAACCATATTTGTATCACAAATAGTATTTGGTAGAACTCCTTCTTTGCCAATTTTCTCTACAGTGTTGGAACTGACAGTTCTTTAAATGCAGCATTTTACTTTCTCTTCTGTTAATCTGGGCTATACATACATACATACATACATATATATATATGTATTTTAAATATTCATATGCTTCACTTAGATTGTCAAATTTGTGGGCATACAATCGGGCAAAGTAATTTCTAATTATTGTTTTAATTTCCTTCTCGTTGGAGGTGAGTTCTCCCTTCTCATTTTTTATATTGGCAATTTTGTTTTCTTCTTTTTTTTAAATCAAATTGACCAATGGTTTATTAATTTTCTTGATTTTTTTCATAAAATTAACTCTTAGTTTTATCTATTAGTTCAATAGTTTTCTTAATTTCAATTTTATTAATCTCTCCTTTGGTTTTCAGTATTTCTCTTTTTTCCCTAAATATATAATTTATTTTTCAGTTCTCAACATTCACTTCCACAAGAATTTGAATTTAAAATTTTCTCCCCATCTTTCCCCATCTCCCACCCCAGGACAGCATGCACCCTCTCCACCCCTTTCTCCAATCTATACTCCTTTCTATTACCCATTCTTCTTCCATCCCCCTTCCCCTCTATTTTCCTGTAGTGCAAAATAGTTTTTCATATTTCTGTACTCCATTGCCTTAATTTCCAGTTGAATGCTAAAACAGTTTTTAACATTCATTCTTAAAGCTTTGAGTTCCATATTCTCTCCCTCCTTCCCTCCTCACCCACTTTCACTGAGAAAACAAGAAATTTAATATCAGTCATCCATGTGGAGCAATGTAAAGCACTTCCATAATAGTTGTGTTGTAAAAGACTAACCACATTTCCCTCTGATCTATCCTGCCCTCCATTTATTCCATTCTCTCTCTTGACCTGTCCTCCCACAACAGTGTTTGCTTCTGAATATCCCTTTCTCCAATTTGCTGTCCCTTCTATTATCTTCTGTCTCCTATCCCCTTTCCCTTTGCCTTCCTGCAGGATAAAATATATTTCTGTATCCAACTGAGTGTGTTATTCTCTCCTTAAGTCAAATTCCATTAGAGTAAGACTCAATTATTTCCTTTCAACTACCCCCTTTTCTCCACCATTGTAAAAGCTCTTTCTTCCCTCTTCTATGTCAGACGATTTGCTGCATTCTACCTCTCCCTTTCTCTTCCATCTAGTACATTCAGTTCAACAGTAAATTTTATGTTTTTAGGTATTATCCCTTCATATTCAGCTTACCTTGTGCCCTCTATCTATCTATCTATCTATCTATCTATCTATCTATCTATCTATCTATCTATCTATCTATCTGTCTGTCTATCTATCTACATATATACATATACCCATGTACATATACATAGCTATGCATATATAATGTACACATACATAAATACCCATATATACCTACATATATACGTATGTGTGTGTGTGTGTATGTGTGTTCTCTCTAACTATCCTAATACTACAAAAGGCCTCATAACTTACAAATAACATCTTTCTATGTAGGAATCTTTCCATTGAACTTTAATGAGTTGCTTACACCTCCTCTTTCCTGCTTACCTTTTCATTTTTTTCTCGATTTTTGTATCTGAAAGTCAAATTTTCTATTCATCTCTGGTGTTTTCAATAAGAATGCTTGGAAGGCCTTTATTTCATTGAAATTCCATTTTTTCCCCTGAAGTATTATACTCAGTTTTGCTGGTTAGGTCATTCTTGAATTTAATCCTATCTCCTTTGACCTCTTGAATATCATTTTCTAAGCCCTTTGATCCCATAGTGTAGAAGCTGCTAAATCCTGTGTTGTCCTGATTGTATTTCCACAATACTTGAGTTGTTTCTTTCTGGCTGCTTGTAATATTTTCTCCTTGACCTGAGAACTCTGGAATTTGGCTACAATAATTCTAGGAGTTTTCCTTTGGTGATCTCTTTCAGGAGGTGATTGGTGAATTCTTTCCATTTATATTTTTCCCTCTGGGTCTAGAATATCAGAGTAGTTTTTCTTGATAATTTCTTGGAAGATGATGTCTAAGATCTTTTCTTGATTATGGTTTTCAGGCAGATCAATAATTTTTAAATTATATCTTCTGGATCTATTTTCCAGGTCAGTGGTTTTTCCAATGAGATTTCATATTGTCTTCTATTTTTTCATTCTTTTGGCTTTGTGGTGCCTGGTGCGATAGAGCTTTCATGTTGGCCTTCCAGGATGCCTTGGGCTGGAAATCTCTTTAACTCTGTTGTTTAGTGACTTCTGTTGCTCTAGCATTTGTTTAGATTCATTTTTTACAGGTATTTTATTGACTGGGGAGGGAGAGCTTCTAGAGGTGCATCCTTCTACTCTGCTATCTTGGCTCCTTGATTATGTTTTTTTTTTTTTTTAATCCATTCCCCTGTACACCTCCATTTTATGGAATAGTTTATCCCATTCACTTTCACAGTTATGATTACTATCCGTGTTTTTCTCTCCATCTTATTCCTCTTCCCCTGTTTATGCTTTTATTTCTTCTTTCTCCCTTCTGCTCCTCAATAGTTTTACTTTACTTTCCCTCAATCTTCCCTCTCTTCTATCAGACCCCCTCCTTTTTATATCCATTTTCCTTTATTATTTTTTCCTTTTAATCCACCCCTCCCTTTTCTTTTCCATTTCCCCTACTACAAGTTATATTTCCATACTTAACTATGTTGTTCCCTCTTAGAATCAAATATGATAGTAAAGTTCAAACAATGCTCATCTCCCTCCCTTCGTTCCTTCTCTTATAATGTTTTTGTGCCTCTTCCTGTGATGTAATTTAGCTTTTTCTACTTCCTACTTTTCTCTTCTCCCATTAAAATCTCTTTGCACTCTTTAATTATTTTTTATCACCACATCAGTTAATTTATACTCATTCCCTCTATCTATGTATAGTCCTTTTAAATATCATAATAAATATACACTTCTCAAGATGAACAAGTATTGTCATCTCATATAGAAATGTAAACAGCTTACCTATATTCAATAACAAGTCTTTTCCCATGTTTACTTTTTTACGCCCCTCTTGAGTCTGGTATTTGAAAATATTTTTTTTTAATTGAGCTCTGGTCTTTTTATCAGGAAGATTTAGAAATTGCTAATTTGATTTATTATCCACCTCTGTGCCTGAGATATTATGCTCAATTTTGTTGGTTGTGGTCCAAACCCCTTCACCTTACAGAATATCATATTCCAATCCTTCTGATCTTTTAATGTAGAAGCTGCAAGTTCCTGTGTGCTCATAACTGTAGTTTTTCAATATTTGAATCCTTTTCTTTTTTGGTTGCTTGCAGTATTTTCTCCTGAACTTGATAGTTCTTGAATTTGGCAATAATTTCCTTGGTGTTTTCAATTTGAGAACTCCTCCAGGAAGTGATTGTTGGATTCTTTCTATGACTGTTTTGTCCTCTAGGATCTCAGTGCAGTTTTCCTTGATGATTTCTTAGAAGATATTGTCCAGGCTTGGTTTTTCAGCATGGCTTTCTGGTAGACCAATAATTCTTAGATTTTCTCTCCTGGATCTAGTTTCCAGGTCAGTTGTTTTTCCAATGAGATATTTTACATATTCTCCTATTTTTTCATTCTTGAGATTTCTTTGACTGATTCTTGATGTCTCATAGAGTCATTAGCTTCTACTTGTCCACTTCTAATTTTCAATAAATTCTTTTCTTCAGTTAACTTTTGTACCTCTTTTTTCATTTATCCAATTGTTCCTTATAAGGAGCTACTTTCTCCAGTTAGTTTTGGTAACTCCTTTACATTTGCCTAATTTTCCTATTTAAGGAGCTGTTCTCTTCAGTGAATTATTTTTGCCATTTTGTCAATAATGTTTTTTTTTATTAAATCATTGGACAATTTTTCTTGTACCTCTCTAATTTGACTTTTGAAATCCTTCTTGAGCTCTTCCAAGAATTCTATTTGGGCTTGAGACCAGTTCATATTCCCTTCTGCAGTTTCAAATGTGGGCATATTGTCAATGCTGTCCTCTTCTGAATTCATATTTTGGTCTTCTCTGTCCCCCATCATAAGATTCTATGCTCTTTTATTTGCTTCATGCTCATGGTGATTGCCTTTTTTCTGGCTTTTAAAGTAGATCTCTACTTCTGGGGTGCAAGGGGCTCTGTCCCACATTTCTTGTGCTGAGAACTTGAGGCTTTGTGTGTTGTGGCCTCGGGTTCTTTCAGCCAGAAGCTAGAATGCTGCAGCTTACCTTGTACTGAGCTGGCAGATGTGTGCCAAGGCCAAGGCCAGGTAGTCTTTCTGAGTTTTCCCAGGGTTATACTGAAGCTCACAGCATGAAGTGTGGGGGAGGGGTTTTCTGGTCATTGGAGTTCTCCTTCTCCCTGAGTTAGAGTACAGGCAGGCTCTGTGACTTATGAATCCCAATCTGTACTGGTGTCTGCCCAATTCCCCTTCCTATGCTAAGGCATACCTGGGGTCCTGGTATTGGTGCTTATGGACTCCATACCCCTGACACTCAGGATCTCCACCTGGTTCACTGAGGTGGGGTGGTCTGGGAAACCTCTGGTCCTGCACAGGTCCCATTCAGTCACAGCAAAAGTTATTCTTCTTGTCAATCTCCCTAGCCTCCCAAACTGAGAGACTGCTATACCCCTTCTGCTGATGCCAGTATTCCAGGATTTTTCATGGGGAAATATTCTCTAGGTTTTTCAAGGTCAACAAGGTAAGGATGAGAGCAGTTGCACCATTTTGGCTCCCAAAAGTTCAAGTAGTCTAGAAAAGTATTACTATCAATAAAATCCATAGATTTCCACCAGAGGATCCACCAGAGGAAAATAATATCCATATATAAGTTTCATGTGCACACACACTCACACATACACATGCACACACATGTGCACACATGCACACACACACACACACCATCCCCACTACTATCAACACCACTACAACCTCCGTAATCACATACTGTGGTAAAACTTTACAATTTCAATAATAAACAAAATATTTTATGAGGAGTGAGGAAAAATTTTTTCAACTACAAAGTCTTGTCGAATTGAATAATAAAGGATTAGTTTACAGAAAAGTTAAATGAAAGAAGATAATAGAATAGATATCCTTATAATCAGACACTTTATTTGAAAACTCCCAAAAATTGATATCCTTAAAATCAAAGAAACTTAATTTGCAAACATAAAAACTCAGCTAAATAATCAATGAAAAATAGAGAACATTTTACAAAAAAGAGAAAATTGGACCATTTCTTCAAGAAAAAGAATTACAAAAACAAGATAGTGGAATATTTGAATTGCAAACATTCCAAATGGCACAAAAGAAAGGTAAATTAGTTCAATTATTAAGAAAAAAATCTACATTACAAAATTAACTATCTCTTACTTCAGAGGCTATTTTTTTTTCCATGAAAAGGGAAATAGTTTTAACCAGTAGTTTTTTAAAGGAAATATTAAAAAAAGATTATCAAGAAACAAAAATGGTCCAAGGACTAAAGAACTTTAAAAATTGTTTAAAGAAAAACAGAAAATTAAATCCTTGATACCATATAAAAGAAGTAATATCTGCTACAAAAGGAAACAATAGAGAGTATAGTGGAAGGAAGAGAGAGACAGTCAAAGCAGATGTCCCTACACACAGTTTCAAATTTTAAAAAAATGAGAGAGAATAATTCTTTGGTTTCTTAAAATGATATGAAGCTACAGACAAGTATAATAAAAATAATAGAGGGTTGAAATTGAAGGGGAAAGTAAAAGGTGCCTTTTGAGAGAATTGGCACTGTGCATATTCAGATATGTATATTGAATATAAGAGACAGGTCCTTCAAAGGGGTTTTCTTTATAGGATATTTAAACAATTAAGATGATTTTCATATCTCCTATGATTGCATCCCTGCTTGAGGAAAAGGTATACCTAAATCTCCAACAGAAGCAAGCTCTAGAGGAGGATAGAGGACATAGAAGCAGAGAGAAAAATGACTTTGCCTTAAGAGTCATGATCACAGTAAGGACAATGCACAAGAATAGGACTCCTAACTATAAACATAACATTATTCTTATCATGTGACAATGGGGCTATTTGACATTCTTTCTTTTGAAATTTTCATTTCTAACAGTGAGATATAGAAACAAAAATATGAAAGAGAATAGGATAAAATTTATGCATAGAATAATAGAAATGAGATAGAGGATGAGGTTCAATATTTTGGCTGCAGAGGTAAACAATGATGATATGGACGGAATCACCCTTCTTGATCATATATATATATATATATATATATATATATATATATAACATATATATATATATTATATATATATATATATATATACGCAAGAAGACAATTTGACAGATTTCTTCTGGAGCAAACAGATTTCAAGTCACAGATCAATAGTAAAAATTGTCAATAGGTTCAAACCACTGAATTTAACAATTTTAAATTGGATAACAAGCTATACATAATAGGTTTACAGTTTTGTGTGTGTGTGTGTGTGTCTGTGTGTGTAGTAACTGCGTGTAGTTTTCTGCCAGATGGTGGCTAGTAAATGGTAACCATCTAAGATTGAGTAGAAAGACTTACCATGAGTAAAATCCACTTGAACTTGACCAACTATATGCCAACAACAAATAAAATACAAATCACATAGATCTGTTAACATAAACTAAGGGGCTTATATTGAGGTAATGGTAATCTGATTGGAAAATCTTTCCTATTCATTAATAGGCACATGGAGCCTGTGTTGGGAGGAGTTTGCTGAAAGAGTGGAGCAGAACCAGAAGGAAGTGAATAAGCACGGTTGAGTCAGGGGGGAGACAATGCAGGCAGGCATGCAGCAAGGCTCAGGCTCCTGAGTGTTTGCTTGTCTGAAGGAGGGTGGGAAGGCTTGGAATGGCTTTGCTCCCTGCCATGATCACATTTATTAATTTCTTGGTCACCATGATGGATTTTGCTTTCTGGTTTGGAATTTGACTTTCTGATATCTAAATAAATGTTTTTCTTCTGTGTTCTATATGGAGAGTCTTTTATTTTGTGATTGAGAACTATGCTGGCACCACCAGCACTGTGAATATTACCTTGGTGATACATTTTGTGTCATGAACAGGATCTCAAGGTATAAAATCTCTATTTGCAGGCAGAAAGGATTTAGAGGAAGAAACTGGTATCCCAGGTTGGTATGATTTAGCTTTTTCATAGCTAGCCAGAGAATGGCCCAAGGGTCACAAGGGACTCTGAAAACTGGAAAGTGAGAATACAGGAGGAGGAACCTGGAAATGTGGAAAAGTGTTTGCAAAGAACACCAATAAGACTAGGGAAGGAGTTGGCAAGTTAAGTAGGAGAGGCTGGGTTTTACTAACAAGTTACAGTATTGTGTGTAAAAACAGGGATGAGCAGCTTAAGGAAAAAATTCAGATGGAAAAAGAGTTAGCTAGTTTGCAATCTTCAGGCTGTCCTTTACAAGACCCCCCAGACAGAAGGGAGGGCTATTTATTTAGCTCAGAAGAGGTTGAAGGCTGACGATAGAAATGTGCGTGTGACCTTTGTACAGACCCAGTCTAGTTGCCACAGTGACCAAAGAAGTGAAATAATTATAGAAGGAGAAGTTTTTTTCAGGCAGAAGCACATCCAATAGTAAGGCAGAAACAAGAGAGCCAAGGAGGTATATCAGTGTTTAGGGAAATGATTTTACTCAGCAGGAGGTACAGATATTTTGAGTTGGTTCACCCAAAGGATGAGAGAATCATTAATATTTTTGGTGGTGAGGATCTGTGATGAAGGAGCTAGAGGAATATATATAGATCAAGTGGACTGTATAAAATTTATAGGTATTAGAATCCTTTTGTACATCAAACTTTTAGATATTATAATATGCAAGGAAGTAGCAACACAACTAATCTGTTAGTTTTGGCTGCAGAAGGCTGCAGTAGGCAGTATCCTACTAAGACGATGTGGCCTAGTGGAGACAGAACCTGGTATTCACTTAGGGACTGTATGAGAAAGTTAAAGGAGGAAGTAATAGAGATTGCCATAATGAATGGAAATGCATAAGAGTACTATGACACTCCCTTTGCAGTTTGCCATAGAAATATAATAGTAAAGACAGCTCCTTCTTTTTACAAGCACCTGATTTTGACTCTAATAATTGGAGAAATAGGGCATCCTCTTTCAGAGGTGTTGGACAAGATTTAACAGTTGAGTCACTTCAGGGACTGGGAAAAGACAAAATCCTAGAGAGAGAAGAGTAAATTGCCAGCAGATTCAAAATCAGAATAAACTGACAGGGAGAGAACTGTTTACTGCTTTATTAAGATCAGGGGTAGAGTTTGAAAGCATAGATGGTATTCCAACTAATGAACTATACAGAATGTACCAAGAAAAGGGACTTGATACTAGACAAAGTAGAGAAGTAAGAACTGCTCCTATAGATCCTCCAGGACCCTTGTATCCAAATTTGTCACACCTAGGAGAATAAGAAATTGGCTGACCCCAGCTTAGACTAAAGAAATACACAGATAGGATTACAGATTCCATATCATTTTGACAATATATTGGGAAAATGAATCAAATACTGTAATGAGGGCATTAATCAACACGGGGGCAGAGGCCTCCTATATATATGGATATATGCTTAAACATGGAACGCCTATCACCATCACAGGACTGGGAAAGGCTGAAATATCAGCCAGACAAGTTAATTTAATGATGAAAATTGGACAATTGCATAAGAAAGAATATACTATGGTAATTGTACCCATTCCTGAATACATCATTGGAATAGATATATTGAGAGGTATGACTTTAGATTTGTCTGAGGGAAGATACCAATTTGCAGTAAGGAGATAAGAATTAATACAGTTTTACTGGGCAAAATAAAAATGGACCCAAACACTTTACCTGAAACTTCTGAAGTAATTACTTTAAATCAGTACCATGTGCCAGATGGACAAAATGAGATTACCAATACTATAAAGGAATATGTTGAGGCAGGAGTTTTAGTCCCTACAACCACCCAATGGAATAATCCTGTCTGACCAGTATGAAAGTCACTTGGGACATGGAGGATGACAGTGTATTATAGACAATTGAATGAAGTTACTCCTCCCTTGTGTGCTACTGTTCCAGATACCACTGCCTTAATAGAAAAGATCCAGAATTATGATGAGACTTGGTACACAGTTATTGGTTTGGCCAATGCTTTCTTTACTATCCCAATAGATTCAAAACAATGGGACCAGTTTGCTTTCACTTTGCAGGGCTGACAATATACTTTTACATGTTTGCCACCAGGATATCTGCATAGCCCCACTATTTGTCATACGATTGTGGGTGAACATTTGGATGAATTGGAGAAACCTGGTTTACAGCTTGCCCATCGCAAATTTGATATTATGATACAAGGAAAAACTGTAGAAGAAGTGGGGAAGAGTTTGACATTTTCATTGATCATATGAAAAGCAAAGGGTGAGAAACTAACCCTGAAAAGATTCAAGGGCCAGCTCAAACCATAAAGTTATGGGTATTCAATGGAATAAGGGGCTGAGAAAAATTCTCCCACAAGCTTGACAAAAGATTCAGGATTTTCCTATCCCCAGCAATAAGAAAGAGGCCCAAAAGTATAGGATTATTTGGATATTGGCGACAACACATACTGCATCTAGGACAAATTTTCAAACCTTTATGTAAAATAAAAAGGAAAAGATTAAGAGTTTGATGGGGGACTTCAACAGACCAAACTTTTGATGAAGAAAAAGCCACTATACAATTATCTCTGGTATTATGGCCTATGCAAAGTGACTCAGTGGAATTACAAGTGACTGTACAGGATGAATATGCAAACTGGAGTTTATGGCAAAAACAACAAAGCTAAAAAATACTTTTAGGATTTTGATCTAGGAAACTCCCTTCATATGGAGTTCAATATACCCCTTCTGAAAAGCAGTTATTAGCTACATATTGGGCTTTGGCACAGACTGAACAGCTGAATTTAGGCAATGAGGTAATACTAAGGCCTGGAATCCAAATTATGACCTGAATAATGAGTACCCCAGCTTCTCACAGAATTGAACACACACAAGAGGCTAGCATAATTAAATGGAAATGGTATATTCAGACTAGATCTAAAAATAGGCAAAAGTGGAGTTTCTACTTTATATGAATCTAGAGCAAACATAGATACTGAGGGAAATGGTATACCCTCTGGGTCAAAGCAACAGTTGTTACTGTCCTTGGTAAAATGGAATGAGGGATATGATGGATTAACTGGAGAACAAAAGAGACATTCACAGTTTACTGATGGGACAGCAAAATATTTGGGCCACAAAAGACATTGGAAAGCAGTACTCTATAACTCATATATTAGGTGGAATTTGGAAAGTACTGGGATAGGTGGAAGCAGTCAGTATGCTGAACTTATGACAGTACACCAAGCTATCAAAACAGAACAAGGAGGACAGTGTCATGTATTCACTGCTTCGTGAGCAGTAGATAATGGGTTAGCTACATGGATGCCCATGTGGAGAAACCAAAATTGGGAAATTCATGACAAACAAGTCTGGGATAAAGACTTATGGGAAGATATATGGGACCTGCTTTTTGTTACTAATTTGTCAGTTTTTCATGGAGAGTCGTTTATGTTTTGCAATTGAGAACTATGCTGGCATATTCAGAGTTACCACCAATGCTGTGAATATTGCCTTGGCAATACAATTGATCAGTACTGTGAGAAACAAAGGAAGGAATTTTATTTCTTCAGGATTAATACTACTCCCAGCTTTGCAGGAGTAATAGTAGAAGTGATAACAGGATGCAAGTCAGAGGTAACTGGTTCTAACTGGATATATTTAACAAAATAAGTATACATATATATCATATATATGATATATATGATAATATATATGTGTGGTTCTCTAAGTGAATATATATCCACAGGGATGCTTCTGTATGGTTTAGTGGCCCCATTCCTATTTAAGCTTGATACTGCTAATCTAGAAAAACACTCTTCATTTTGCAAGGCAATAAACTAAGACCCAGAGAAACTGAAATTTGACTTGTGTCATGATCAGGTAGGTTGTAAACATGAGAGACAGGTTTCTGTATTGTTAATGTATTTTTTCTTAATTTGAAGACCTTTCCCATCCATTAATAGGCCCATGTGACTTTCTTAAGTCACATGGAAGCCTAAATTACATGGTAGGAAGAGTTTGATGAACGGATGGAACAGGAAGGGTGGGGCAGAGCTGAGAGTAAGTTGGTGAGAGCAGGTAGATTGGAGGAGAGGACACAAGCAGGCAGACAGCTGGGACTGTGAGTGTTTCCTTGTGGGAAGGTCCCATGGGAGTGAGGGAAAAGCTTGGGAATGGTTTTGTCCCCTGCAGTGCTAATATGTATTAGCTTGTTGGTTACTATGATGGATTTGGCTTTCTGGTGTTGGCATTCAGCTTTCTGATATCTAAATAAATGGTTTTTTTTCCTCCCTTCTATATGGAGAGTCTGTTATACTTTGAAATTCATAACTATGCCATCATATTTACAGTCACTGTTGGTATTATGAATATTGCCTTGGTGATATATTTGGTGTCATAAAGAGGATTGCAGGAGGCCTATTTGGAGGCAAAAAGGCTTTAGAGGAAGAAAAAGATATCCCATGATGGGAGGATTTACTTCCTTCTCCCTAGCAAGGGAATGGGTTAAAAACACCTGACCCAGTGAAAACTGGGAACTGAGGTTCAGGAGGGAGAACGTAGAGATTTGGGAAAGATGTTTGCGAGGAATACCAACAAAACCAGGGAAAGAACTGGTAGGAGAGGCTGGATTTTATTAACAGGTATTGTGTATAAAAGCAAAGATGAGCTGCTGAAGGAAAAAAAAAATTCAGATGGAAAAAGAGTTAACTAGTTTGCATGGTAATCCTTAGTGTTCAGGGTCTCTTTAAAGGAGCAAGCTGGAGGGTCACACATGAAAGAAAAGGATGAATATTTAGCTGAGGAGAAGAAGCAAAAGCCTGGCTAAAGAAGTGTGCATGTGAACTTTGTAGACACAGCCTACTTTCCATGGAGATGACTGCCAGGCGACTGTATGGGAAGAAAAGGTAACAAAGTAAGAGGATGAAAATAAAACAATGCTAGAAGAAGAGGCTTCTCAGGCAGAAGTACATCCAATACTGATGAAAACAGGAGAATCAGGAGGGCAACACAGTGTTTAGGGAGATAATTGAGTATTTTACTTAGCAGGAGGCCACAAATATTTTGAGTCAGTTCACCCAAAGGATGGGAGAATCATTAATATCTTGAATGGTGAGAATCAGTGATGAAGGGATCAGAGGAGTATTGATAGTGTGAATTGCTTGAAATTAATAGATATTGGTCAGAATGCTTTTGTACAGAAAGCTTTTAGAGATTACAATATACAAGGAGGCACCAATGTGACTAATATGCTAGCTGTGGCTGCAGAAGGATGTGGTAAGCGGTACCCTACTGACTCTATATGGCTTAGTGGAGATAGTGATTTTCACAGAGGGACTATCTGAGAAAGTTAAAGAAGGCAATAATAACTGTGATAATGACTAGAAACACAAATGCATACTATGATACTCCTTTAGCAGTTTTCCATAGGAATATAATAATGAAGATGGCTCCTCCTGCTGCTTTCAAGCACCTAGTTCTGACTCTAATAATTGAGGGCATAGGGCACCCTCTTTCAGGAGTGCTGTACAAGATTTCATAGTCAAGTGATTTAGGGGATTGGAGAAAAGAAAAATTTCCTCAAAAGAGAAGAATAAGTGGTGAACAGATTCAAAGTCAGAATACAATGACAAGAAAAAAGGTTGACAGCTGCTCTGTTGACAGAATGGGAAGATTTTGGAAACTAGACAAAATAGAGAAGCAAAAACTTCCCTACAGATCCTCCAAAACCCTTGTATACAAGTTTGTCACACCTTCTGGGAGAATAGGAAATTGGCTGAACCCCAGCTTAGATTAAAAAAATACACAGATGAGATTACAGATCTTATATCAATTTGACCATATATTGAAAAAATGGATCAAATACTGTAACTAGGGCATTAATAGATACTGCAGCAGATGTCTTCCTCATACGTGGAAACCCTGATAAGTTTAAACATGGAACTCCTATCACCTTCACAGGATTGGGAAAGGCTGAAATATCAACCAGACAAGTCAAACTAATGAGGAAAATTAGACAGTTACCTAAGAAACAATATACCATAGTAATTGTACCCATTCCTGAATACAACATTGGAATAGGTATATTGAGAGGTATGATTTTAAATTTGTCTGAGGAAAGACACCAATCTGCAGTAGGGAAGATAGAATTAATAAAGTTTTAGTGGGTAAAATAAAAATGGACCCAATCACTTTACCTGAAACTTCTGAAGCAATTACTTGAAATCGGTACCATGTGCCAGGTGGGCAAAATGAAATTACCAATACTACAAAGAGGCAGGAGTGTTAGTCCCTTCAGCCACTCAATGGAATAATCCTGTCAGGCCAGTGAAAATATCAGATGGGACATGGAGGATTATAGACATTGAATAAGGTGACTCTTCCTTTGTATCCTACTATTCCAGATACTATTACCTTAATAGATATGATCCTGAAATAGGATGGGACTTGGTATGCGCTTACTGATTTATCCCATGCTTTCTTTATAATCCCAATAGATTCTAAACAATGGGAACAATTTGCTTTCACTTGGCAGGGCTGACAACATATTTCTACATGCTTGCCACAAGGATATCTGCATAGCTTCACTTTCTGTCATGGAGCTGTGGCCGAACATTTGCATTAATTAGAGCTATCCGGTATCCAGCTTACCCACCATACAGATGATGTTATGATACAGGGAAAAATGTAAAAGAAGTAGAGAAGAGTTTGATGCTTTTCACTGAGCATATGAAAAGCAAAGGTGGGAAATTAACCTTGCAAAGGTTCAAGGACCAGCTCAAACTGTCCAGTTTGGGGGCATACAATGGAATAAGGGACTGGGAGAGATTCTCCCGTGAGCTTGACAAATGATGCAGGATTTTTCTATCTTTACCAATAAGAAAGAGGTCCAAAAGTTTATAGGATTATTTGGATATTAGCGACATCACATACCACATCTTGGATGAATTTTGATACCTCATATACAATTGCTAGGAAAAAAATATGAATTTGACTATGGACTTGAGCAGAGTAAAGTTTTTGAAGAAGCAGAGGCCACTATATGATTGGCCTTAGATAAAAAATTTATGGCCTATGCAAAGCGGCCCACTGGAATTACAAGTGACTGTACAAGATGAATATGTAAACTGGAGTTTATTGCAAAAACAACAAAACCAAAATGTACCCTTAGAATTTTGATCTAGGAAACTCCCTTCATCTGGAGTTCAACATATCCCTTCTGAAAAGCAGTTATTAGCTGCATATTGGGCTTTGGCACAAACTGAACAGTTGAATTTAGGCAATGAGGTAACACTAAGGCCTGGAATCCAAATTATGACCTGGTTAATGAGTACCCCAGCTTCTTACAAAATTGGACACATACAAGAAGCTAGCATAATTAAATGGAAATGATATATTCAAAATAGATCCAAAACAGGTAAAAGTGGAGTTTCTTCTTTACATGAATCTATGACAAACATTGACACTGATAGAAATGATACACACCCAAACCAAAGCAACAGTTGTTACAGTCCTTGGTAAAATGGAATGAGGGATATAAGGGATTAACTGAAGGACAAAGGAGACATGCATGGTTTACCGATGGGACAGCAAAATATTTGGGCCACAAAAGACACTGAAAAGCAATAACCTATAGCCCATGTAGTAGACAGACTTGGGAATGTACTAGGATAGGTGGAAATAGTCAATATGCTGAATTTAGAGCAGTACATCAAGCTATGAAAACAGAACAAGGAAGACAGTGTCATGTATTCACTGATTCATGGGCAGTAGTAGTTAATGGGTTTGCTATATGGATGCCATTTGGAAAAATCAAAATTGGGAAATTCATGGCAAATAAGTCTGGGACAAAGAACTATGGGAAGATATATGAGACATGTCTTTGATTACTAATTTTTCAGTTTTTCATGTTGACACTCATGTGGCCCTTACCACACCAGAACGTGAGTACAGCACACATGCTGATTGACTAGTGAATATTGCTACTCAACACATTTTCCCTACTCTGACACCAACTGATGATCCAGTAACAGTAAAATGAGTCCGTCAAGCAGCCAGTGATTTAAAGTTTCAGTCTACACACCAGTCAGCCCAAGACTAAGTTAGTAGCATTTCTCATTCACTGTTAAAACAAATAGCAGAGGAATGTTATATGAGAAGGAACAAACTGTTCCTTGAGTAGTGACTGGAGAGATAGTAAGAGGAAAAGTACCAGCCCCAATCTGGCAAATAGATTATATTTGACCCCTACCCCAAGATAAAGGATGCAAATTTATATGTACTTGTTCTGACACCTATTCAGGTATCAAATTTGGTATTCAGTGGTTTGTCCCTATAAGAATGCAGTCCAGAAAATCATCTATAAAACTTTAGATATCATAAGTCTATATTGTAAAATCCCAGTGTAGACCCAAAGTGGCAACAGGTCACATTTCAATGGTAATGAAATGAAGAGATATTGTGTATTAAACAACATAGAATGGATATATCATACTCCATGGTATCCACAAGTGTCTAGATTAATTGAAGAAATGAATAGAAAATTGAAAGAACAGTTAAGAGAACTTCACCCCTTTCCCCAAGATTTTAGGCCCCATTCATTCAACTGGTAAATGATGGGGTGCTTGTGCTCATGCCCCACCCTAAGATATTGTTTTATGTGCTTATTTTGTGTGATCTCTGTTATATTGCTGTAAGGTTCTATTGACACCAGTTGCCCCATTGACCTATATAATGGACAAGAAAGATCATGAGGCCAAACATATTGTTAACGTATGTTTGCTTAATTTGAAGATCTTTCCCACTCATTAAGAGGCCCATGTGACCTGCTTAAATCACATGGAAGTCTAAGTCACATGTGGTGAAAGGAGATTGCTGAACAGGTAGAGCAGGAAAGGTGGAGTAGAGTTGAGAACAAGTTGGTGAGAGTAGTCAGATCAGAACAGAGAGAGGACATAGGCAGACAGACAGCTAGGATTGTGTTTGCTTGTGGAACAGGCAGACAGCTAGGATTGTGAATGTTTACTGTGGGAAGGCCCCAGTCGGGTTGGGGAAGGTGAGGAGAAGGTTTGGAAATGTCATTGTCCCCTACGGTGCTAATTTGTATTGACTTCTTGGCTACTATAATGGATTTGGTTTTCTGGTGTTGGGGTTTGACTTTCTGGTGTCTGAATAAATGTTTTTTCTTCTGCCTTCTATATGAAGAATCTGTTATACTTTGTGATTCAGAACTACACTGGCATATTCATTATCGCCATCGGTGCTGTGAATATTGCCTTAGCAATACAGCTTTTAACCCAGATTTTCTGATTCTAAATAGAGAAATCTTGTCTTTATAAGAATGAAAAGGGGCATACTATCTTAGGAAAAGGTAATACTAGGAAAAGGAGATGTGAGGGGTCTTTACGTAATCAGCTGGAGGGCTAAGTGAATATATCTGCCTTCTTCACAGACTAACACATACCATTAGGTAAGTCATATCTCTTGGGTGGTTTGTGTGCTCAACTGAGTAAAAACAAAAGGCAAGAAATGGAGATGGAGTGAAATAAGAGTAGGGTAAGGCCTACTGACAACTATTTAATTATCTGTAAGCATATTAAACCATGCCTTCTCTATGATTTCACTCCCTACCCTTGGCTACTAGACCCCCTGTAACCCTGGTGTCTGCTTTTCTTTTGAGGCCCTTAACCTTCCCATCACACTGGCATGACCAAATTCTCATAGTGAGAATACAGTACACAAAGTGTCTAAATGCAGAAGATCAAGGGATGTAAAACTGAAATATCCAATTATTTCATTTCACATGAGGAGACTGGCATTGTCAACAAGCAACAAACACTTACTAAGAATTTACAATGAAAGAGGCAAAGCCCTATGAGGTGAGGCTGAAAAGAAAGGCAGAAAGTAACATGCCTAAGGTTGTTGAGGTAGCAATGTGCAGAGCCAGGACTCAAACTCATGTTTTCTCTATCCAAATCCTTTCTTCTTTCCATTATACTTTATTGCCCTATGGATTGCAATGATCGGAGAGAGTCTTAGAGAAAAGGTAAAGTTGGCCTGAGTCTTGAAACATGAATAGGATTGTTAAAGGACAACAGTAAGGTGAAGGCTTAATCTGATCCTGGACACAGTTAATGGTTTACCTAGAGGGGAAAGTAAGGCAGGCAAGACCTCAGCTAAGGTCTGAGCTGAAATAAGCCTTGTGGTGAAAAGAAGAGTGGAATTATATTTGAAGGATTTAAATTGAAATGAATTCTCTCTTTATTTACTTCTCTTTTCTGGGCCTCAGTTTTCTCTTACATAAAATAAAAGGTTGGGACTTTATGGTCTCAAAGATCCTTTCCAGTATTACAATCCCTGTTTTCTTCCCCTATTTTGATACTGCACCTTCTCATTTTACCCTACAAATGAATATTTTTTTAAGAGAAGTGATTGTACTTTAGAAACAAATAGAATGTTCTCAGAGCTGACATTCTTCAGAGAAGGGGCCTCTTGGGAGAAAACATGCATTTGATTAAAACTGCTCTTTCCAGAAAATGATGTGTGTTAGAGTTTGCTCGGTAAACATGTCCTTGCTTTGGTCCTACATCTGCTGCCTTGATCACATACTCTATGTAGCATAATTTAGAAGTGCTTCAACCAAATATCACTTCCTATGTTCCCACAAGTCCTGGGTATTTATCCTGGAATCTCATTTCAAGCTCCCTATGACAGGTCCTCCAGTTTTCCATAGTGGCCCAAAGCCATAGTTGATCCTCCAAGTCACAACAATGCAACTAAAGCAATTAAATCATTATTGTCTTTTAAATATGTTTGAAGGGAAAAAATCACAACTATATGTGGACAAGAAAAACATGTAATTGGTAAACATGCTGCAAGTCATGGATTTATGTTCCAAGTGATGACAAATGTTATTATTGGGTTTCACTATGGAAAAAGAACTTTGGAGCAACACCTTACCAAAATTAATTCTTAATCTGAAAATGGAACATGAACTTTGACTGAGGATACAAATTGGGGCAAAGCATATTCAGAGGCCAGAGGTCAGCAAGCCAGGGTTTAACTAACATTTTGTCAATATAATTTATAACCAACTGGAAAATTTGGAGAAATCTATAATTATATACAGGAATGACCCTCTCTATTAAGTGTTTTGTCTCCATTTTACTACCTTTCCAGGCTATAGGCATTGCTTGTCACATTAAGTCTTGCCCATTTACAAAGGATAAAACTTTCTCATCTAAGTGGAACAAGCTTCAGGATTTTAAACTCAACTTTGACCAAAAAAATCACTGTCCACTATTAAATCTTAGACAAATGAAATCCCATGGGATGTCAAGGTCCCTTTCCTCAAAAGGAGGGCCAGAGTGAGGAGCACAGTTCCAGGCATTCCCTCCACACAGAAACGCAAACTATGCCTATTAATTGAATCATACCAATTACAATATGAGGCAAGTAGGACAGGTTGTAAAAAATGCAAGGAAAAATCTGAAGATGTCAGGATCCTAGGGAGGTGAATTGTGGCAGAGTACAAACAATTAAAATGATTGCGACAGAGAATCTCTATCCTCTATGTTTCTTGAAGTTGAAGCTGAGCAGAAATTAATTATGATGAGAATATAAGAATGGCAACAAAAGCATAGTTAATAAAGAGCTGGATTTGGGGTCAGGACGACTTGAGTTCAAATCCAGTCTCAGACCCTTACTAGTGGTGTGACCCTGGGCAAGTCACTTACCTTCTCTATACTTGAGTTTCCTCATCTCTATGATGGAAATAATTATAGGACTTATCTCTAATGTTATAATAAGAATAAAATGAGAAAATATTAATAAAGTACATTACAAACCTTAAAGCTTTACATAAAGTCTGGTATCATTAGTGACAATTATGATGACAATGTTTACATTTCAATTTAGAGTTGGCAAAACACTCTGCATAACAATTGATCCTCATAGAAATCCTGGAAGATTGGGGCTATTAATATCATCATAGTGCAGAGGGGGAAACTGAGGATGAAAATAAAGTGACTTGATCCAGGGTTAAAAAGATAGTTTCTTGGGTGTGATTTGAATTTAGGTCTTCCTGACTCTCAACTCCATTCAATTCCCCATGCCATAGGGTCATGTTGTCAAAGCCAGAGCTATACTATTGTCCCAAAGCAATGGGGAGGAGGTCTCTGACTCCTTCACTTCAGCTGCCCTTTCTTATACACCCCTTGCAAAACAACACCAACAACAACAAACACTTTTTGCAATCCAGCAAAATAGCTTTCTGATCAGGAATGTGTCTGGAGAAGGCAGTTCAGGATGTGGGTGCCTGTTGAATTATGGAGAGAGAATGGTCTTTGTGACTATTCCAGGACACAGGTAGAATTGCCAAAGTGCTAAGTTAAATTTCACCAACCAAAGAAAGAGCAACTGGGAAGTCACAACATCACAAAGTGGGAGAGGTAGCATGGTGCAGTGGATACCGTGAAGTACTTCAACACGGACATGTGATTTACTTTCAGTTTCTTAACATGTAAGATGGGGAGGGGTGATAGTGGCACCTACCTCATGGAGTTGTTGTGAGGATAAAATGGGATAATGCATGAAAAGTGTTTCACAAACATTGAAGTTCTATACAAAAGCCAGTTATGATGATGTATCCACTTCTGTTTTTTTAAACCATCACATAAATCACAAATTTCCTCTAATTCTTGCCAGAAAAAATATACAAAATGATACAATTTAGGGCCGAAAGGGCTCCTCCCTTCAAAAACAAATCTAGTCCACCTCTCTGCCTTAAGAAAGTTAACTTTATTATTTGCATTTATAAATTGAAGAATTGCGGCTAAGAGAAAATAAGGGAGCAGTAAAAATTGTAACTCAAATGTATGTAACACTTTAAAATGTCCAGTGTTTTTCCTCACAATAACATTGTAAGGTAGATTACCACAAGGATTTTGATTTATATATTTGTTGGTTTACCTATTTATTTCTCTACTTTTTACATATTAGGAAGGAAAGAAGTATTCATTGAGTACCTACTATGTGACAAGCCTTATAATAAGTATTTTACAAATCTTTCATTTCATCATAACAATAACCCTGGAAGCTATTTAATTCCCATTTTATGGATGAGGAAACTGAGGAATGTGTAAGTTAAATGACTTGCCCAGAGTTACATAGTTATTAAGTGTCTGAAGCTAGATTTTAAGTCAGGTCTTCCTCACTTCAGGTCCACTGAATCACCTACCTGTCTATAAATGAGAAAAAAACAAGACTTAGAAGGATAAAGATTGCTGATTGTTGGGAGGATACTGGGATAGACAGGAATAACACTGCAGCATGCCACCTGACATTTCAGAACATTTATTACCAACCCAAACCAATCATCAGCTTCTACGTTCCTGCCTATCTACTGGCATTCAAACTACTTTGTTCATATTTCTTCATGTTTCTTACCTTTATATCTGGACAACGTTCCAAACATCACAAACATGCTGCACTATACAATAGACTGCATACACTCTCCTCCTGCACTTGGTATGTTCCAGCCACTCAGCAAATATTAAACGTCAACAACAACATACTATGAGAATATCCCTGCCAGAAAACTGATGTCATCTCTGCAGTTCATCCAAAATGATGAACTCACATGAACTTCAGCTGGGATGGGGGTTGGGGAAAGAAACAAGAGGACAGATTGACATTTTTGTTGGATGAATACTAGAGTGACTTTGAAAGCTCCCAAAGAGTTATGATGGAATTAGAATAAATCAGAAGGGAGAGGCCTGGGAGTCTTGTCCATGAAGATACATGTCCCAAAGCAAACGGGCCTCAGAAATATCTGGAACCATGAATTTCTCAGGCCCTTTTGGCTCCATTTTAATCTCTAACCATGACCTGCTTGAGAAAGTGCTAATGTCAAAATGGCTAACTGTGAGAATCTTAGGGAAAAAAAATTTAGGACTGGAGAACTGGGTTTTGTCAATATTTACCTTTTCCTCTAGCTAAAATCTATTAGAGAGAATAGAACATGGTATATAAGAATGCATCCAACACTGGCCTGGGAGTGTGAGATTGTGAAACAAAATGCAACTGAGGCCTGGGGAAGGACCTCATATTTCAGCTCCTGTGGGGTAGTCAAAAGGATCTTTAATTTGGGCTCATGCTCCTGGTTCATCCTTTTGGGGTTTAAACAAAACAAAGGTTTAGTGCAATGGACAGAGCTCTGGTGCTGGAATCAGGAAGACCTGAGTTCAAATCCAGCTCATGGCACTTAACGAATGCTTATATTCTTCTTTCTCCCCTCTTCAACACGACTGCTCTTCAAATACTGATATAAGGCTATTATTTCCTCCCCTTCCAACTTTCTCTCCATTGGACTAACCAACATCCTCAAGGCCCTGAACCAACGGCATGGATCAAAGAACTTTAATAATTCTGGTTGCTCTCTATGTCTGGCAAGTGGCAGAATTAGAACCTGATCTCAAGTCTCATGTCTATAAGTCCATTGCTTTTTCTACTACAAAACTTTGGTACATATCTTTGTAGTATAAAAATCTGAAAAAGATACATCACCATGCTGTTGGTGAGAATAACCTATTGGTTATGAGCCCAACACACAGGCTAACCATTTGCATGTTGTCACCCCATTAGACTGTAAGTTTCTCGTGGACAGGGACTGCCTTTGAACTTTTTTTGTATCCTCAGAACTAACCCAGTACCCGGCACATACTAGGCACTTAATAAATGCTTATTGATTGACGGATCTACTCTACATGTGTCTTGTATATACTGGTTGTTTTTAATATAGTTTTCTTTGTATATCATTTGGCATAGTGTCTGAAAAATACTAAGAGAAAGCTTGACAAATATCTGTTGAGTGATTTGCTGATCGATCCTAGCCACGTCTACATCATGCCATCTACACTACATTTATGACTGGTCCTTCTCCCACTGGAACCCTGAAATCTGCTTGAGATGCCAGATTCTGATTGTTGAGGTTTTGCCTTATGTTTCTTGAACCCAGCTCTCTACCTCACCAGAGTCAGTGGGTAAGACCAGTGGAATAAACTACAATGCCTTGCCCATAACTAAATATAGATGCAATTTTTATCAGGCTTAGAACCCTCCCATGCTTTTTATTTGATAGTTGCTATATCCAGTGGGAAAGAAAAAGAATCCTCTCTCTATGGCTAAACTTCCAATGATGAGATTCTTCAGTCTTAGTTGGAATGGTGCTAGGATGATGAAATTCATCAGAGTCAATACTCAAACTTTGTGCAGCATGGTAAGACCTACCAGAACTTGTGCTCCACAATATAGGTTTCAAAGTCACTTGACTTCAGAGAAGAGCTTTAGGGGTAGCTTTGCACATAGTAAGTAGTCCCCGACAAAAAATTGATAATTAGATAAAAAAATGAATAAGTGAATGAGCTGTTTGGTTGTAATGATAAACCCCATGAAGAGTAAACTTGAAGGTAAGTTTATTCCTCAGCCAAGAATTTTAACGGAAGATGAATAAAACTCTCCAAACACAAAGAGAGAAATAGATGAGTCAGGCTACATATAGTAATAGTGTGTTGTCTTGACAATGAGGCTAAAAGACAGAAAGTAGAGCTTATTGGCATAGCAAATAGAAAACATGGAAGATGTGATTTGGGAAAGACTCAATGATTGAGTCTATTGCAAAGGAATTACTCTATTTGTATTGTGAGGAGTCTAAACTGCTTAACTTGTATTTCTACAATCTATTCCATTTAGGCTTACTTCCTATGACTCCCCCCCCATACTTTATGCTCCAGGACTATCACTGTTTCCCAAAACATCCTATACTTTCCTTCCTCCATTTCATTTGCTAATATTCTTGTCTGCATCTTAGACTGCAGAAATCTATTATTTCTTCAAGGTGAAGCTCAAATACCCTTTTCTCCATTAAGCCTTTCTAGTTGTTTTCTCTACCTCTACCCCAGCAGAAAGTGATATTTGTCTGTCTTGAACTCTCATACTCTCTTCTTCTACTTGCTTTGTGTATCTATCATGCTGTTTTCTATTAGCGATATCTATGCATATATCAAATTTTATGCACATTTGTCTTGTTACACATATATGACTATATTGAGTTGCTTGTTTTCTCAATGAGAGAGGATGGGGAGGGAGGGAAAGAATATGAAACTCAAAGTTTTAAGAATGAATGTTAAAAATGGTTTTAGCATGCAACTGGAAATTAAGGCAATGGAGTACAGAAATCTGTTCTGCCCTACAGGAAAATAGAGGGGCAGGAGGATGGAAGAAGGGTGAGTAATAGATGGGAGAACAGACTGGAGGAAAGGATGGATGGGGTGCATGCTGTCCTGGGGTGGGGAGGGGGAGAGATAGGGAGGGAATTTTGAATTCAAATTCTTATGGAAGTGAATGTTAAGAATTGAAAATAAATAAATTACATAAACACACACATACATAAATATATATATATATATATATATATATATATTATATAAATACTCTATGCACATCGCAAATTCTTTTAGGGTGGAAATTATGTTTTATTCCATCCCCACCTTGCTTAGCATAATGCTTTCCATGTAATGGATGCTGAATGCTGTTTGTTGAATGCAGCATTCACTGGTGCAAACAGTGGCATGTCGATATTTGTGCTAAGTCACATTTGGGCCAAGTCAGCTGAATATTTCCCAGAAATATTTTTGAGAGCCTGGAGGTACCTGGAAATCTGTCAAAAATTAAGCTAGTAATCCCTTGACTGATATTTCTCTCTCCAAAATTTTCTATGATCTCTGATCTGCCAAACTTTTGTTAGTGGATTTTTTTTCATTATTCATCAACCTTCTCGAATCACGCACTTCATCTGACAATGGCGAACATCATCTTCTGGTAGATATTTTCTCCTCTCTGGCCTTTTATACCAGTATTCTCTCTTGGTTTCTTCCCACCATTCTACCTACTCCTTCATGTTCTCTTCAATAATCTGTCCTCCATATCATGTCCTCTAAATGATGTAGACCACAAGAATCTTTCCTAGGTCCCCTGCTCTTCTACCTCTATATTCTCTCTCTCGGTGACCTCAACAGATTCCATACATTGAACCATCATCTTAATGTAGATGACTTATAGAAAAACATCTGAGCATCAATAACAAATTATCATCTTCCTACCAGACATTTCAAATTAGATTTTCCAAAGATATCTTAAACTCAAGAAGTCTAAAACAGAATTATGCTTTCTCCCAAAATTTACCCTTCTTTCAAACTTTCTTGTTTTTTTCTAAGACATTACTATTCTAATCAATCAATAAACTTTTATTAAGCTCCTAGTATGTGCCAGGCACTATGCCAAGTGCTGGAGACACAAAAAGAGACAAAGGACTGCCCATGCTCTTAAGGTGTTTACTATCTAGAGGGGCAAACATCATACCAAAGAAAGATACGCAAAATAAGCTTTTTATAGGATAAATAACAAATAATTGCTAGAGGAAAGGCATTAGAATAAGAGGATTTGGGGAAAACATCTTGTAGAACATGGAATTTTAGTTGGAACTTAAAGAAAACCAGGTAGGTCAGTCATCAGAGGGGAGTAGGAACAGCATTTCAGACACAGGGGACAGTTATCAAGAATGCTCAGAATTGAGAGATGATGTTTATGGACTAGCCAGGAGGCTGTCTTGTCCTCTATAGTAACAGGGAGGACAGGAGGGGAAAGAATTTAGGAAAAAAACTATGAGTTTTGTTTTTTATGTATTGACTTTAAGTGTTCCATTAGATATTCAATTCAAGATGTCTGAAAGGCAATTAAAGATGATTAAATGCAAGTCAGCAGAAAGACTGCGGCCGAAAAGGCAGATTTGAGAATCATCAACATGAAACTGGTAATTAAATAAATGGGAGCGAATAAGATCACTGAGTGAAATAGTATAGAGTTAGAAGAGAAGAACCAGGACAGACACCTAAAGGATATCTATGATTAGGGGACACGATCTGGAAAAAACATCCAGCAAAGGAGACAGAGAAGGAGCAGTCAGAATTGTAGGAAAACCAGAATAGTGTCCCAAAAACCTAGGAAGAAAAGAGTATGAAGGAAGAAAGAATAAACCACAGTACCAAGGTTGCAGAAAGAGCAAAGAGAAGGAGGATAGAGGGGAAAGAAAACATTGGATTGGGCAATTGAGATCATTGGTAATTTGAGAGATAAGTTTAAGTGAAATGATAAGGTGAGAAATCAGATTATAAGGGGTTGAGAAGAGAGTGAGAGGAGAAAAAGTGGAGGAAGTTATTTTAAATCGCCTTTTAAAACAGTTCAGGTACAAAAAGCAGAAGAGTTATAAGATGATATGCAGAGACTGAAGGATCAAGTGAGGACTTTTTCAGGATAAGAGGGACGTGGGCATGTCTGTAGATAGTAGGAAATAGGCCAGTAGAGAGGGAGAGATTGAAAAATGAAGAAATGGAGGTGTCAAGAAAATCTACTGGATGAGATGGGATAGACAGGGATAAGATGAACAAGTGGAGTGATTAGCCTTGGTATGTAATATGGTCACTTCACATGAGACTGCGGTGAAGGAGAAGAAAGTGACGGAACAGATACTAGTAATAAGAAATGAGGAAGAAGGAGAAGACGGACTTCCCAGACAATAGACCTAATTTTTTTCTATAAAATATGAAGTAAAGTTCTCATATGAGGAGAGAGGGAAGATTTTAAGAGGGATGAAAAGATTTGAAAGAGCTGCTGTGGAGAGTTGGATAATAAGTTGCTAAGAGAGGTGTAGTAGGATTTCCTAGTAGCCATGAGGTCCAATTGTTATGTAGAATAAATTTGTAGTGGAACCTGTCTGAAAAACTGGTTTTCTCCACCTTGTTCAATAGCATATTCATAGGAGTAAAGGCCAAAAAATAGTGGGAGTAATTTTTTTTTTTTTATAATTTTATTTATTTAATTAATTAATTTTTTACATTCATTTTCACAAATTTTTGGGTTCCGAATTTTCTCCCCTTTTATCCCCTCCCCCCACCCCAATACCCCAAGCAATCTAATTTTCCCTATCTCCAATCTGCCCTCTCTTCTGTCATCCCTCCCTTCTCTTGTCTCCATCTTCTCTTTTCTCCTGTAGGGCCAGATGACTTTCTATTCCTCCTTAACTGTATGTCTTCTTTCCTAGTAGCAACAACAATACTAAACAGTTGTTCCTAAAACTTTGAGTTCCAAATTCTCCCCATCCCTCCCTCCCCACCCATTCCCTTTGGGACGGCAGGCAATTCAATATAGGCCATATCTGTGTGGTTTTGCAAATGACCTCCCTGATAGTCGTGTTGTGTAAGACTAACTGGATTACCATCCCTCCTAACCTGCCCCTCCTTGTTTCTCTTCTGTCTTTTGATCCTGTCCCTCCCCAAGTGTTGACTTCAGATTGCTCCCTCCTCCCTTTGCCCTCCCTTCCATCATCCCCCCCCTTGCAATATCTCTTTCTCCCCCACTTTCTTATACTGTAAGATAGGTTTTCATACCAAAATGAGTGTGCATTTCACTCCTTCATTTAGTCAAATGTGATGAGGGTAAACTTCTTGTTTTTTTTTTTTTCTCTCAGCTCTCTTCTTTTTCCCTCCACTAAGAAAAACTCCTACCTGCCTCTTAAATGACATATAGTTACCCCCTTCCCTTTCCCTCTCTTTCCTCCCCCTACATTTCTCTCTCACCATTTACCTTAGTTTCTTTTAAGGTATGGTCCCATCCTATTCAGTTCAATCTGTGCTCTCTATCTCTGTATGTGTGTGCATGTGTGTATGTGTGTGCATGCGTGTACATGTGTGTGTGTAGTCCCACCAACTACCCAGATACTGAAAAGTTTTAAGAGTTAGAAATATTGTCTTTCCCTGTAGGAATGTAAACAGTTCACTTCTGGTAAGTCCCTTAAGACTTCTCTTTGCTGTTTACTTTTTCATGCTTCTTCTCATTCTTGTGTTTGAAAGTCAAATTTTCTTTTCAGCTCTGGTTTTTTCATCAAGAATGATTGAAAGTCCTATGTTTCATTGAAAGACCATATTTCCCCTTGAAGTATTATACTCAGTTTAGCTGGGTAGGTGATTCTTGGTTTGAGTCCTAGTTCCTTTGCCTTCTGGAATATCCTATTCCACGCCCTTCAATCCCTTAATGTAGAAGCTGCTAGATCTTGTGTTATCCTGATTGTATTTCCACAGTACTGGAATTGTTTCTTTCTAGCTGCTTGTAAGATTTTTTTCCTTGACCTGGGAGTTCTGGAATTTGGCCACAATGTTCCTAGGAGTTTCTCTTTTTGGATCTCTTTCAGGTGGTGATCGATGGATTCTTTCAATACTTATTTTGCCCTCTGGTTCTAGAATGTCAAGGCAGTTTTCCTTGATAATTTCATGGAAGATGATGTCTAGGCTCTTTTTTTGATCATGACTTTCAGGTAGTCCCATAATTTTTAAATTGTCTCTCCTGGATCTATTTTCCAGGTGAGTTGTTTTTCCCATGAGATATTTCACATTCTCTTCCATGTTTTTGTTCTTTTGGTTTTGTTTGGTGATTTCTTGGTTTCTCGTAAAGTCATTAGACTCCATCTGTTCCATTCTAATTTTGAGAGAACTATTAAATTCAGTGAGCTTTTGAGCCTCTTTTTCCATTTGGCTCATTCTGCTTTTGAAAGCATTCTTCTCCTCATTGGCTTTTTGAACCTCCTTTGCCAATTGAGTGAGCCTATTTTTCAAGGTGTTAATTTCCTCAGCATTTTTTTGGGTCTCCTTTACCAAGGTATTGACCCGTTTTTCATACTTTTGTTGCATCTCTGACATTTCTCTTCCCAGTTTTTTCTCCACCTGTCTAACTTGCTTTTCAAAATCCTTTTTGAGCTCTTCCGGGGCCTGAGCCCACCCGCCACCCCCCTGGGGTGTCTGGGGTACTGAGGCCCCGCCCTCCACGTCTTTCCCTGATGGCAAGGATACGTCCTCATCATCAGATCCAAAGGTCGGGATCATTTGCATTTGTTGGAAAAAACTCTCTAAAGTCTTATTTTTCTTCCCTTTTCTAGGCATTTTCCCAGCCAGTTACTTGACTTCTGAGATTCCTTTCCACCCCCACCTGGATCCGCCCAGCTAGTGCTTGGCCTCTGAGATTTAAATGGGCTTTCCTCCTGCCGGCTGTCAATCGGTGAGCTTTAGTTCAGGTGCTGGGGTGGGGGCAGGGCCGCCGCCCAGGTTCCGGTCCCTCAGGGGATTTATGCAGAGACCTTCAGGAATGGAGCGGGTGGGGGCGGGGTGGGGGGGCCCGCCTCCCAAACCCAGCTCCCTGGGGGCTTTAAGCAGAAGCCTTCAGTAACAGAGCGGGGTGGGGGCAGGGTCCTCTCCCAGGCTCAGCTCAGTCAGGTTTTATGCAGGAATCTTCCATAATGAAGATCCTGCCTGCTGCTGGGGGATTCCTGAGTCCCAGTCCGCTGCCGCCTCAGCCGCCGCCCACACCTCTGCCTCCGCCGCTTCCTGCCCCCGTCTCTGCCGCCGCCGCTTCCTCCCAAGGGGGCCCGAGTCATGGAGATGCCCTGCTTCCCCTCTCCTCCAGCCCGGCCTTCTCTCTCACTGACCTGTAGCTTCTGTGGGCAGAGAGACTTTCCCAGCTGCCGGAGCTTCCGCCTCTGAAGCCTGCTCGGATCAGCTTCTCTGGGGCCGCGGCCAGGGCAGCACTGGGGGTGGGGTCCACATTCTGGGGCACGCCGGACCCTGGGGACAGGTCTCCAGGGCTGCCCAGAATGGAAATCTCTTCCACTCTGTTTCTGCACACCTTGTATTGACCCAGAAGTTGTGGGGGACTCTTTTTAAATTAATTCTATGGGCTTTTGGTTTCGGAGCTTGTAAACGTGTGTCCTTCTACTCCCGCCATCTTGGCTCCACCCCCCCTAGTGGGAGTAATTTAAGGATGAGGCTTGACTGTGCATAAGTTACAATATAATTTGTTGTTGTTGTTGTTGTTTTTTTATAAATTTATTTATTAAACTTTTTACATTCATTTTCACAAAATTTTGGGTTCCAAATTCTCTCCCCTTTTGTCTTCTTCCCCCACCCCAATATACCAAGCATTCTAATTTCCCCTATCACCAATCTGCCCTCTCTTCTATCATCCCTCCCCCCTTCCCTTGACCCCATCTTCTCTTTTGTCCTGTAGGGCCAGATAACTTTCTATTCCCCATTACCTGGATTTCTTATTTCCTAGAAGCAAGAAGAATACTCAACAGTTGTTCCTAAAACTTTGAGTTCCAAATTTCCCCCATCCTTCGCTCCCCACCCATTCCCTTTGGGAAGGCAGGTAATTCAATATGGGCCATATCTGTGTAGTTTTTCAAATGATTTCAATAATAGTCGTGTTGTGTGAGACTAACTATATTTCCCTCCATCCTATCCTGCCCCCCATGGTTTCTATTCTCTCTTTTGATCTTGTCCCTCCCCAAGAGTGTTGACTTCAAATTGCTCCCTTCTCCCATTGCCCTCCCTTCCACCATCCCCCCACCCTGCTTATCTCCTTCTCCCCCACTTTCCTGTATTGTAAGATAGGTTTTCATACCAAAATGAGTGTGCATTTTATTCATTCCTTTAGTCGAATGTGATGAGAGTAAACTTCATAGTTTTTTTTTTCTCATCTCTCCTCTTTTTCCCTCCACTAAAAAGTCTCCTTCCTGCCTCTTCTATGAGAAATAATTTGCCCCATTCCATTTCATCCTCTTTCCTCCCAATATATTTCTCTCTCACGGTTTACCTTAATTTTTTTAAGATATGATCCCATCCTATTCAATTCACTCTGTGCTTTCTGTCTCTGTGTGCGTGCATGTGTGTGTGTGTGTGTGTGTGTGTGTGTGTGTGTAATCCCACCAACTACCCAGATACTGAAAAGTTTCAAGAGTTACAAATATTGTCTTTCCATGTAGGAATGTAAATAGTTCAACTTTGGTAAGTCCCTTATGGCTTCTCTTTGCTGTTTACTTTTTCATGCTTCTTCTCATTCTTGTGTTTGAAAGTCAAATTTTCTTTTCAGCTCTGCTTTTTTCATCAAAAATGCTTGAAAGTCCTCTATTTCATTGAAAGACCATTTTTTCCCCTGAAGTATTATACTCAGTTTTGCTGGGTAGGTGGTTGTTGGTTTTAGTCCTAGTTCCTTTGACTTTTGGAATACCCTATTCCAGGCCCTTCAATCCCTTAATGTAGAAGCTGCTAGATTTTGTGTTATCCTGATTGTATTTCCACAATACTGGAACTGTTTCTTTCTAGCTACTTCCAATATTTTCTCCTTGACCTGGGAATTCTGGAATTTGGCCACAATGTTCCTAGGAGTTTCTCTTTTTGGATCTCTTTCTGGTGGTGATCGATGGATTCCTTCAATACTTATTTTGCCCTCTGGTTCTAGAATATCAGGGCAGTTTTCCTTGATAATTTCATGAAAGATGATGTCTAGGCTTTTTTTTTTTTTTGATCATGGCTTTCAGGTTGTCCCATAATTTTTAAATTGTCTCTCCTGGATCTATTTTCCAGGTCAGTTGTTTTTCCAATGAGATAGTTCACATTCTCTTCCATTTTTTCATTCTTTTGGTTTTGTTTTGTGATTTCTTGGTTTCTCAGAAAGTCATTAGCCTCCATCTGTTCCATTCTAATTTTGAAAGAACTATTTTCTTCAGTGAGCTTTTGAACTTCTTTTTCCATTTGGCTAATTTTGCTTTTGAAAGCCTTCTTCTCCTCATTTGGCTTTTTGAACCTCTTTTGCCAATTGAGTGAGCCTATTTTTCAAGGTGTTATTTTCTTCAGCATTTTTCTGGGTCTCCTTTAGCAAGGTATTGACCCATTTTTCATACTTTTCTTGCATCTCTCTCATTTCTCTTCCCAGGCTTTCCTCCACCTGTCTAACTTGATTTTCAAAATCCTTTTTGAAGTCTTCCATGGCCTGAGCCCATTGGATATCTATTTCGGATGTTTGGGATACAGAGGCCTTGACTTCTATATCTTTCCCTGATTGTAAGCATTGTTCTTCCTCATCAGAAAGTAAAGGAGGAAATGTCTGTTCCCCAAGAAAGTACCCTTCTATGGACTTATTTTTTTTCCCTTTTCTGGGCATTTTCCCAGCCAGTTACTTGACTTCTCATATTCCTCTCCACCTCTGTCTTACCAGTGCTTGTGGTCTGAGATTCAAATGCTTCTTCCCAGTCTCAGGGCTTTCAGTGGGGGGTGGGGCTGCTATTCAGTGTGAGAGATTAAGTTCAGGTTCTCAGGTGGGACAGGGCCACCTCCCAGGCTTTGTTCCCTCAGGGGGTTTTGCGGAGATCTTCAACAATGGAGCTTCTGCCCACTCCTCTCTGCTGCTTCCCCCGCCTCTTCCTCTCCAGGGGGCCTGAGTTTTGGAGACACCCTGGTCCCCTCTTGGCCAGCCCAGAAGTCTCTCTCACCTCTCTCACTGACCTGTAGTGCCTGTGGATTGAGGGCCCTTCATGGCCACTGGAGATTCTGTCCCTGAAGCCTGCTCGGATCTGCTCCTCTTGGGGCCACGGGGCAGCAGGGCTTGGCTCTACTTCGGGTCCAGTGTGTGACAGACCTTTGGTGCCAGTTTTTCAGGGCTCTCTGGAACAGAAATCTCCTCCACTCCATTGCTGCATGGCTTCCACTGCTCCAGAACCCAGTGGGAGTTCTTTTTATAGATAATTTATGGGCTGTGGGTTTGGAGCTAGCATATGTGAATCTTTCTACTCCACCATCTTGGCTCCTCCCATAAGTTGCAATATAATAAGAGAGTGAAGAGAAGAGGACAACATGGGGCTGAATTGTTTCAGCAAGGAGTCAAGAAGAGTGAATCTCTAGACTAGGAGACATGGCCTGGGAGAGAATTGAGGGAACAAAGAATTGGAGATTATGGTATGGATAAAGTAAGGTTATGTAAAATAGGGCAATGGGAGAGATGATAAGACAGTAGATGACGGTCAGAAAAAAAGCTATTTCAGAATTCTTGAATATAGAGGCAGTATATTTGTAGATAATGGCAGGATAAAATATATGACCCTCTTTGTGTGTGAGAGAGACTGGATGCAAGAGTAGCTCATGGTCAGTGACTAGGTTGATGAACTGAATGGTTAAGGTATTTATTGGAGAATCAATATGTATGTTGAAATCCCCAAGCATGGGGGCAGGTGTTAGAAAGGAGAGAACAACTGTAAGTCAGGTATTGAACTCATTGAAGAAAGAAAAGAAGTAAACTGGCAGTCTGTAAACAACAGCTACCAGGACTTTGGTTGTGTGGTAGACGGGAATAGAATAGACTTCAGAGACACAGAAATGACTGAGCAATGGGTGCAGGCAGAGAACCTGGAAGTGGCAATGGTGAGTGAAGAGTCTTCCAACTGTCACCATCTCAACCACTGAGTCAAAGACAATGAGTCAAGGTGCCTGAGAGATCCAATGAGAGATGTCAAATCTTGTTGTTGTTTCTACATCCACATCTCTCACATCTGACTCTTTACTTTTACTCACACAATTAGCATCTTACTTCAGACTTTCATTACTCCTCCCCTAGCGTTATTGCAACTGCCTTCTAATTGATCATCCTCTCACAAATATCTCCCCACTCCATTATATGCTCAAGGCAATTCTCCTTCTGTGCAGATAACACCATGTCACTACCTTATCTGATAAGCTCCAGTGGCTCCCCATTGCCTCTAAGATCAAATAATAAACTCTTTGCTTACCTTCTGAAGTACTTCACAATATCATTCCCACCCATCTTTGTATATTACTCCTCCCACATCAAAATCAAGCCAAATTAGACTTTTTTTCATTTCTTATCTGTAAACTTTTGTACCATGCCTAAAATGAGTTTTTCCATTTACATTATAAAATCCTTTTCTTTTAAGACAACTCAAACCTCATCTTCCACATGAAGTCTTTCCTAATTCTTCCAACTGCTAGGACTTTCCCTCTCAAGCAACATTGTATATACCTATTCTGTGTTTATTTATAGCTATTCTCTCTATTGCATATACATATACATAGATACATACTTGTCCCTATTGGAATGCAACCTTTTTGAGAATAAGAATTATTTTATTCATTGTATTTATATCCCTAGGACCTAGTAGAGGATATAGCATATAACATGTGCTTAATACTTGGTTATATATAGCTATTACCTAGCTATGTCTTTAATGTATACATATACATATATATACATTCATATACATGTATATCTATTGATAAATAAATGATAGAGAGATAGATAGCCATGTAATAGAACCATCTGGGATGGTGTGCCTCCAAATGAAGAATCTGGAAACTGCTTCTAGTAGAATCATGAAGTTTAGAACCTGCATGGGAATTCTTTGTTGATCTCCTATATGGTTAAGAGGACCGTTTTTTCCATCATCTGATTAGCTGGAACTGTGAGCATCCCTAAAATGAACTGACTTAGCACCAGCTCTATTTTTTCCTCTACATTTAGGTCTGAAGGAATCAGGTGACTCCTTCCCTAAAACCTTATTGTTAGAGAAACACAATTTAAGGACTAGGTTCTTTGGGCCTCCTTCCCTCACTCACACACATACCCAGGCCATATGGTACCCAAGAAACTGGCTTAGGCCCTTATCCTTTTAATCCATTCTCTTCTCTTCAAAGTGTAAGGAGTAAAATTTCTGATCTGGGCCATGGGGATGCACAGTCTAAGAACCAATGGTAGGGGTTTTACAGCCAATTGAGAATAAATGTACTGTGCCAGTTTTGCATGTGAATTTAGACCAGTCCCACAGAGGAACTAAGTTAAATTCAATCCTAATCCTCCCACTCTGCCCCACACCAAAACTGAAATGGATATGTAGGGAGACTCATATCCCCCCAAGGTATTGGGGAAAATAACTGTGTTTTTTCTGTTGCTATATCTTTGAGGTAAATTCCCTCATAGAATCTAATCCAACATTAAGTGGTTAAATGGAACTGGAGTACTAGGCATTAGTAACCTGTAATTGGGGTGTTAGACCTCCAGGGGTGCTATAGGGTATAGCACACAGACACACCCATTTTTCGTGGGAGATTTAATTTGCTACAAAGTTGTCTCTTCAATTTCTACCCATTGTTTCAAGTTTTTCCCTCTGGGTCCAAGTAGGACAATCTTCTATATAGCAAACCTTAAAATATTAGAAGTCAGTGATGATAGTCTTCCTGCCCCAGTTTAATTCTTCTATTCTGCTAGCTAAACATTCCCAGTTACTTCAGCTCACTCATCTGGCATGATCTTGAAATCTTTAGCCATGCTGGGTGCTCTCTTGCAGACACCAAAACACTTGCAAGCAGTTTTCCTGATATGTGGCACCAGAAACTAAACATAAAAAGGTTGATTCTGAACCTGGAGTGTTACTTTTTTTTATTACCACTCCTGAGTTCAAATTCTGTCTCCACAATCTTTGACCTGTATAATCTGGTACAAGTCATCTTACTTCTCTGGGCCTTAATTTTCTCATTTGCTAAACTAGATAAAGGCTCAGTAAACCAAGATCAACAGCCACATCCAACTCAGTTCCATGAGCTAAGAATAGATTTTTACATTTTAAAATAAAAGGTTGTTTTTTTTCAATTACAAAATTTAAGAAATTACATTCTTAGATGTTCAGATGGATTTGACTATCTCTCTAATTTGACTCCTAAACTAACTCAACGATCTATTCCAGCTCTAGATTTATGACCTTATAAACTACTAAAGCATATCCACACATTGACATATATACACACATGTATATACGTGCATATATACATATGTATACATATTGAAGTTAATACTAATTCTTTATGTTACCTATTTATATTTGAATGAATAAATGAGTATGTATGTATATATTATAATTCATAATGAGGAGCAGCAGCAAGTCACTAATTAAATGCATAGGTAAATGAAATTATCTCATTCAGTAAATCAAAGTAATAATAGCTGCATTTATATAATTCTTTAAGGTATTTAAGATGTTTTATAAACCTTATAATATTTGACCTTCATTTCATGACCAGCAATATTATTGACCTAATCTTTGAATATATAAGTGAAAAAAAAAAGAATGACACTATATGTTCTAGCCAGTGGTGACTGCCAGCATTATCCTGCAAACATAATCACACATGTTCAAAGACCAAGGAAAAGCAAAACACAAGAGCATCTCCCATTGTCCCTTACCAGGTCAACCCAAAAGTGTTTAACTATGCTATCAAGTAAGTCTTCACATATTCATTGTGGTTTGGAAGTTTTGTACACTCCCTCTGGTAATATGGTAGGAGTTCTGATAATTATAAAGATTTCAGGCTAGTGTCAAATAGCAGCTGTAACTGACATAAGTACATAATGGGAGGGGCATGTAATAGTTGCAAGACAAGATGAAAACACAAGAAGGAAGAGTTCTTGTCAGCAAATTATTTATGACACTGAAGCACACATAGGAGATGAGGCAATGATTGCAGAAGTGAAGAATCAACCTTTTTAGAACTACAAAGGAACTGAGCCAAATATAATACCAATTAAAATGGGGGAAAAACACCAAATGGAGGGCATTTGAAGGCATCCTTTTATGCTGATTATATCAGTGTCATCAACATCTTAAAAAAAAGAGAAGATTGATTTGAGAGGGATATGCTGGGTCAGGCAGAGGATAAGTAAGTGAATTTTCCCAGATTTAATGGCAAGCAATTGTCTCAGAGAGTGAGAAGTCCTGTACTGAAAAACAACCCCTGCGGTTTAGTAAGGATGCTGTTCTCCATACAGTGAAGTCTCCATTACTTCACTACCACAGAATCTAATGATTTCTTTAACAAAATGGGCACTTAGTAGTGATTCATGCAAAAGGGCACAAATGTAGTTCTTGGCCACGGATACATAATTTTAGAAAGAATGACTGTAAGTAGGAACCTGAAATAGGTTTCTGAAAATGGGTTTGTTTTAAAAGGAGTTAAACAAGAGTAAATCATTTCCTTTCAATTAAAAGGAAATCAGGCTTATCAATTTTAGTGGGACTCTAGTTTCCCTAAAACCAAATGAATAGGTGGATGGAATCCCAGAGATCAAGAGAACAGGAACTGTGATTCCAGTTTTGTTCTGAGTTTTTTCAGCTTTTCCTGGATTTTGTCAGTACAAAGCTGTACCAAATTAAAGACATCCTTTGGGAGGTATTTCTTTATATGTTTATCTTTCAGAATTACCTTTCTCCCCAAGGTTTTTGTGCAGTATTATGGAGTGCTTCTTTTATCATCTTCCAGCAAGTGGTGGACAGAATGGTCTTACTAGGGTAAGCCAAGGTTGAATATACACATTTTGGTATAAAGGGCTCATTTGTTTTAGGTAAACAAATAGTTCCCAGATAATAAAGTCACATATAGAAAGAACCAAAGAAGTAACAGGGTTCATCATTTTGGGGGGATTGTGGTAATAATCAATACCTAGTCCATCAATATGTAGATAGCCAAGAAGTCAATGTGTCACAGTGAATCATGTGTTGAATTGTGAAGTAGAAAGGTCTGGGTCATTATTATTTGAGAGTGTGTGTTTGTGTGAGGCTGAATTTACATATAATTTACACGAAACTGTTCACATTGATATAGGCATACTCTCCAACTTTGCAATAAGAATAAACTCTTGTTTTCCCACACTGAGCTACTCTTACATGAATCTTCCCATAAGTCCTCTGCAGGGCATGCACTAACTGTGCTAGATGCCTCCTTCTAAAGCTCTAGACTTTGGACAATTAAGATATTAGATCCATAAAGGGAAGAGACCTTATATCTAGTATAATACTGTGATTTTTATAAAAGATAAAATCAAGGCCCAGAGATATGATGTTATTTGCCCATCATGATGTGAATCAATGTTATCTATCTTCAAATCCCTCAACAAATACTAATTAAGTTCTATTAGTGCCATGTACTATGCTAAATGCTAAAGACACAAATATATAATAAGTGAAACAACATTTACTCAAATATGGCTGTTAATCAGTTATTCCTTATTCTCACTATGTGAATTTCTTATTTCCTTTTTTGTGACACATCTTTCTAAAGAGATGCTTTGCCATAATTCTCATTTCTAAATCTTCTCTGGCCATTATTATGGTTCTCTCAAATTGATGGTGTGCTCTTCAGTGATCCCAATTTTATTTCTTCAGGGTCCAAAGTGCTCCATGATTCCTAGCTATATAATTTAACTAGAAGAATGTTGGTGTTAAAAAAAAAAAAGATATGCATGGATTTTGGAGAGAAGTATGACATCAATAAAATTTTATCATGGTTTCCCTGGGCAGCTAGGTGGTGCAGTGGCTAGAGCACCAGTGCAGAAGCCAGGAGGACCTGCGTTCAAATCTCACCTCAGACACTTGACACTCACTAGATGTGTGACTTTGGGCAAGTCACAACCCCAATTGCCTCATCCTGGGTCATCTCCAGTCATCCTGATGAATATCTGGTCACTGGGTTCAGATGCCTCTGGAGGAGAAGTGAGACCGGTGACCTGCACAGCCCTCCCTCACTCAAAACAAAGTCAAATGCAAGTCATGTCATCATTTCTCTGATGGCATGGTCTTCTTCAGCAACGAAGGACAAACACATGTCATGGTTTCCCAAAGTTCTAGTCTAGCTGTTCCTCCCATCTTTGTTTTCATTTTTACTTCTTTGTTCAGATATCAGGGGTTGTGTTATTACTGACTAAATGTGATGACTGGACTCAAAGGTAAAGAGAATATTTGTAATAAAAATCTTAACAGATCTTTGCTCTTTTTATCTATTGTCATCTCAGTTTGACCTTTACATGATGTGAACAGGATATAACTTAGTTGACTCTCCCAGCCCTTTTTCTGTAAAACTTTATTTCCCTCCACCAATTAATGGCTATATTTTGGGCCCTCCAGGCTCAGAGTGAATATCAATAGTAACTATTTCTCTTCGGACCAGCAACCCTGAGGCTCTTCCCCTCCCAGTTTGATTTTAAAAATGTGTAAAGGGCCATTCCTTGACTCACTTCTGAAAGAGACCTATTGACTGAATGGGTGCTACCTCATTCAAAGTGAGAACTTGTAATGGCCTTAGCCTAAAAGGGGCCAGGGTCTCCCATTGCATCCTGAGCCACCTCCAGTTGTGCTGATGAATATCTGGCCACTGGACCCAAATGACTCTGGAGCAGAAAGTGAGGCGGTGACCTTGCCCAGCCCTGCATCAGTCAAATCAAGGTCAACTGAAAGTCGTGTTATCTTTTCCCTGATATCATGGTTCTCTTTGAAAAGAAAGGACAGACAAAACAACAATTTCCATCTAGCACTTCACAATATTGTATTAAGCAATAATCTTCCACCATACTTCTCTATGAGTTTCTTTCACACAAGTTTATCTTCTAAACTGATCTTATCCATGGCTACCAAATATCGATATTTGAATGAGATGATTTCTTTGCTTTCTCTCTTTGTTGTGTTGTTAATAAACATTATTTAAACTTTCATGGAAATGAAAATGATATGTTGATATCTCTTTCATTTATTTCCCATATTTAAACATTAACAGTTTGTATAAAGGTATCTGTTCAGAGTTACCTCACTTGTGAACCATAGTTATTCTCATTCATTTTTTCTAATTTAGTATTGATGTTCATGTTTGCTCTAATAGGTTGATGGTATCACTGTAGACACAGTTAATTTGGAAATGATTTCCATATTAGTAACCCATAATTTCCTTTCTATTAAAATATAATTGACTTTATTTTTGGGATGCTGTATAGTACTTATCGTGTACAAAATTTACCTATTCTCTTCTTAAATAACATGTTAATTAAATACAGTGGTGAGATTTCTATCTACAAGCTTTTGGATGCAATGGGAAGTTGTCTGATTGGCCTTTAAAGCTCTTCATTATTTGACCATTTCCTACTAATCTTGCATGTTTCTACTGTACCCCATACACACACTAGCTACACTGGTCTACTTAAAAGTCCTTAAACATAATATACTATCTCTCATAGACTTGCTTTTGTATTATTCTCCATGCCCAAAATGCTCTAACCCTTCACCTTTACCTCTAAGTTTCTCTGACTTCATTCAAGACTCAGCTCAAATCCACCTTCTCTTTGAGGTTTTTTCTGGCTCCCCCAGCTACTAACTCCTTCCCCCTTTAGATTTCCTTCAAATACACTGTATATATCTTGCATGTACCCACTATTTATATATTGTTTCTCCTATTAGAATGTGAATTTTTTGAGAGCAATGACTGTGGTTCCCCACTCCTCCCACCCCTATGTGCACATACCTTCTTTACAATCCTAGCACTTCACATAGATTTTGAAAAATGATCACTGACTCAACTTAACCATTTTTTCAAATATGTTTTGTTCATATTTAATTATTGGAATTTAAAACATTGCCTTCATATTTTGTTGCATTCTAAATTTCCTCTGTGTGGTGTGACAAAGATTCAGAAAAAGTGAGATTAGAAAAATCATTTCTCAATACACACAAGAAGAGAATTGTCTTCCCTTCCTTGTCAAGGGTCTCAAGAGCATGCGTTCAAAATAAGCAGGAAGCCACATGATTGGAATGAAGAAGTTTCTAATACCGACTACCTTTCCTCCTTCTACTACCTTTGGGAAATTTATTATTATTATTTTGTATTGTCTTGTGTGCAATAGGTCAGGAATGGCAAATGCCATGGGTCTCAATATTGCTCCTGTGTGGCCCTCAGAGTTCACTGCTACAGGGATGATTGCAATAGTATAAGAGAGATAAATTGAGATTTTAAGGAGAAAGAATCTTGAATCAGAGCCTGAAAGCTTCTGTGGTTTCCCACTGAAATGATGAGCTAGAGGTGACAATGATTTTTTTTTTACCATTCTCTTCACATTTATAGTATATAACCCTACGACGACTTTTCAAACTCACAGCACAACACACATACACATTCTTACACACTTCTTTTATTCTTTTTTTCTAAGAGGTGGGGGTATGGGAGTTTTAGGACTTTCCTTCTGCCATACCAAAGATCTCTGACAGCAAGCAGGAAGGAGTCTTAGGTGATAATTGGAGGCAGATGGCACCATATAGAAACATTTGGCTTATTTCTGTTCATATTTTCATCAAGTTCAATAAACTACATTTTAAAAAAAAGAGTCTCAGTTTCTGAATCTATAGATATAATAAGCCATGACAAAGATAAGAAACTCAGAGAGAAGGTGTAAGGGCTCATAAACTAAATAGAAAACTGACTTTGCATTTTAATATTATGAGTAACATACCATTTTATCCCCTAGATTAACTCCAGACCTAGCCAGAAGTGATGTTTGAATCCATACTATCTGTAAAGGCAGGCCATAGTATGAGTCTGCAGACAGAGCACCCTCTGGTGGCAATATAGGATAGAAAAACCTTTTAGGAAAACTATCCTACATGTGTCAGAGAGATCCTGACAAGACTTTTGTGTAGGTAATTAAGTGGAGCACCACCTGGTGGACAATTCAGGCATTAAACTACCTTCATAGACAACATCATGACACAATGCTTTTGTGGAAGTTTAAGGAAGGTAAAGCATGCGAAACATGACCATGTCACAGTAGAATCTTGATCTATAATCCAAACATTCTATGAATAGGCAGTTTTCAGAGGAAGAAATATGTTATTAATATTCATATGTTGGAACACTAATTCATTGCTGGTGGAGCTGTGAGCTCATCCAACCATTCTAGAGAGCAGTTTGGAACTATGCCCAAAGGGCTACAAAAATGTGCATACCCCTTGACCCAGCAATATCGCTACTTGGACTGTATCCCCAGGAGATCATAAAAATGGGAAAGGGTCCCACATATACAAAAATATTTATAGCAGCACTCTTTGTAGTTGCCAAAAACTGACATTCAAGGGGATGCCCATCAATTGGGGAATGGCTTAATAAATTATGGCATTTGAATGTAATGGAGTACTATTGTGCCATAAGAAACTATGAATAAGAAGACTTCAGAAAGACCTGGAAGGATTTATATGATCTGATGCTGAGTGAAAGGAGTAGAACCAGGAGAACGTTGTGCACAGCAACAACCACAGTGTGAGAGAGTTTTTTCTAGTAGACCTGGAACTTCGTAATATGCAAGAACTTATTAAAAAACAAATCCCAATGGTGGTTTTCTAAGGCAAAATGCCTTCCACACTCAGAGAAAGAAATATGGAATTCATTCGCAGAATGTAGCAGATCATGTTTGTGTGTGTATGTTTTTGTGTATTATGTTATGATTTGTTATATGATTTCTTCCATTTATTTCAATTCGAATACACAGCATGACTATAGTGAAAACGTACTCAATAGGAAAGTATATGTAGAATCTATACAGAATTCTGTGCTGTCTTGGGGAGGGAAGGGGGTAGTAGGGGGTAGGTGTGGGGGGGTTAAAATCTTAATTTTATGGTAGTGATTGTAGAACATTAAAAACAATAATAAAATTAAATTAAATTATTTTTTTAAATATTCATATGAAAATTCTAAATAATTCATCATTAGAAAAGTGAAAATTAAAATAATTCTGGGGTTCCTCTTTATACTCATTTGGTTGTCAAAGATAATGGGAAAAAAGGAAAATTATAACTATCGGAATGCTGAAGGAAAAAAAACAAAACAATAATTCTCCAGACAGAGACTTGGTTTGGTTGAGCCATTTTCAAATGTATTTTGTAACTACACGTCAAATGTCACAAAACTCTGTATACCCTATAACACTTTAACACCATCATGGGCCTGTATTCTCAGAGATTAAAGAAAGAAAGAAATGACCTGTATTAAGCACTAGGCAAAGAAAGGGAGAAGAAGTAAAAGAAGAAAAGGAGAAAAAGGAGAAAGGGGAGGAGAAAGAATAGAGAAAAGAGGAGAGGAGAAGAGAGGATAATGGAAAGAAAAAAGAAGGAATAAAAGAATGAAGGAAGGAGAAAAAAGGAAGAGGAGGGGAAAGAAAAGGAAATTAAAATGCAAAGGAATAAAAATGAAAGAAAAAAAATTCCCTGCTCTCCCAGAGGATATATTCTGATAAAATGGCAATGTGTCAATATCTAGATACATGTAAGATATGTACAGACCATATGAAGGCAATTTCAAAGTGGAAGGAATTAGTATCTAAGTAGACAAAAAAAAAATGCCTCCTGCAAAAAAAGAGGGATTTGAACTTAGTATTTAATGAAGCAAGGGAAACTAAGAGGTAGAAAAAAAGGAGTGAGAAATTTCCAGGTATAGGGAAAAATCAGCACCAAGGCATTGAAATTGGAACTAGAAGGGATTTTTTTGAGGAACTGTAAGTAAACCAGTAATGAGTGCTAAGAAGGTAGAAAGATATAAAAATCATCTGGGAAATTAGGAAGGGGCAAAATTATGAAGAAATTTAAATGCTAAAGGGGTGGGGGTGGGGGGAAAGATCTTGAGTTCTCTTTCTGAACTACTGAATTTAGAATTTGAGATAACCATGGGATATAAAATTTGAGCTAAAATTCAATTGAAGCTTCATGATTATAGTTCAACATGTTCACACCAAGTGATATAATAAAATAATGAAAAAATAAGAGAACCCAGGATGTAGCCTTGAGAGACATCCACTGTGAGTATAGTTGAGGGAATAGCAAAGGAAAATGTGAAGGTATTATGGGACAGATAGGAGAAAACAATGTCACAGGATCCTAGAAAGAATCTGAGAGAGAAAAAGAGGGGAGGAAGAGAAAGTGAGAGAGAGAGAGAGAGAGAGAGAGAGAGAGAGAGAGAGAGAGAGAACATCCAGAAGGAGAAACTTAAGTATGGCATCAAATTCTATAGAGAGATCAAGGAAAATTAATAGCCACTTGACTGGGATAGTAGATCTTTGGTAACTATCGGAGAGGGTTTAAAAGAGAGTGAAAGGATAATGGAAACATTGATTGAATGTGCCTTTATAAGAGTTTACCTATAGGAGGCAGAGCCAAGATGGCAGAGTTGAGGCAGAACCAGGTGACTGCTCCTACCATTCCCTCCAAAAAACTTTAAATAATTCAAAAAAAAATGAATTCTGCACCGTCACAGCCATCAGAAGGTTGGAGTTAGACATTTTTCTAGCCCAAAACAACTTAAAAAGTTAGGAGATGTCAGTGACATGCAGTGTGTTTGTGGAGGTTGTGGGCTGGGCACAGTGGCAATACTAGCTGTGGGACTCAGAAGTAGCAACAGTAACAGATGCAGCATTGGAAACTCTCAGTCCATAATCAGTAAGGAGATTGAACACCTGCTCAGAAAAAGATAATGGGGACTCCTGTGCTGGCCCCGAGTGCAGGACCAGATACTATTTGGCAACTCCATTATTACATGCAGTTCCAGATCACAGTTCCAGGGAAGAGAACACTTGTTGCTGTAAGGAAGAAAGTAAAGGTTAGAGTGCAAACCAGGAAAGCACTGACCATACCTTGTCCCATATCACAAAACCTGGGAAACTCTGACCTATTACAGATCCCCAGAACAAGGTATGAAAAAAGCAACATAAAAAAAAAATCATGAAACTAGAGACAGTGCCCTCCACCTTCAAGTTAACATAACCCAACTTTATAAAAGATTTCAAAGTCAAGAAGTAGACTGGAAAAATGAACAAACAACAACTTAAAAGACTTGAATATAAAAAAAAATACTATGATGACAGGAAAGATCAAGATATAAACTCAGAAGAAAATGACAATATGAAAATATATACAAGCAAAGCCTCAAAGGAAAATGCATAGTGGAAATAAGCCCAATAAGAATTCCTGGAAGAGCCAAAGAAAGAACAATAAAGTGAGTGGTAAATGAGAGTGAAGCAAGAAAATTATGAAAACAGAAAACAGAAAACAGAAAAGAAGCAAAATATTTTCACAGAAGAAAAGAATTACTTCCCTAAAAAGCAGAATTGGCTAGATTTAAAAAAAAAAAAATCACAAAAGCTCACTCAAGAAAACAGTACACCAAAAAAACAGATTTGGGCAAGAAGCTAATGTTATCATAAGACATAATTATATAACAAAGTAAAAATGATGAAAAAATAAGAGAATGTGAAATATTGGGGGAAAAATTACTGACTTAGAAATAGATCAAGGAGAGAATTTAAAAAAATTTTTGGACTGAAATTCATGATAAAAAGGAGCCGAGATAATATATTTCAAGAAATTACAAATAAAAACTGCTTTAGTATCTTAGAACCAGAGTGTAAAATAAAAATTGAAAGACTCCACTGATCACCTCATGAAAGAAATTCCCAGATGAAAACTCCAAGGAATATTACAGTCAAATTCCAGAGCTGCCAAGTCAAGGAGAAAATGTTGTAAGCATCCAGAAAGAAAATGTTCAAATATTATGAAGCCATAGCCATGATCACAGAACGTTTAACAGCTTCCATATTAAAAGACCAGAGGGCTTGAAATACAATATTCCAGAAGGGAAAGGAACCAGGACTACAATAAAGAATAACCTACCTAGAAAAACTGAGTATTATCCTGCAGGGGGAAAATAGACATTTGATGAAATTGTGGATTTTCAAGCATTCTCGTTAAAAAGACCAGAGATGAATAGAAAATTTAATCCAAATACAAAACAAAAAAGTTTCAAAAGGCAAACATAAAACAGAATTCATAAGAGATTTAATAAGTTTAATCAGTTTATGTTCATATATGGGAAGATGAAACTTATAAATCTTTTTTAAAAAAATGATGAGGCAATCAGGATTAAGTGACTAGTTCAGGGTCACACAGATGAGAAGTATTAGGTACCTGAAGCTGGATTTGAGCTCAGGTTCTTCTGACTCCAGGGCTAGTATTCTATTCACTGTGCTATCTAGCTCCCCTGAAACTCTTAAGAACTTTATCATTATTATTGTATTATTATTATTATGACAATGAGGAAGAGTCTACATAGACAGAGGGCATGAGCATTAGTTGATTATGTTGTGATAATCTCTAAAACAATAGAGATGTGAGAGAGAAGGTTGCACTGGGAGGAGAAAAGGAAAGAAATAATGAGGAATTTATCTCAGAAAAAAATGAGGCATGCATAAAATACCTTTTATATTAAAAGTGAAAAAGGTGGGAAGCCAAGGAAAAGTGTTCCAACCTCACAACAGCAGTATATCACAAAGATCATATGCTATGACCAGGTGGGAATTATAATAGGAATACAGAGCTCATTCAACACCAGAAAAACTATCAGCATAATTGACTATATCAATAAGAAAAATCATATGATTATCTCAATACATGCAGAAAAGGTTTCAGACAAAAAAACAGCACTCATTAATGTTTAAAAATAAATATAGAATAAAAGGAGTTTTTGTTAAAATGATAGGTAGCATCTATTTAAAAACAAGGGCAAGAATTATCTGTAATTGGTATATGCTAGAAGCCTTTCCAATTAGATCTGGAGTGAAGCAAGGATGTCCATTATCACCACTATTATGCAATACTATACAAGAAATACTGTACAAGCTATCTATAGAAATAAAACAAGAAAAATAAATTTAAGGAATAAAAAATATAATGAGGAAACATGATTATCATTCTTTGCAAATGGCATGATGGCACCCTTAGATAAACAAGAGAATTATCTAAAAAAACTAGTTGAAATTATTGTATAGACACAGAAAAAATAACAAAATTCAGCTGGAAAAAGAAAAGGTCAATAACAGGAAGGGAATCAATGAAAAACATGAAGGAAGTTTTCCTAGCGTACTAGATTTCAGTCACTTCTTTCATGTTTATTTTATGGTTAGATTTATCTAGTTCTGAGAGGGGGAGATTGAAGTCCCCCACTAGCATATATTTGCTGTCTATTTCTTCCTGTAACTCACTTAACTTCTCCTCTAAGAATTTGAATGCTTTATCACTTGGTGCATATATATTTAGTACTAATATCACTTGTAATGGTGAGACAGTTGGATCTGTCTGTTGATCTGTGATGTATGTATTGCTTATGGTCAGGCAATTAGAAGCCCTGTCTGTTGGTCTTAATTCTTCTGCTTGTATTTTCTCTGTTGGTATTTATAATTAAAGAAGATTACTGACCACTCAAAAGTTGTTTTCCTTTTAGAAAAGCAGATCTAAGAACCTAAGAACTAGCAGGCCATCCTGGATGTGTCAGGGTACTTGCTGTTACATTACTTCACTGTCTATGATACATTTAGTAACATGTAGTCTCCTTCCTTATCTCTTTTAATTAGATCTATTTTTGCTTTTACTTTGTCTGAGATCAGGATTGCTACTCCTGTTTTTTTTTCTTTTTTACTTCATCTGAAGCATGATAGATTCTGCTACAGCCTTTTACCTTACTCTGTGTGTATTTCTATCCTTCAAATGTTTCTTGTAAATAACATATTGTAGGGTTCTGGTTTTTTATCCACTTTTCTATACATTTCTGTATTATGGGAGAGTTCATCCCATTCTCATTCATAGTTACTGTCTTTTTCTCTAGCCTACTTCCCCTATGTTTATACTTTTCTCTCCTTTCACACTTCTCCCCTCACCAGCAATTTTCTTCTTACCACCACCTGCCTCAATCTGCCCTTCCCTCAAAAAGCCCCCCCTTTTCTTTTCTTTTTCCACTACTACTTCTTCCCTCCCTTCTATCCCCCCACTCACTTTTCTTTCCCCTTTCTCCTACTTCCCTATAGGGTAAAATAATTTTTATATCCAATTGAATGTTCATGCTGTTCCCTCTTTGAGTTAAATTGGATAATAATAAGCTTTAAACAATGCTCAACCCCCACTTCTCTTTTTTCCCTCTACTGTAAAAGACCTTTTGCACTTCTTCATGTGACATAATTTACCTGTTTTCTCTTCTCTCAGTACAATTTTTTCTTCACCTTCAATTTTTTATATCATTACATTATACCCACAACCTCTGTCTATGTATACCTCTTCTAATTGTCCTAATAAGGATACAGTTATCAAGAATTATAAATGTCATCTTGCTGTGTAAGAATGTAAAGAACCTACCCTTGTTGAATAACATTATTTTTTCTTCTTTACTGTTCACCTTTTTATGCTTCTCTTCAGTCTTAGATTTGAAGATCAAATTTTCAGTTCAACTCTGGCCTTTTCATTGAGAATTACTGACAATCTTCATTGAATATCTATCTTTTCCCCTGAAAGATTATGCTCAGTTTTGCTGAGTAGTTGATTCTTGGTCCTAATCCAAGCTTGTTTGCCTTCTGGGATATTACATTCCAAATCCTTGAATCCTTTACTATAGAAGCTGCTAAGTACAAGGTAATCCTAACTGTGACTTCACAATAATTAAATTATTTGTTTCTTACTGCTTGCAGTGTTATCTTCTTGACCTGTAATTCTGGAATTTAGCAATGATATTCCTAGGAGTTTTCATTTTGCTGATTTTCAGGAAGTGATTGATGTATTGTTTCAATGACAATTTTATCTTCCGGTTCCAGGATATCAGAGGACATTTCCTTCATAATTTCTTGAAAGATGCTGCCCATTGTCTTTTGTTTTGATCATAGATTTCAGGTAATCCAATAATTCTTAAATTATCTCTCCTCAAGCTATTTTCCAGGTCGTTTGTTTTTGCAATGAGGTATTTTATATTTTCTTCTATTTTTTCATTCTTTTTAATTTGTTTGATTGGTTCTTGTCGTCTCACAGAGTGATTAGCTTCCACTTGCCCAATTATATTTTTTAAGGAATTGTTTTCTTCAGTCAACTTTTGTTCGTCCTTTTCTAAGCTGTTGACAGTCTCTTTTAAAACTCTCATTTCTTTTCCCATTTTTAAATCCTTTTTGAGCTCTTCTAAGGAGGCTTTTGGGGCTTGAAACCAATTCATATTTCCCTTTGAGGTTTTGGATGTAGGCATATTTACAATTGTGTCCTCCCCTGAGTTTCTGTTTGGATCTTCCCTGTCACCATAGTAATTTTTTTTTTTTATGATTAGAGTTCTTTTTGCTTCTTGGTCATTTTATGCCTATTTCATAATTTTTGAAGTTGAACTCTTCTTTTTGGGCTACAGGGTCACTGTCCTAATCTACTTTTACTTGGGGTCAGGGGTCTGTTCACTGACTTTGTGCTCTGGTGTCTCAGGTCCTGGCAGTTTTCTTATTGCTCTGGGTTGCTGTAGCCTAGTCATGCCTGTTGTTGCATGGTTTCCAGGGCTAGCAACTTGTCTTCTATGCTAAGGTTGGAGGCCTGGCCTGTTGCACCACTGAACTGCCGAGGAAGGACTGAAGCACCTCAGTTGATGATCTATGCTGTGAATAAGAGCTTCCCACTGACTTGCTCCAACACTATCTTAGCTAGATTGTGCTCCTCTTTTACCCAAGTAAAAAAGATCTTTCCTAAAGTCTTTCTAAGTCATCTTAACACGAAAAATTGTTTTACTCTATTTTTTTAAAGGTTCTGTTGCTCCAGAATCAGTTTAGAGACTTTATTTTATATTATTTCTGTGATAAACTAGATAAAGTTCAGGCAGCCCCCTGACTTCTTTTTACCATCCCTCAATTTATTTTTCAGGTCAATTGCTTTTCTGATGTGACATTTCATGTTTTATTCTACTTTTTTCCCATTTTTTTACTTTTTTTTTTTTTAAATCATTTTTTAATGAACAATTAGCTTCTAATTTCCCAATTCCAAATTTGTAAGGAATTATTTTCTTCAATGAGATTTTGGGTCTCTTTTTCCATTTGGCTAATTTTGCTTTGTAAGGACTTCTCCTCTGTGGATGTTTATGCCTCTTTTACCACTGGGCCAATACCCTGAGTTCAGAAAAACAAGCATCTAACTCCTCCTCAGTGTCTGTAAACAATCAAAAGAACATGGAAACAGTAATCAATTGATCATTATGGGTCTAGTTTTTAAAGAAGACATATGGATAGATTGAGATGTACAATTGTGAGAAAATTACTTTAATAAATCTATGGTTCTGACTGGGTTTCTAGTTATTATAAACTAGGTCCTTATTTAAAGGTCTCTAAGCAGCAGTTACAGGTGGCTTAGCTTCCCAGCTACTCAGAGATATGTTCAAACAATACAATAAGGTTTTATTCCAGTTTCCATAACTGAAAAAAGTTTTCTCACATGACAGAAATTGGACTATACCCATAATTGAACAGAAAGGGAACTGAGCTAGCTCTAGAGCTACATCACAAGACAGAGTCGGTGTGGTTCAATCAATTTCCATAATTAAATGCTTAATGTCCCAATCCCCTCAATTCACTCAGTTTTCTTAGGTATTATTTCAAAATTGTTTGGAAGGCAATGGGATACTTCAGTCAGGTAACTGGCTTGAATCCATCCTCTTGGATCATATTTACATTTATTTTTGAAGAGGCAGATTGGCTTAGTAGTACTCCAGACCTAGTGTCAGGAGAGGCCAGCATTAGAGTCCCTGTTCTAATTTCTACTAATTTGCAGACAGATATTGCTCAGGGCATAACCCTAGACTTCAAAATGTTGATATTCAGATTGACTGAAAGGACAGAAAAAAGGGAAATTTCACATATTGGAAGGACTGTGGGAAAACTGGGACATATTCACTTTGGAAGTTGTAAACTGATCCAAACATTGTAGGGAGCAATTTGAAACTTTGCCTAAGGGGCTATAAAACTGTGCATACCCTTTGAGCCAGTAGTAGGTATATATCCCAAAGATAAAGAAAAAAAGAATATAGACCTATGTGTGCAAGAATAATTATAGCAGCTCTTTTTGTCTTGGCAAAGAACCAGAAACTAAGGCCATGCCCATCAATTGAGAAATATCTAAACAAGAGGTATATATGATTGTAATGGAATACTACTGTGCTATCATAAATGATAAGCAGGATGGTTTCAGAAAAACATAGGAAGATTTATATGAAATTATGCAAACTTAAGTGAGTGGAACCAGGAGAATATTGTGCACAGTAACATCAATATTCTGTAATGATCAACTATGAATGGCAGCTATTCTCAGCAATAATTGATGCAAGATAATTCTGAATGAGATGAATGAAAACCCTGAGAGACAGTGTTTCTGGGAAATTCATAATATTTTTATTAATTAGGCTAGCCAGCAATCAAGTAATTGACAGGGGGAGGTGGAGTAGAAAGATGCATATACATTAGTGTTTCCCCCACAGCACACAAAATATCTGTAAAAATTGACTCTCAACAAATTCTAGAGCAGCAAAAGCCATAGAACAACAAAGTGAAAGAGACTTCCAGCCGAAGGTGACCTGGAAGGAGAACAAGAGAGGTCTATTCCACAGGACTCTGAGCAGAGCAGACCACAGCCTTGGCTACATGGGATGGGGAGGACGAGAACAGGCCTCCAAGGCAGAATCCCCAGCAGGGAGGGTCCCAGATCCCTCAACCCATAAGAGACAAAGAAAGCTTCAAAGGTCAGTGTGGGAGGATTTTCCCAGCTGGGTGAGAGGGTAGTGGGGTCTCCCCAGAATTGACCTCAGGTGGCAGCAGAGGAGGCAGCAGCAGCAGCAGGCAGCTACAGTGGCCGTGGAAGCAGCCTGGGTCCATTGTCAGAGCAGCTCAGTTTAAAGCATCTGCGAGAACATAGCAGGGGATCTGAACCTCAGCCCTCAGTGGCAGCCCTGCCCCACTCAAAGTCCCTGGGGTAACTGAGCAGCTGATCTGAATCTCAGACCTGAGCACAGTCCTGGGGGGAGGAGGAGCACTGGGACCCTCTTCTTGACAAAGGATTCAGAAGTCAAATAACTGGCTGGGAAAATGCCCAAAAAAGGTGGGAAAAATAATACCAAAAAAGGTTACTTTCTTAGTGAACAAGTATCTCCTTCCATCCTTTAGAATGAGGAAGAATAATGTATACTGTCAAAGGAAGTCAAGGCTTCCAGTACCGCCAAAATGAATACGAAATGGGCTCAGGCCATAGAAGAGCTTGAAAAGCAAGTCAGTACCTTGCTAAAGGAGACCCCAAAAAATGCTGAGGAAAATAAGACCTTTAAAAATAGGCTAACTCAATTGGAAAAAGAGATCCAAAAAGCCAAGGAAGAGAAGGAGACTTTAAAAAGGAGATTCAAAAGCTCACTGAACAAAAGAGTTATTTAGAAATGAGAGAAGAATTCCGGGAAACTAATGATTATACAATAAACCAAGAAGTTACAAACAAAACCAAAAGAATGAAAAAACAGCGGGGGGAGGAGCCAAGATGGTAGAGTAGAAAGACTCACGTATGCTAGCTCCAAATCCATAGCCCATAAATTTCCTGTAAAAAGAACTCCTCACAAATTCTGGAGCAGTGGAAGCCTGCGCACCAACACAGTGGAGGAGATTTCCGTTCCAGAGACCCTCAAAAACTGGCACCTAAGGTCCATGGCACCCTGGACAGCAGAGCCCACCCCTGGCCATGGGGCCCCAGAGGAGCAGATTTGAGCAGGCTTCAGGGACAGAATCTCCAGCAGCCGCGAAGGTCCCTCCACTCACAGGCACTACAGGTCAGTGAGAGAGGCGTCTGGGCTGGCTGAGAGGGGAGCGGGGTATCTCCGTGACTCGGGCCCCCTCGGGAGGCAGCAGCAGAGGCATCAGTGGCCCAGGACTCCCAGAGCAGACAGGAACTCCATTACTGAAGGTCTCTGCATAAACCCCCTGAGGGAACTGAGCCTGGGAGGCAGCCCTGCCCCCACCTGAGCACCAGAACTTAAGCTCACATTGAATAGCAGCCACTCCCATCACTGAAAGCCCTGAGGCTGGGGAGCAGCATTTGAATCTCAGACCCCAAGCACTAGCTGAGCAGTTCTAGGAGGGGGTGGAGAGGAATTTCAGAAGTCAAGTAACTGGCTGGGAAATTGCCCAGAAAAGAGAAGAAAAATAAGACCACAGAAAGCTACTTTCTTGGGGGACAGATGTTCCCACCTTTCATTTCGGATGACGAGGAACAATTCTTACCATCAGGGAAAAATGTGGAGGTCGGGGCCTCTGTATCCCAGACATCCAAGGTTCATGTCTGGTGGGCTCAGGCCATGGAAGAGCTCAAAAAGGATTTTGAAAATCAAGTTAGGTGGAGGAAAAACTGGGAAGAGAAATGAGAGAGATGCAAGAAAAGCATGAAAAATGGGTCAATACCTTGCCAAAAAAATGCTGAAGGAAATAACACCTTGAAAAATAGGCTCACTCAATTGGCAAAAGAGGTTCAAAAAGCCAATGAGGAGAAGAATGCTTTCAAAAGCAGAATTAGCCAAGTGGAAAAAGAGGTTCAAAAGCTCACTGAAGAAAATAGTTCTTTCAAAATTAGAATGGAACAGATGGAGGCTAATGACTTTCTGAGAAACCAAGAAATCACAAAACAAAACCAAAAGAATAAAAAAAATGGAAGATAATGTGAAATATCTCATTGGAAAAACAACTGACCTGGAAAATAGATCCAGGAGAGACAATTTAAAAATTATGGGACTACCTGAAAGCCATGATCAAAAAAAGAGCCTAGACATCATCTTCCATGAAATTATCGAGGAAAACTGCCCTGATATTCTACAACCAGAGGGCAAAATAAGTATTGAAAAAATCCATCAATCACCACCTGAAAGAGATCCAAAAAGAGAAACTCCTAGGAACATTGTGGCCAAATTCCAGAGTTCTCAGGTCAAGGAGAAAATATTGCAAGCAGCTAGACAGAAACAGCTCCAGTATTGTGGAAATACAATCAGGATAACACAAGATCTAGCAGCTTCTACATTAAGGGATCAAAGGGCATGGAATAGGATATTCCAGAAGTCAAAGGAACTAGCACTCAAACCAAGAATCACCTACCCAGCAAAACTGAGCATAATACTTCAAGGGAAAATATGGTCTTTCAATGAAACAGAGGACTTTTAAGCATTCTTGATGAAAAGACCAGAGTTGAAAAGAAAATTTGACTTTCAAACACAAGAATGAGAAGAAGCATGAAAAAGTAAACAGCAAAGAGAAGTCATAAGGGACTTACCAAAGTTGAACTGTTTACATTCCTACATGGAAAGACAATATTTGTAACTCTTAAAACTTTTCAGTATCTGGGTAGTTGGTGGGACCACACACACACACAAACATACACACACACACACACACGTACACATGTGCACACACACACATACACACATACACACATGCATGCACATACAGAGACAGAGAGCACAGAGTGAATTGAATAGGATGGAACCATATCTCAAAAGAAATTAAGGTAAACGGTGAGAGAGAAATGTAGTGGGAGGAGAGAGAGTGAAATGGAATGGGGTAAATTATATCTCATTCAAGAGGCAAGCAGGAGACGTTTTAGTGGAGGGAAAAAGAGGAGAGCTGAGAAAAAAACATGAAATTTACCCTCATCACATTTGACTAAAGGAAGGAGTAAAATGCACACTCATTTTTGTATGAAAACCTATCTTACAGTATAGGAAAGTGGGGGAGAAGAAGATAAGCAGGGAGGGAGGGATGATGGAAAGGAGGGCAATGGGAGAAGGGAGCAATTTGAAGTCAAAACTCTTGGGGAGGGACAGGATCAAAAGACAGAGCAGAAACAATGGGGGGCAGGATAGGCAGGGTAGGATGGCGGGAAATACAGTTAGTCTTACACAACATGACTATTATCGAAATCATTTGCAAAACTACACTCATATGGCCCATACTGAATTGCTTGCCTTCCCAAAGGGAATGGGTGGGGAGGGAGGGATGGAAAGAATTTGGAACTCAAAGTTTTAGGAACAACTGTTTAGTATTATTCTTGCTACTGGGACATAAGAAATACAGTTAATGGGGAATAGAAATTCATCTGGCCCTACAGGACAAAAGAGAAGATGGGGACAAGAGAAGGGAGGGATGACAGAAGAGAGGGCAGATTGGTGATACGGAAAATTAGAATGCTGTGTGTATTGGGGTGGGGCATTTGAAGTCAACACTCTGAATGTAAAAAGTTAAATAAATAAATTTATATTTAAAAAATAGAAGGAAAAAAAGAATGAAAAAAGAGAAGATAATGTGAAACATCTCATTGGAAAAACAACTAGCCTGGAAAATAGACCTAGGAGAGACAATGTAAAAATTATGGAACTACTTGAAAGCCATGAGCAAAAAAAAAAAAAAGAACCTAGACATTATCTTTCATGAAATTATCAAGGACAACTGCCCTGTGATTCTAGAATCATAGGGGAAAATAAATATTGAAAGAGACCCAACGGAGAAATTTCCTAGGAATATTGTTGCCAAATTTCAGAGTTCCCAGGTCAAGGAGAAAATATTGCAAGCAGCTAGAAAGAAACAATTCAAGTATTGTAGAAATCCAATCAGGATAACACAAGATCTGGCAACTCTTACATTAAAGGATTGGAGGGCTTGGAATAGGATAGTCTAGAAGTCAATGGAACTGGGATTAAAATCAAGAATCACCTACCCAGCAAAACTGATTATAATACTTCAAGGGAAAAAATGGTCATTCAATGATATGGAGTATTTCATTTCAAGCATTCATGATGAAAAGACCAGAGCTGAATAGAAAATTTGACTGTCAAACACCAGTATCAATAGAAGCATGAAAAGGTAAACAGGAAATAAATACCATAAAGGATTTTCTAAAGCTGAATTGCTTACATTCTTACATGGAAAGATAAAATTTGTAACTTGAGATGTTTCTCAATATTTGGGTAAGTGGAGGGATTACACACACACACACACACACACACACACACAGACACACACAGAGACACACACAGTACAGGTTGAGTTGAATCAGAACAGATGATATCCATAAAAAAATTAAATTAAGGAGAGAGGAAAATATTGGGAGGAGAAAGAGAGAAATGGAATGGGGCAGACTACCACTCATAAAAGAGATAAGAAAATCTTTTTCAATGGAGCAGAAAAGGGAAGAGGTGAGAGGGGAAAAGTGAAGCTTACTCATTTCATACATGGTTTAAGGAGGGAATAACAAGCTCACTCAATTTGGCATGAAAATCTGTCTTACACTACAGGAAAGTAGGGTAGAAGGGGACAAGTGGGGTGAGGGGGATGATAGAAGGGAGAGCAAATGGGAGAAGAGAGTAACTAGAAGTAAACACTTTTGGGAAGGGACAAGATCAAATGAGAGAATAGGAAAGAAATGGGGGGACAGGGTAGGATGGAGGGCGATACAGTTAGTCTTACACAACATGACTATTATGGAAGTCTTTTGCAAAATGACACATACTAGCCTGTATTGAATGCCTTCTCAGTGGGGATGGGTGGGAAGGGAGGGAGGGAGAGAAGTTGCAATTTAAAGTATTAGAAATGAATGTTGAGAATTGTTATTGCATATAACTAGGAAATAAGAAATACAGGTAATGGGGTATAGAAATTTATCTTGCCCTACAAGAGAGGAAAATGGGGATGAGATAGAAGGGAGGGCACATTGAGGGAAGAGGTAATCAGAATGCAAGGTGTTATGGGGTGGGTAGGAGAGGAAAGTTGGGGAGAAAAATTAGAACTCAAAATTTTGTGGAAATGAATGTCGAAATGTAAAATAAATAAATAAAACTATTAAAACTTTTTTTAAGATAAATAAATTAATGGTCAGGGGTTTCTCTCCATAACCAAAGATGCCGAGGGAGACCCTGAAATGCCTTGAATACCTTCTAAAAGAGCATTCTCCTGACAAGTGAAATTCAACTCCATTTAGTGAACTTTTAATTAAGAGGTGGGCTAAAATTTTTGAGGTCCTCTTATGGAGAATATTGCTTGATTATGAGACTCAGTAGCCTCAAGTCCTCCAGGTAGGGAAAGTCATTTCCATCTAGACCTCTGTATTATTTTCTACATCATTAACTGGATTGTCCTACTCTCTAATGGAAGAGATAAAGACCTGGGGACTCTTCCACCAGGCAAAGACTCATCCAGACTAGATTTTATGTTCTAAATAAAAATTAGGTATTCCAGTTGGGTGGGGTGCCACCCAACTTATTGGCATGTACCTTGAGGTCATTAGTCAGCCATATCCTTTCAGAGGCTGACTGACCTTTTCAAGAGTAGGGACTTAACCAAAACAAGCAGAAAAGAGTGGGTCACAAATTAAAATTAGTTATTAACCCAATAGTATAATATTAATTTCTCTCATGAAGGACTTATGATAAAAAAATATCTATCCATCTCCAGAGAAAGAACTGATGGAATCTGAATGTAAATTGAAGCATATTTTTTTATTCTTTTTCTTTTATTTTTCTGGTCTATATTTTGTTTTGCAATATGCCTAATATGGAAATGTGTTTTGCATGGCTGGACATGTATAATTTATATCAAATTGTTGCCTTCTCAAGGAGGTGGGAGGTGAGGAAGGGAGGGAGAGAATTTAGAATTCTATTTTTTTAAATGAATGTTTAAAATGTTTACATGAATTTGAAAAAATAAAATATATTTTTTAAATTATTTTTTTTTAAATATTGCTATTATTCTACACACATCAGCACAGGGTCCCAGAAAATACTCATTCTTATGTCTTGAGACATGACAAAGGCTTGTCAGCTTCTGCCTACCCCAACCCCCATCTACTCTTTTTATATCTTCATCCTTCCTGATATATGCACTTTGAAACACCTCTAAATTTGCCAGGAATACAAGAATGAACCCACTCCACCAACACACATATACGTGAAAAGATAGAAACATACTGATTCACAACTACTAATAGTTCATTAATTTCCTTACATTCAGGTTAACTAACATTTCCTCTATTTTAAGACATTCTCCATTGTTTGAATATTTAAACTCCACTCTTCAAAACACTCAAAGTCTACATCCATTTCACTGCATTAGCTGTAGCGGGCTTCCTCTAAGTTGGTAATTCACTCTTACAGGCAACTGTGATTCCTTACTTTAGGCACACAACTATTACTTCTTCAAATATGGAAGGGGAACACTAGAAGGTTATTTCACAGAATTACAGCCTCAGAGGCTGGTTATTCTAATCTGTAACTAAGTAAAAGTGTCCCCTCCAACATTCTTTACAAGTGCCTCACTTAACTTTTCTTGAGGAACCTTCATGGTGTGGAAATCCACTCTCTCTTAAGTCTCCTCTTCCTGATGTTACTGACTAGTTCCATCCCATCAGAAACTTGGACTCTATCTCTGGGTTTCCTACTTCTTATAGGGGAGCATTTTTTACTTATATTTCCTGGATGCCTCTATGCAACCTTCCATAGTCTCTTCACCATGTCCCAGTTGGTACCCATCCCACCCCTAGCTCCCTTACAAGTGTTGTCTTGCCTTAGAAGAATAAGTTCCTTGAGGTAAGTGACTACCTTGCTTGCCTGCGGTTATATCCTCAGCACTTAGCATAGTAAATTTTTGTCACATAGTAAATAGTGAATAAATGCGCTCTCTCTCTCCTCTCTCTCTCTCTCTCTCTCTCTCTCTCTCTCTCTCTCTCTCTCTCTCTCTCCACACACACACACACACACACACACACCCACACACACACACTCGAGCAAATTTTAGTATTTTAAGTGTTGAACGAAAGACCATGCAATTTGGCTACAAAGTGTTTTGGTGATAGCTGAAATAAAGAGATTCAAATGTGGAAGTAAACATTTATCAGAATGGGAGAAAATAGGCAGAGATACTTTTTCATCTGGTTCAACCCATCTCTGAAAAGCTTTAATCTTCAACCACCAATGATTTGTTCCTATTCCTTGCACTGTCATGCCACTACAGTCCAGGTCAGGTCTGCTCTGCTCCTCATCATTAAGGGCATGGGTAAAAAAAAGGTGTCTACACAGTTCAAAACAAGGGATCTGCTCAGTCAATTTAGTTAAAAAAAAACAACTGTATTTCTGACATAATTTGTATTGAAACAACTAGTTGATTGAGGATTAAACACGAGCAAATACTTGGGCAAAGTTTTGACCAAGCAAAAACATTCTCTTATTTTCTTTTCAAGTCCTGGAAGGTGAATCATATTATTGATCTTCAAAATATTTTCCTTATTGCATGTTTATTATTATTAGGTAATTATATGAAAAAATATCCTAATTATAGAATTTCAATGCTTTATGCCCCTCCCCCTTCACCATCCAGGCCTTCTTTATTTTAGTGTCTTTCTCTTTTGAGCCCTGTTTTCATAGGATTTGAAGCTTGAGGGGAATTTAAAAATTAACTGGTATAAATCTCCCATCTTACTTATGCAGAAACTGAGGCCAGAGTGGAGAAGAGGAAAACCTAAAGTTCTATAGATACTAAGTCCAAGAGCTAGAATTTAAACCTATTCATCTGGTTCAAAATTGTCTCTTAATCAAAAGTATAGGTATATAGTGTTTGCTTCTAGCATTTGTCATCTCAGGAAATTTAAATGACAAGGTCACTTTATCCTCCTTAACTCTGATGTAATAAGAATCTCACTTGTTCTCCAAGTGCATCCAAAGTTGGGTTTCCTGCATCTCTGTTTCAGCAGGAATGTTATCAACAGGAGAGGTAAACAGCACTGAAAATGGTGATGAAGGTCTGAGCCATGGTTTATTGTCTAGGACATGATTTCTGTTTATGCATTCATGAAGGCCATGTCGTCAAGATTCATGGTGCCAGCTTGCACACACTGAGCAAAGATGAATAAATGAATAATTGTTTTGATAATATTAAGCAGCATGTGTGATGTTGCGCAGCAACATCTGTTATTAACAGTATAAACAAAAGGAGTTTTTACCGTTTGCATGTCATTCTGCGTTGAGGAACAATGTATTTGTCCAATTGGTATGGCTCTTTGGGCGGCAGGTGGTACCAAAAGCCTTCGTTGCGGGGAAGGGGAAGAATCAGACCCAAATATGAGCAATAGTATTTTTAATGCAATGTGGTCTGCAGTTTCTGCAAAGGTGATAGAGGAAAATTGGTAAGTACTCATGGAACCGAAATGATTTTGGTTAAGTTTTATTTAGACATATAAGAATGCTTTAAGTAACCCATCCAAGTGATCCCATTAGAAGATGAACCAAGCTGACTGACTGCTCATTGCATTAACTATTCTTGGGTTTAATCCTATTTTGTAAAAGGATTGGCTATCAGTCTATCAACAAGTACCTATTGAGCACAGCAAGTAAGGCACTAACCTTAGGATCAGAAGGACAAGTGTTCAGATCCAGCCTCAGGCACTTACTAGATGTATGACCTTGAGCAAGTCACTTAACTATGTTTGCCTCAGTTCCTCATCTGTAGAATGGGCTTGAGAAGGAAATGGAAATCAATTCCAGTATCTTTGCCAAAAAACCCCAAAAAACAAATCAGGTCATGGAGTGTCAAAGGCATCTGAAATGACTCAGTAACAAAAATGCTGGTATAGTAGAAAGAAAATGGTACAACCTGGGAATTAAGAGGCATAGGTTCTAGTCTAGACTCTTGATCAAGATCCTACAACTTGTTGTGGCAGTGTCTAACCCAGTGTTCCATTTTCCCCTCTGTAAAAGAAAGTGAGTGGATTATATGATCTCCAAAGTCATTTCCTTCTACAAGGCCATATAAAAGGTGGGAAGGAGAATGTCCTCTGCCCCAAGTTCTTTTTCTGAATAACACCTCACAAAAGATGATGTGATGCTCAACTGGGCAGAGAAATTTATCTTATGAGCAGGTGGATTTCATAAAAAAGCTGGAAAGTCTTGCAGGAACTGATGCTGAGCGAAATGAGCGGAACCAGGAGGACACTGTACACAGTAACAGCAACATTGCACAATGGTCAGCTTTCATAGACTTAACTCTTCTCAGCAATACAGTTATCTAAGACCACTCCAAAAGACTCATGATAGAAAATGCTACCCACTTTCAGAGGAAGAACTATAGTCTGAATGTAGATTGAAACATAGAATTTTCATTTTTTTGATGCTTATTTTTCTTTCTCATGATTTTTCCCTTCTGTTTTGATTCTTCTCATAGTGACTAATATGTTTAATATGAGTGCACATGTATAGACTATATCAGATTGCATGCCATCTTGGGGAGGGTTGAAGGCAAGGAGGGAAAAAAATTGTGAATGTTGAAAAGTAAAAATAAATTAATTTTAAAAATTAAAAGAAAAAGAAATCTATCTTACCCTACAGGAAAATAAGAGAGGAAGGGTATAAGGTGGTGATAGAAGGGAGGGTGGTTTTGGGGAGGTGGTAGTCAGAAGTAAAACTCTTTTGAGGAGGGACAGGGTGAAAGGAGAAAGATGATGGAATAAACCAGAGAAAAATAGGTTGGAGAAAAATATAGTTAGTAATCATAACTGTGAAAACATTTTTGAAGCAAGTTTCTATGATAAAGGCCTCATATTTCTCAAATGTATAGAGAATTGAGTCAAACTTACAATAAGTCATTCCCCTATTGATAAATGATCAAAAGATATGAAGTCATTTTTTAGATGAAGTAATATAGGAAAAAATGTTCTAAATCATTATTTATTGGAGAAATACAAATTAAAACAAGTCTGATGTACTACCTCACACCTATTAGATTGGCTACTATAACAGAAAAGGAAAATGACAAAAATTGGAGGGGATATGGGGAATTTGAGACACTAATGTACTTTTGGTAGAGTTGTGAACTGATTCAACCATTCTGTAGAGCAATTTGGAACTATGCCAGAAGGGCTATAAAACCATGCCCTTGACACAGCAACATCACTTTTAGGACTGTATCCCAAAAGAGATAAAAACAAACAACCACAAAAGAGACCTAAATGTACAAAAATATTTAGAGCACTTCTTTTCTGGTGGCAAAGAATTGGAAACTGAGAAGATGCCCATCAATTTGGGAATGACTGAACAAGTTGTGGTGTACAAATTTGATGGAATACTATTGTGCTATAAAGAAATGATGAACAAGATATTTTCAGAAAAATCTGGAAAGACTTCTATGAACTGATGCAAAGGGAAATGAGTAGAACCAAGAGAATAATGTACACAGTACCAGAAATATAAAATGATCAACTCTGAATGACTTAGCTATTATCAGCAATACAATAGTGATCCAAGATAACTCTAAAGGGCTTATGAGGGCAAGTGCTATCCATCCCCAGAGAAAGAACTGATGGAGTCTGAATATGGATCAAGCATATTTTTTCTTCCTTTTTTATTTTTCTTGCCTTTTTGGTCTATGTTTTCTTTCACATTTTGACTAACATGGAAATAAGTTTGACATGACTACACATGTAAACCCTATATCAAATTACTTGCCTTCTCAGTGAGGTAGGCAGGTATAGAGGGAGAGAATTTGGAACTCAAAAATTTAAGAAAAAATGTTAAAAATTGTTTGTACAGGAGCGGCCCACCTGTCCATCCTTGGATCTGCCGGCTGTTCTGCTGCTCCCGCTACCCTGACCTGGCCACACCGTCGCCGTGCTGCCCACCGTTCTGCTCCGCCACTGCCTCCCCGCCTGCAGCACCAAGCCTGGGTCCCGAGACATAAGGACCTTGGGGTCCACGCCTACACCGAAGCCGCCCGGGCCCCACCTCCGCTGTCTCCGGCCAGATGTCCTTCACCGCAGGTGTATTTCAACGAGTCCAATGTGAAGCAGGAGGATAAACCAACCCAGATTAGGGCCTTTGGGATCCTCGCTGCCCATGTCCCCACCCTGCACGTGCTGAAGCCCGGCGTGATGAGTGTGCTCGCCGAGGACCGCACCACCACCACCAAGTGTTTTATGGGCAGTGGTTCTGTCACAGTGAATACTGATTCTTCCGTGCAGCTGCTGACAGTAGAAGCCATGGCTCTGGTGCTGGACCTGGAGGCCGCCAGATCCAAGCTGGAGAAGGCACACTCAGACCTGTTCCGGGCATCAGACGAGGCAGCCCTGTGCCGAGGTTGAGATCCAGATAGAAGCGAATGAAGCTATCGTGAAAGCTGGGGAGCAGAACCCTTGGCGTTGTCCAGAGGTGGCGTCACCATTATGCTCCATGGCAATGACTGTGAGCTGAGACCACCAGGAAATACTCGGGAAGGAAGAGGATGCCTACTCCCCTGCCTTCCTCCCCCAGATTAAAAACCACAAGGATTCTGGACTTTAAAAAAATGCTTTTACATGTAATTAGGGAAAATAAAATTTTAAGTAAATAATTTAAAAAGACTGTATGATGCCTTAGGTATCCCAGCCTCATTCATTTTAAGATTCCAGTCCTTTCAGAGTGAGCAGTTTAAAAAGAGAACAAGAACCTCAGATGGGATGAAACGTGAGCTAGAAGTCTGGGCCAGCAAAAAGCTATTTGGCTGAAGGACAGGTTTCTGGGAAGTGCGGGTCTAAAAGACAATATGACATAAGTATGCCCCCCCACCCAGTTTATGAATAGGAATGAGAGGTTAGAGGTTAGAAGTTGGGGGAATATAAACACTTAATCTAATTTATTAGCTTATGAATGGCATAGAACCAGAGAATATCAGACAAGCAAGTAGTTTCAGAAATCAACATATCTGTATATCTAAAAAACTTTGTTGAAGACCTCAGTTGGTGAGAAGTTCATAAATTCTAAAGCAATCCATTTGACTTTTAGACAGCTATTACTGTTAGAGTGTTTTTATTCTCTCTTCCCAGTCTCTTAGTTCAAACTGAAACCTACCTCTTTGTAACATCTATCAATTATTCCTAAATCTACCCACTAGGACCAAGTACAATAAATTTAATCCCTTTTCTACTTCACTTCTCTTCAAATACCTGAATTCTATTTTCAAACTCCTAATCCCAGAAGCCTTCTTTACTCCAGGTTAAATATCCATTACTCCAGCTCATGTATCAGTTTTCCAAATCCCTTGCTTTTTCAGCTTGTTTTCCTCAATGTGTCATCCAAACACTTCAGTTGGTTTATGTCCTTCCTAGAATATGTGGCACACATGTCCTGTTTGGGGATGATACAATGTCTCAAATTGGGAGCACAGTACAATGTGTATCCCAATTTTCTTATACTTCAGTCTTTTTTGTTAAGGTTTTTAAGGCTAAAAACTGTTTCACTTTTGTCTCTCTTATCCCCATATCTACTCTAGTGCCTGACACTAGATAGACAGATGATCAACAACTTGTGTTTGTTCATTTATTTTAAATTAATTGGTTCTCAAGTTTTCATAGTGTTGAGTGATGGAGGCAATGGTAGGAAGTCTCCTTGACTAGTTGTTTTCCACTCAAAGTCATTAGATATGAGTCAAAGTAGTAAAATGAAGATGTCTCAGCATTTTCTACTATATTCCATTAAATTTGGATGTAAGAATGGTCCTTCACATTTTTAAATTTTGCTTTATTTCTCTATCATGTGAAAGGTGCTGTTCTGGATACTATGAGTGATAAGAAAAGGAATCATAAAAGAGTCTTGCCTTCAAGAAGCTTTAAATCAAGTTGGAGAGCTAGGAATAACCTAACTTAATGAAATATATGGAAATATTCATGACCCAGATGTGCATATAATGAATGGTTGTGCTAATTTTTCAAATTCTTGGTTAATAATATTAGGGAAGGAGGGCTACATTCTTTTTAAAAATATCAAAAACTACTTTAACCTCTGAATGAAGGAAAACAAATTTTGTCAGTCCCATTTTCCCTTCATGTTAAAACCAGTGTTTATTTTAAGGGGGATTTTATCCATATGGTTCTGATTCATTTATACTTAACTCATCAAAATGTTGTTTCTGAACAGCTGTTTGACATCCAAGATTCCTTGTGAAAACTGAACAGCAAAAGTTTGGTTCAATACTTTGAAAGCACTGAAGTGTCTAAAAGCAGCATAACGTTCCCAGCTATTCCCTGAACAAGGTATGGTTTTTTTCCATCACTCCACGTGACTGATTATCCTTGGGAACCTTCCCAGACCCAAAGTTTTGGTTTCTATTGTTGGTGTTTTTTTCCCCAGTGGAGGGCTCTGTCTAGTTCAACTTTTGCCATGGACATCTAATCAATCATTAATCATAAAGTAGCTCTTAAGCATCTATTTTACATCAGTACCAAGGACCAGAGCTACAAAGACAAAGAAAAAAATCCCTACTCTTGAGGAGCTTACATTCTACTAGGGAATTGTAGTAATAATCCTTTACATGTGTAGATACATACATACATATGCTTATACATAAATATATATATGTATATTCATCCAGGAAATATGTATCCAGTGCTTACTGCAAATCAATACAATAATTCTTAAAGATGTAGACTACATTATCTCATACAAGCATTGAAAAAGCCCCATTCACATTTAGAGGAGGGATTGTTAGCCCTGTATTACTCAAATATTCCAGGGGATCTGTGATATACTAGATATGGATTTCCTTACAATGATGCCCATCAGAACACATCTCTGACTGTCTATCCTGTCCATGTCCTCCTGTAAGGTGACCACAGAAGGTCCACCCAATATTCTAGGAGGGTTTCTTTATTTGCCCTTGACACTGTGAAGATACTAGTAGAATAGCTGATCTGATCTGAAATTACCCCTTACTACTGGGGCAGCTAGGAGGTGCAGTGGATAGAGTACTGCTGCAGGAGTCAGGAAGACCTGAGTTCAAATCTCACCTCAGACACTTGACACTCACTAGCTGTGTGACCTTGGGCAAGTCACTTAACCTCAATTGCCTCATCCTGAGCCATCTCCAGTCATTCTGATGAATATCTGGTCACTGGATTCAGATGGCTCTGGAGAAGTGAAGCTGGTAACCTCACTCAAAACAAAGTCAAGTGCAAGATGTCATCATTTCTCTGATGGCATGGTCTTCTTCCGGCAATGAAGGATGAACACACACACACCCCTTACTCTCACTACATTGACAAGCTCATCTTCTTTTTCAATCCTAAGTGTTTTAGAGCTATCTTTTACTCCAATCATTTTCACAGGTCCTTGTTTGTCATGCGTTGCTTAATGCGAAGGACTGATTTTCATTAATGTTGTATGATTTTTAATAGTATACTTTTCAGTTAGGTTTTTCTCAATTGTGTAGCTAAAACTATACTTTAGAACTGGCATTACTTTGGTGTTGCTTGCTTTAAATATTCTCTTTCCATTGAGTTTTGGTGTCAGGATGGCAGTTCAGTCCCAATTCATAAAGTGATAGCTTTGTCTTTAATAGTTTTATCCTTAGTATGTCTGGCTTGGTGGAGAACAAGGTTTGTTGTACCTATAACCTTCTTCCTTTAGTTAATTTTGACTGTGGGATTCCAAGCTTTACTTGCAAGATGTTAAGAATCTTATATTTATTGAATTCAATTGATATTTTGGTATTATCTGAGGAGTCCAAGAGATAGAACATATAAGCAATGTTCTTCTCCTCTTCTCCCCCTCCATCTTCCCTTCCTCCTCTATGTTTTCTTCCTTTTTTCCTCCTTTTTCTTCTCTTCTTCCTGCTCTACATCATCATTACATCATTTTCATTATAACTGAGGAAACTGGAACTCACATAAGTTATGAGTTGTTCAAGGTTAAGTAGCAGGGCCAGGTACTGTCAACACAAAGGATACATCCTATTTTGCCATCATGCCATGGATGCTTTACTAGCCCCCCTTCACACTCTTTAATGTCCTATTCAGGTAGTTCTCAGGCATTAGGAAAGAATTGCAAGTGCTCACCTTCAGGCTAGTGTGCCAACACAAGCAGGGTGGTTGAACGGGAAGAGCATTTGACTTGGAGTTAGAGGACCTAGACTTATACCCTGCCTCTATTACTAAGTTGTTATTTGTATGGGAAAAGGGTCAGGAGGTTAGACTCAAAGTCTTAATTGTCCCCTCTAACTCTAAATCCAATGAGTCCATAACTCCAAGTCCCAGAACTAGAACAGGCTCATTTCTTCTTTCTACATCTTCTTCTAAAATCAACACTTACAGTCTCAAGTTAACTCCCCACAGACATTCTGCCTGACTTTCCTTACAGAAAAGCAGACAAAAAACATACAACAGCAGACTTCATTCCATGTGGGGAAGCCCAGAAGAGATGTGGGAAAGCTCCAAGGGAGCTTTATTTAGTGGATCTCACAAGTTTTTTTTTTTCTTAAGCCATGCAAACCACAGGAAAGGGAGAAGGAGCAACCCTTATAGCATAGTGTTTGTCAAGAAAGACTGTGATTATTTATTTGGCCATAAAAAATCCCTGCCAAGAAACAGAGCTGCAGGGAATGGAGCAAATGACACAGACTTCAACATTCTGTGATTCCATAATACATGAACCAATAATGGCTTGGGAACTTCTCAGGACAGATTGACACAGCAGCCGCTGCCTGAGAGGACACAGAAGTTAGAGTTGAGACAATTCTCCAAACATTTTTAGTCTTTAACAGGAGAAAATAATTCCTTTCTGTGACCAGAGTCTATTGGAACATTTCGGTCAGACAGTATTCAAAGATCAGCCCCCTCTATCTTTTGAAGGAAGTCATATCAAATACTTAGAATCCTACCTAGCTATTGCCTAGTGAGTTGACACTAAATGAGTATCAACACTATAAAAAGGCAAAGAAACAACTCTTCTGAAGTTTGAGTGGGATTATGACAATCACTAATATTTCTAGAACACTTTAAGATGTGTGAAGTGCTTTCCCAATAGTCATATGAAGTAGGTAATTCAAGTGTTTTTATCTTAATTTTACCAATGTAGTTACTAAGACTGTGAGATCACGGAGGTCATAGAGCTAGTAAGATACATCATCAAAGGAGAGGATTTCGATAATGAAGATAAGAAATCTTAGAACAGAGAGCCCTGATGACCTGCCACACATGCATAATGATTAAATTGTGGGGCATAGATGATGACTCAAAATGTGACACATTGAGCAGTATAGCAGACAGGTAGAAGTCAGATAGTAGTCACAAGAATGGAAGTAATATTGAAAGAGAATTCATAATGACATTTCTATTGAGGGGGAATTTAATTCAATACATCCATTCAGTGTCTGAATACCTAGGTTCTCTCCAGATGGCCTGTTATTTATCCCACTGTTACTGAGTGGTTTGAAGTTTCAATACATTAAAAGAAAGTGTATCAGAGAAGGACAGCAGAGCTTTCCTGCAGATCACTTCTTTGGACCAAGATACACAATCTCCATGCTTTCAGTACTATAAAGAATAGAACAGTTCATAGAACTGTAGGATACAGAGCTGGAAAAGACTTTAGGCACAATCTAATCCAAAGCCTTCATTTAACTGATGAGACCCCCAAAATCTAGAGAGAGGAAGGATTTGCCCAATTCTATACATGTTAGTATATACAATCAGTAGCCAAGGCAGTTCATGAATTGAGTCAGATGCTCTGACTTCAAATCCACTACACCACTAGTCCAAGAATGGCAATACATAATCCAGCAAGCTATATTCATTAAAAGGAAAGAACTATGGAGGACCTGTGACAGTCCAAAAGTCACATTTACCAAGAATAACTTGAATGCAAGGAGTATTATATATGTCATGACAGGGAGATGCATACTCAGAAAAGAAGGTACTAGGTAGTCATATAATCAGACCAAAGGATAATGGATGGGTAGCAGGAGGCCAACTCTGGTGTCCCTGGAATATTCAAATACCTGCTGGAGAGGAAGGCCATTGACATGATGTATCTATCATCTAAGGAAAATTTATGGCAAGATATGTTTAAAAGACAGATGAACTGAGAATACATAGAAGGATTTGACTTATATCAGTGGAAGGAATGTCCATGATGATGAGATGCTGGATAATTAAAATATCTTGGCAATTTACTAAAACCTACTTGGACCTTCTACACTACTGAATTCCCCCATATACTTTTTGAGTCACTCATAATGTGAATTATGCCATTTGAGTATTCATAGAGCTCATTGATCCTTAGTGGGAAGAGATTATAGAGAGATTATTTAGTCCAAACCACCAGATGAGGAAACTGAGGTTTTAGTGATGGGAAGTAACTTGGCTAAAATGATACAGTTATTATGTGACAAAACTAGAACTAAAATGAAGATCTTCTGGTTCCCAGTCCAAGATTTTTTCCATTACATAATCTTGCCTCTAGGACTGCTACTTCTCACCTTTTCCCTAAAGCATGAGTAGAGGCAAGGGGGAAATAAAAGACCTCAATGGGTTGTTAGAATTAAAGGCTCTAAAGAGTGTGATCATCTGCACTTATGCATGGACCACTCTCAGCAATTATAGATTACATATTAACAAAGTTCTCCGTACTCTCTGAAGAAAAGAAATGAACCCCAAAGTTATTTGCAAACATGAAGGTTCTGGGAGGGGAACCAAACAATATAAAGAGAGATTTATTGCTTGTTCAGATAAACTGACAGTAAAATAAAAAACTTAATTATTTTGTTATGGATTTTGAGAGGCATCTTTCCCCACTGAACATATGAAAAAGTTTCAAAGCATTCTGAGGCAATAAAACATCTGTGACCCAATTTACATGAAACAGAATGAAACCGTGAGTTGTTATGGCAGCAAAAAGCAGAGACACAGTTGTGAACCCATCTCCCATTCTACACCAATTAGTGAATTATACTGTTTGAAGCAGGCCCTGCAAACAAATCTATCAGAATTCTTGAGAGTATTTGAGAGACCAAAGAAAAAAAAAATACTACTATGCAGAAGAATGCAAACAGGTACAGGACAAAGCAAAGCACGCATGTAACAGGTTGGCTAATGGAAAGATAATGGCTTTTAGAAGGTTAGTGGTAAAAGTACAGACACTCTTTGAGGAAAAATTACCAGAAGAGATGCATGCTTGAGAAATGTTTTGTGATCAGTTTCTCTGTCAGAACAGAATAATATTAACCTATTCTGTGCTGCTTTTGTTCCATCTGCACATTACTGATAAGGAAGATCCGCTTCCTGAAATAACAAGATAACAACACCATCACTGCTTCTACTACTATTGCTTGTGCTCCTGCTCCTGCTACTACTAAGACTTCTGCTGCTGCTGATATAACTGCAACTACTGGTACCGGTAGTATCATTATTACTACTACTAATAGTAACTGATAGTAGTAGTAGCTAACATTAGAAAAATGTTTTATGGTTTGTCAAGTTTAATAGCTTAACTAATAGGAAGCTGAGGTCTGTATAGACACACACACATTATATATACTCATATACATAATAGTGAATCTTGGCCATAGAAAACAGGCCAAGAACTATGCCTCCTTTCTTGCCAGAAAGGCTGGGAGTAATGGAGATGTAATGTGATATATGCATATATCTTTATATAGCTACACAGATAGAGAACCTCAGGCAAGAACGGAAAGGGCAGGAGAGGGGAGGAGAAGGGGGGAGAGGGAAGAAGGGGGATAGGGGTAGAGAGGGGGAGAGGGGAGGAGAGGGCAGGAGAGGGGAGGAGAGGAGCTGCTACTTACTCACAGCTTGTGTCTGTCCTTCGTTCTGGAAGAGGACCATGACATCAAGATGATGACATGACTTGCAGTTGACTTGGATTTGAGTGAGGGAGGGCTGTGCAAGGTCACCGGCCTCATTTTCTTCTCCAGAGCCTTCTGGGTCCAGTGGTCAGATATTCTGCCCAGGGGAAGGTACACTTCCACGGCCAAAAGCTGCCTTTTTTTTCCTTTGGGCTTACTGGCTATATTTCTTGTTCAAATTCACTCTGGAGCTCATAGATTGCACAACAATAGCACAGAGTGAATATAAATACTAAATAGGAACTATTTCTCTCTTATCCAGGAGCCCTGAGGGTTTTCCCCTCCCAGTTTGATCTTTTTTTTTTTTTTTTTTTAATTAAAGGAGCCATCCCTTGAGTAACTACCTAAAGAAGCCTATTTATTGAATGGGCGTATCTCACTCAAAGTGAGAATGTGATAAGACCTTACCCTCAAATGGCCAGGGTCTCACATTTCATCCTAGGTCATTTCTAGTCATCCTGGTGAATATCTGGCCACTGGACCCAGATGACTCTGGAGGAGAAAGTGAGGTCAGTGACTTTGCACAGTCCCCCCCACTCAAATCAAAGTCAAGTGCAAGTCATGTCATCATTTCTCTGATGTCATAGTCCTCTTTGAGAATGAGGAACAAACACAGCAACAGTATCTACCTTGTTATAGATATGTGTGTATATATACACATACACCCATACACACATGTGTGAATACATCTATGTGTATATATGTACACATATATGTGTGTATGTATGCATACACACGTATATATTTATATATCTTCAAAACTATTCACTACAGTTGTTCACTGTATCAGTTGTTTTTGCTTGACTTTTTTTATCTTGGTTGGAAGGAGGGATCAATTTCAGGGATGAGGGAGCAATATACAGAAATGATTCCAAGTGAAACAGTACTAATAAAATTCATTTTAAAGCAAGTTAAATGATCTTCCTTCTATGAATGGCAACATGGTATAATAGAGAGAACAGTAGATTTGGAATTAGAAAACTTGGGTTTGAGAGACAGGTTGACTAATTTAGAGAAGTCACTTTGCATTTCTGACTATCAATGATGTCAATAAAATGGAACTAATAATACTAGCACTGGAAACTGCACAAAGTAGATGCTAGGAAAACATGATGGAATAATGAACTGTTAAAAACTAAGAAATTATTCAGCCATAAGAAAACATTTTTAATATTTACCACTCCAAATAAAATTTTCTAGAATAAGAAATTGTTTTATATATATATATATATATGAGAGAAATGTGCATGAATCTTGGAAGATTTGAGTAGATTTTTTTCCCTAATCTGACATATAAGTTAAAAATCTGTTCAGAAGAAAGTATAGAATATTGACATATGGCAATTTACTAAATGGAGGAGAAAATCTAGGCAACACCTACTTCTGGAATATATCAAACCTTAATCATGTTAGCAATTGATATTCTTGAATCCACACTGAAAACTCAAAATGTTTACCTTGATAACAACCTATAGTATTGTGCATACATTCATATATATATGTATATAGTTTTATAGTGCATATATGGTTTTGTAGAATATATACATCCTTAAATACATACATACTTACAAACATATACAAGCATATATGATTGGTATTCCAAATGTCTTAGTGTAGCTTTAATTTATTAAAGCTTAAAACTGCACAAAGACTTTTGGAACAACCTTTATATGATTACAAAGGCCTTAAAACATATTATGTCTGAGTTTTGGCTTATAACGTAATACTATGAAGAACATACTATAAATATTATTATCGAACTTCTATCTATGATAAAGTTCCATCGCAAAGATGAGAAATGAATGGAAGCTTGGTGTTGCTGATAGAATGTGGGCTTGGGGTCCAGATAATAGGGGTTCAAGTTCGACCTCTCACACTCATTAGTTATGTGCAAATGGATAGGTCTCTTAACCTCTACAAGTCTCAGTTTCTCATATGTAAAAATGAGGGGTTGTAAGAGTAATTTAAATGGGAAGATTTTTCCCATTCATTAATAGGCCCATAAGACCTGCTTAAGGATCATGGAAGCCTAAGTCACTTGTGGTGGAAGGAATGAATGAGT